>JANHMN010000008.1:4529480-4571461 GCA_030674055.1 Rhabdomys pumilio
GTGTGTGTGTGTGTGTGTGTGTGTGTGTGTGTGTGTGTGTGTGTGTGCTCAGTTGATGAACAAAAGAGACCAGGGATTTGAAGGATAGTGAGGGACACAAGACAAGGTTTAGATGGAGGAAAGGTAAGGGGAAATGTTGTAATTAAAAGTAAAAAATGACACAAATAGCAGTTGAAATAATGATAATTACTTATAAAAATATTGATAGTGATTCAGAATTGGACAGGTCAGGGCTTTCCCTCACTCACTGCTAGTGAAGGGCTAAAATAGCCTGTTTCTTTTAGATCTCCTGATGGGGGCATCTTAGTACTTTCAATGCAATCTCATAAGCCTGGCACAAAGAATCAAGGTGTCTACTTGACACACAAAACTAAATTGCTTCCTTTCTTCCCTAGTAGTCCACCTTTGTCCAGTCTTTATATTGGCAAGTTGATTTTCTTGTAAGTGTTCTTACTGTGCCCATTTGGCCCCTCTCTGCAAAGTAAGAGTAGAACAAAGACCTAGTGTTTCCAGCAGGGTCCTGGCCATGGTTTCCAGCTGATGTCCTGTATTGTACTGGAATCTCCCCAGGCCCTTGTCAGACATTTAGGAATCCATACTCTTCTGACTGTAAGAAAAATTATCAAATTCATCACTTCCTTATACACTCATTGCATTCTTCTGCACTGTTATTCTTGGTTTTTATTACCATATTGCTACCAACACGTAACACATTTTAAAATATTTTTCAGGAAATCGATTGATTTATTTTGAGAAGACTGTGTGCCCATATTGTAGTGCATTTGTGGAACAGGGGGTGGGGCTTACAGGGTCAGTTCTCTCGTTTCAGGATGTAGGACCCAAGGAACTGCTGAGCCATTTCACTAGTGCAAATATTTTTCTTTAATATTTTTGTTATTTAATGATTGTACCCACACACATACAAATGCACTTTGCTCATTTTTAACCTCAACCTCTCATCCCTGGTGACCTATTTTCCCCCACGAGGATCTCTTTCTACTTTCATTGTTTTTTGTTTGTTTCATTGTTTTGTTTCATTTTATTTTTTGCATGATCTACTAAATTTCATTAGGATTGCTTGAGAGAGCATAGGTGCATATTTACTCATATACTAGTGACTGCACCACTTAAGATCATTACTTCCTCTCTCATAGCAGACATTTACTTCTAACAGTTCCTTGGGGGAGAAAGGAGCCTTTTGAGTCCATCCTGCATCTATGATGAAATATTGATAAGCAAGTCTCATGCAGGTAACCACAGTTTCCATGAGTTCATCAAATACAATGGCCATGCTACATCCTGAAGACAGCATTCCATGGTATTTCTTTACGTCTGGCTTTCACACTCTTTCAGTCTACTCTTTTGTGATGTTCTCTGAGTCAAGGACAGTGTGATACAGAGGTCCTATGTAGGGATTAGACACTCAACATCTATTTATCTTCTATACTTTGAACAGTTATGAGTGTATGCAAGTAATTGCTCCATTGATTCCCACTGCACTCAGAAGCTTCTCTGACTATGACGGAAAGCCTCACTAACCTAAATACATGAACACAAACACATAAAGAAAGTTTAACAGTGTGTTCACTGAGAAAAACAGCATTAGGAAATTCTCTGTAACACTTCTAGTTATAGAATCCTGACAAGGTTTACAGTACTAGGCATAAATGCTATCTTGTGAACTGGGCCTCAAACTCAATTTTAAAGGTTGGTTGCCAGTCTAATAGTCATTCCCCTATTGCACAAGTAGATACATCTTTGCTGGAAGATTGGTATTGTAGCTCACAAGGCTAGCAGATAGATATGATTATTGATGGTTTTTCTTCTCCAGAAGCCTAAACAGACCTTTGGGTCACTATAAAACCTAGCCAGCAGCAAGGAAGAGCTTCCATCTAAGTTTCAGCTGCACTTCTCAATATCCTGTAAGTATGTATGCAGCCTTTCCCAGCAGGGTCTTAAATCTAGGTGCCATGAGCAATAGCAACTGCCTGTGTTATTTGTAGAGAGGCTCTGTTACCTCTGTGACCAACAACACAAAGGGAGTTATTCCACATCTGGATTGGAATTTTTAAAAAATAGTAATATTTAATATGGCTTCCGGGAGTAGCATTATCAACTCATGCAGCATATGTATGTCTATTCCAACTCTTCTAAAAATTATTATTTTGAGCTATCTTATAAAATAATAGGTTCCCATATTGTGCTGGCTAGTCTTATTTTTATTTATTTTTTAATTGCCACAAACTAGCATCATATGAAAGGAGGAAAACTCAACTGAGAAAAATGCCTCAAATAACTGGTACACAGGCAAGCCTGTAAAGGTTTATTTTTCTTTTTTTTTCTCAGTTCATATAATTTTCTGCAGTTAGCACACAGTTTAAAAATTCACCAACACACCAATAGTACAAAATGAAACAGCATTATAAGTTATTCCCCCTCAGGAAATAAAACATACTATGATTGTCAAAGCTAGATGTCAGTCTAAGATTTAGAACAAAGGAAGAATGTGAAACTAAGAAAAAGAAAAAGCAATCACTCACAATGACCACAAAAAGAAAATCCAATTTTTTCATTGACTGTCTTCTCTAAATTAATAAAGATTATTTTAACATAAACTGTATTTTAAAAAACTAGAAACTCTTCAAGTAACTAAAGATAACACTCCAAGGCCATTTCACAGCTTTGTTTGTTTGTTTGTTTGCTTGCTTGCTTTAAATGCCATTACAGTCAAATTAACATACATTTGACCAAATATTTCCAAAACAGTCCAGCAACACACAATGGAGTAGGTTTTTTTCATTTATTTTTTATTATTAATGATTGATATGGAAAGGCCCAACCCACTGTGGGTGGTACTATGACTAGGTAGGTGGTGGACCTGGAGCGAATAAGAAAGCAATCTGAGTAAACCATGGGGAACAAAATAGTAAACAGCGTCCTCTTACTTCCCTCATCCTCATCATGGCCTCTTCATCAGTTCCTGTCTTCTGGTTCTAGCCTTGAGAGCCTGTCCTGACTTCTCTAGATGATGGATTACAAGCCATAAGCTCAAATAAATACTCTCTTCCCCAGGTTGATTTTCATCATGGCATTTATCATAGCAATAGAAACTTTGACTTATGTGCTTTTCGTTCATACATCCATGGCCATGTTGATCCCTCCGCATCCCTTCCTTATTCTGAGTGCGCCCAATCTACTTTCATAACAATTGCTCTACTATTCCTTTCCTTTAAGTGCTCCCCTCCCAACCACACAGTGGGCCCATTCTTTCTTCTAGCTTCAAGAGGCATTTCACTTTAAAAAATATAACTCTAAAACTTTGAGGTTAGTATTCTCATATGAGATAGAATGTGTGGGGTTTGATTTTCTTAGCCTGAATAACTCATTCAGAACAAAATTCTCAGTTTTGTTATTTTCTTACAACTTAGAGTTTTTTCTTCCAGCTGAATGAAATCTCACAGTGTGTGGAAACCTCTGTATCTCTGTCACAAAACACAAAGTATGTGGGGATGTGACCAGGAGTGGTATAGATAGGTCATACGGCAGTGCTATGCTTCTTCTTTTTGAGAAACATCCACACTGATTTCCATAGTATATTGACACCACCAGTGAATAAGTCTTTCTTTTTTTATACAAGCATACTAGTACTTGCTGTGTATGCTTTCTTCATGGCAGCAAGTCTTGAGAGGGGTGGGATAGAGTCTCAAAGGAGTTTAACTTTCCATTTTTCTGAGGGTTAAAGATGTTGAATACTTAACAAATATATTTTGTGTATGTGGATGTTTTACCTCCATGAGCCTGTGCACTGCTTGTATGCCTGCTGCTTGTGAAGACCAGACAGAGTGGGGTGTCAGATCCCTTGGGCTTGGAGTTACCGATGTTTGCTAGCCATTATGTGGATGCTGAAAATCATGCCCAGGTCTCTGGAAGAGCACTCAGTGCTCTTAATTGCTGAGCACCATTAAACACTTTGAAAAATGTGTGCTCACTATTTACATTTCTGTATAAATTAAAGATTATTGTTAATATTCTATATATTAATATTAATTAATGTTGGAAATTAATACATTCTTAAGCAACTTTTCTCCAAATAATCACACAAAGACCTTTTAATATTTCAAAGTTTTAAGCCTTAGCTGGGCATACTCTCAACTAGCTCATCTAAGTTAACCCATCCACCTAGGCCTGTTCAGCCATGTAGCTAGCTATACCTTCCAGGCCCATAATCACATGCATCTCCTCCGACATCTCCTGGCAAAAAGCCTTTCCTAATTATCCTTCCCAGAGTTCCTTTCTCCCTCACAGGAAGTCACAACTTCCACTTCATGCACAGCTAATTTGCCATCAGAATTTTATTAAAGCCAATCAGAGAATGCCCTTAGTCAGGTGAGGCAGATAGAGACAGAATTTCACAGTGGACCCCAACATTTCTGCATTTGAAAACTCTGTTTAGTTTCCTTGTCCATTTGACAAAGTGCTTTGTTTTTTTGATGTTATTTTTGTGATTTTATTTTTATGTGTATGTTTGTTTGACTGAGTGTATATATGTGCAACTGTGTGTGCAACCCAGAGGTCAGAGAAAGGTGTTGTGTAACACGACACTGAAGTGACAAAGAGTTGTGAGCTGCCATGTGGGTACTGGGAATTAAACCCTGGTACTCTGGAAAAGCAACCAGTGCTCTTAAACAGTGAGCTCTCTTTGCAGCCTCTTTGATATTATTTTTTAAAAGCTGATTATATATTCTAGATATGCTACTAGTCTGGACCTGGGCACAGAGCAGATACCAGGTGACAGCTCTGCCACCAATATCATAAAACCTAGAGAAAGCAGGCCTCCCAGGAGCTCTAATCTGGGCAATATCTTAGGTAAGGAGACAAAAAGACCCAAAACAGGGAGTAACTGGGACCCACTGGGACCCACTAGAACCCAGGAATTCAGTACTGGCCCAGAGCACTGGTTCCTTCCTGTCTGCACCCCAGCACTGAGCAGATCGTGGGCCCCAGCTCTAACCCCAGTAGTAACAACCACCCCACACAGTTCTGATAAAACCAAGATAATAGGAATGACAGGCTCCAGTCAGAGACAGGGCAGGTAGCACTAAGGAGATCCAGATGGCAAAAGGCAAGCACAAGAAAATAAGCAACAGCAACCCAGGGTATTTGGCATCATCAGAACCTAGTTTTCTCACACCAGAAAGTCCTGAATTCGCCGTATCACTAGGAAAGCAACATTCAGTTTTAAAATCACTTCTAATGATGATGATAGAGGACTTTAAGAAGAACATAAATAGCACTCTCAAAGAATTTGAGAAGAACACAGGTAAACAGGTAGAAGCCCTTAATGAGAAAACACAAAAATCCCTTAAAGAATTACAAGAGAACACAACCAAACAGGTAAAGGAATCTCACAAAACCATCCAGGACATAAAAATGGTAGTAGAAACACTAAAGAAATCTCAAAGGAAGACTACCCTGGAGATAGAAAACCTAGGAAAGAGATCAGAAGTCACAGATGCAAGCATCATCAACAGAATACAAGAGATAGAAGAGAGAATCTCATGCACAGAAGATACCGTGGAAAACATAGACACAATGGTCAAAGAAAACACAAAATGCAAAAAGTTCTTAACACAAAACATCCAGGAAATCTAGGACACAATGAGAAGACCAAACCTAAAGATAATAGGTACAGATGAGAGTTAAGATTCCCAACTTAAAGGGCCAAAAATGTCTTCAACAAAATTACAGAAGAAAACTTCCCTAACCTAGAGAAAGAGATGCCCATAAACATACAAGAAACCTATAGAAGGCCAAATAGACTAGACAAGAAAAAGAAATACTTCCCATCACATAATAATCAAAACATCAAGAAAGAATTTTAAAAGCAATAACAGAAAAAAGCCAAGTAACATATAAAGGCAGACCTATCAAAAATCACACCAGGCTTCTCACCAGATACTATAAAAGCTAGAAGATGCTGGACAGATGTCATACAGACCCTAAGAGAACACAAATGCCAGCCCAAGGTTACTATACCCAGGAAAACTCTCAATTACCATAGATGGAGAAACCAAAATATACCAGAACAAAACCAAATTTACACAGTATCTTTCAACAAACCCAGCACTACAAAGGATAATAGCAGGAAAGCTCCAATACAAGAAGGGAAATTATAACCTAGAAAGAGCAAGAACGTAATCCTCTTCCAACAACCCCCCAAAAAGATAACCACACAAAGATAATTCCACTTCTAATAACAAAAATAACAGGAAGCAACAATCACTTTTCCTTAATACCTCTTCACATCAATGGACTCAATTCCTTAATTAAAAAACATAGGCTAAAGGACTGGATACATAAACAGGACCCGGAATTTTGGTCCATACAGGAAACCCACCTCAGTGTCAAAGACAGACTCTATCTTAGAGTAAAAGGTAGGAAAACAATTTTTCAAGCAAATGGTACTAAGAAAGGAGCAGGAGTAGCCACTCTAAAATCTCCAGCATGAAAACACAAAGAGAGGGACTCATGGTTCCACCTGTATAGGTAGTTGAGGGTGGCCTTGCCAGGCATCAGTGGAAGTGGAGGGCCTTGGTGCCTGAAAGTTTGGATTCCCTAGTGTTGGGGAATTCGAAAGCAGGGAGGTAGGAATGGGAGGATGGTGGGAGCACACCCTCATAGTAGTAGTAGGAGGCAGAATGGGGTAAGGGGTTTTGGGGGGAAAATGGGAGAGGAGATAACATTGAAATGTAAATAAATAAAATATCCAATTAAAAAAAAACAGATAATGGATCTGGAAATTGTAGTTGAGCAATGGAGACTTTTATCAACAATTTATTACAGATATTTCTTATAAGCCTCAAAAACAAGGTATTGTGTAAGAGGCCCATGGAACTTTAAAAAGATTGGTGAGACATACTGTTGCTGAGACAAAGAATGATGCCGCCCTGTGAGCTTGCTGACTGCCCTGACAAGGGTGACTGGGGAGCTGTATTGGACATATGTTCCTGACCTACCCTTGCTTGACTATATCCCAGATGGGACAAGCTGCCTTGACTCAAGTTTTTAGACCTTGTGGGATAGAGAATCGAGAAGAGAAGCTATGTCTTCTGTATTCTTAAAGGTGACCAGCTAGGACTCAATCATGTACTGGTCTAGAAATCAATCCAATATGGGAAATAACAGTCTATGTTTGGAAGACTGGATCTTGACTTTGTCAGAGACATATTTGGAAGCTAGCTGTAGCTTGCTATGATGTTAGGATAGCAAGAGATAATATTGGGAAAGCATCTGAATTTCAAACAAGGGTTAGTGCATGTTTTAAGGCTCTTTCAATTGTCAAGCTAAAATTGGTTTTGTCTCTTCTTCAGCATTTATCATAAGTTGCATTGACTATATAATTTCCAATTATGTCAGTGTGTTGAAACCTGGCATGTCTGTTACAGGGGTCTATCAATCAACTCACTGCCTGAGTATTAGAAAACCTTGATTCTCTGAAAAATCTTGAAAGTTCTGGAAGAAGTGAGTTAGGCTTTAAGCAGAAGCAAGAGGGTAGGAGGCTTGATTATTGCTGGTATAACAGCTTTAATTCCATTAATTGCTAGCACCACTGCTTCTGAAATAGCATTGACACAAGGAGTTAATACAACTCCTTGTTAACCATCTAGGAAAAAATATTACTAATGTATTGAGTATGCAAAAGGATTTATATAGGTATCTGGATCAATGAATGATGCTCTATAACTCATTCAAATTATCTGAAGGAGGTTCAGGGTTCAAGAGTTAGAACCCATCCCAAGTGTCATGACAAATATTATTGGAGTAGTGTTACTTTTGAAATTCACAATGATTGTCACTATAATTTAAAAAAGTTTAAAGACATCTGTAGGATATTTGGTATAATCCTAACACCTCTCTGGGTGTGTTTACTTTGCATAGTGAGATTATGAATTTAAGGAATGATGCTCTGTTGAGCTTTGATCCTGCATATAATGCCAATAAAATTATCCATGGCCTGAGTTCAGTATTTTCATTTTGAACAAACCTCAGGAATGGCATATATAGCTTGATCAGGCTAGACTTTCTTGTCCTGTGAATACTTTTATTCCTGCCCATTGTATTAAAGCTTATCTTTAACAACATCAACATGTTGGCAGCCAAAGTACATGGCTTCAACCTGAAAATCGACCCCTCAGACAGAGTTATTAAATTAGCAGGCTGTCAAGCCAAGGATGGGTAAGATTCTGCACAGAGTCTTACCAACCTATGACAGAAATGCATTGCCTCTGATAATGCATATTTCATGATGGGTAAAGAAGGCATTCTTGTCAGAATGACCTAAAACAGGCTCAGTCTTACTAACAAAATAAGAAAAGGGGGAGAGGTAGAAAGCTTTTGAGGCTGCTTGGAAAGCTGACATGGGCCAAGGACAAGGAAAGGGGCTGCTTGACAGGAATATGACATTTGTCAAGGACAAGGAAGTAGGTTTCAAGGAGAAATCTGACATTAGACTAGAACAAAGAAGTAATTTCAGGTAGGAGTCTAAATTGTAGGCTACAAGAAAGAAGTAATTTTAGGCAGAAATCTAAATATTAGGCTAGAACAAAGAAGTAATTTCAGACAGGATTCTAAATTTTAGACTAGAACAATGAAGTAGGCTCCAGACATGAAAATGACCTTGGACTAGGGTAGGGAAGTAGGCTCACATACTTTGGTAATCCTGATAAGCCTTTAGAAACAGTGAACAATGGAGTGTTTACATAACTGGGTTTAATGCCTTGCTTTCTCTTTGACTATTTTTGTTTATTGTATTGCTTGTTCCTCGACTATTTGCATCTATTGTATTGCTAGACCCTCAACCTAGAACTGATCTTATTACATGCATGTAATCAAAATGGTATAAAAGCATAAAGGAAGATGGGGCTTATAGGGAGGGGAAATGGGGAAAAGCATCTACATTGTAAATAAATAAAATATGCATATATATATATGGACATATATATATCACTTTTAATCATTCCAGATACTAACCCTCTAAATATCTGAAAATAGCTTTCCTGAGAATTTTTTTTTTTTGTCTATTCTTGGTCTTTTGTGCTTACATATGAATTTAAAGATTTTTTTTTCTATTTCTATGAAAAATGGGGTTGGAAGTTCGATAGGGATTGTGTTCATTCTGTGCATTTATCCTTTTAGTGGGATAGAAATTTTGACAATATTAACTCTTCCAGTCTTTGTTGGGAAGAAAACTTAAAGGAACAAAAGAGAAAAGCTCACTAAATGAATGTATGACACTGAAAAGAAATAAAAAATTTAAACATATTAATATCAATTTTTATTTTATAAAGCATGGTTTAAATGTATTCAGCCACAATGGAAAGAGGAAAGCAGTTAGAAATCACTAGAGGATACAATCAGAATATATAATTCAGATGAGAACTGAACTAAACATAAACATGAGCAGCTTTAGTAAAATATTTTCACTTTTACTGATTTTAAATGTTTTCAAATAATAGGTTTAAATATAATTTCTTAGGTGCTACTCACCTTGACTTACACTTTTAATTATGTGTGTTTATACATCTGTATAGGTATATGCCATATATATGTGAGTCCCATAGAGGCGAGAAGAGAGCATCAGATCCCCTGGCACTGGGTTTACAGACTGTTAATGGTCCATGTGATGTGGGTGCTGGGAACTGAACTCTTGTCTTCTAAAAAAGCACCAAGTGCTCTTAAATATCACTACTGCCACCTCTCTCTGCACACACACCCCCACCCCCACTCCCACACAAATGCACTGATTTTTCAGATAGAGTGTCTCATTGACCTAGATTCTGTCAGGCAGACAAGGCTTACTGGCCATCCAGACCCTGAGATACAGCTTCCCCCATTCCATCCCTGGGGTTACAAGTGTGTTGCCATACCCAGGTAATTTTATATTGTTTCTAGGGATTCAAATTTAAGTCCCCAAGCTGGCAAGGCAATCATTTTACCTCCTCAGAAAGATTTTTCACATCATTAAACTGTACATTTGATAGTCTAAAATAATGGACAATTCCTAGTCTACAAACTCAAGAAGATTATATCATAAAGAAATGGAAAACTTAGACCAATAATGAAGAACAAGGTATATTAATATTTTTTAAATTTCTTATTCATTTATTTTTAATCAAAGTTCATAAAAATAAGCTAATAATTTGATAGTTATTTCTTTTTTTCTTTAGATAGACCCAATAGAAATTAATTATCCCTGTAAAGACAAAACTGGCCTTTGATCTTATTTTAATATTGTATCTCTGTCTTCTCACACATTTGAATCATTAACCATGATTTTTATGAATTCTAAATCCCTTATGTAAGAACTTCAGACATTATATAATCAGAGCAATTAAAACTTCCCACTAAGCAAAAGAAAGTGTTATTTATTTTCTGATTTCTTGCTTTCTAATTACTTTCTGTACATGGGGAATATACCAGAACAATTATTAATCAATGTTTTAGAAATGTGATTCATTTATCAAAACAGTTTTTAAGTTTTTAATTGACATACAGTGATGCTACATATCCGTGGGGTAAAGAGTATAGTTTCACTACCAGTATGTGATGTGTGATTAAATGTGTGCACTTAGATGGTTACCTCCTCAAACATTAGTCATTTTTTTATGGAATACATTCAGAAACTTTCCTGGTAGAGTTTCTAAGTATACCTTATATTGTTAGCTAGAACCAGTCCTCATAATAGAACACTAAAATTCACTCCTACTCTCTGTGGCTTTGTAACTATGTTAGGCTACAACAAAGTCTTATTAAATATAAGTCTGAAATTATGTTCCAATATCTTCTCCACTCACAATTCTATAGCACCAGAAATCAACAATAGAATGACGTTCAGAAACTTTTCAAACACAGAGTTAGCATGCTTCTGAACTGCTAACAGTGAAAAGAGAAAGTCAAAAGTTATGGACACATTATAGAAGAATGGCAGAATAAATCTAAGAGTCATAGGTCAGGAAGACTATATCCCCACCACACCCCATACAAACACTTTGACCCCTGTAAAGTCTCCAGAAAAGGTGCTATCATTTCTAGGGTCTAATGAATGTGTGTATTTTCGTTATTCTATAGTCAAAGGCGAAAATCTTCCAAAATTATTTAGCATGAGAAATAACATCCACATAGTTCACACATGAGTCTTTGGGAGTCATTTCTGCCTTACAGCAGAGTCCCTGGGCTCTGTGCCCAGCTCTGAGCATCTATCTCTCTGCCCAGTGCTCCCTGTCAGATATTACTTGCTCTGATTCTCGTTGCTTTTTAGTTTGTTCGTGCCAAACAAGCATTTTGTTACTCTCTGCCGTCCTTGACTCAACATTTTGAACTCAAAGCCTATTCAAACTGGAGTTCAGGAAGACACTGAGCTTTGTACCAAAGCATCTGGGATGTAATATACCCCTGGCTGCTATGTAAATGTCCCATGAGAAAACATAGCTTCCTAATGTGAAGAAGTGAAAGTGTGGTTTTTGGGGTGCCTGAAGCCCATGGACATGCATGATACCATTAAAATATTCTATCTGTAGCATTTATGTAAAAATTGCTTATAAAGATTTAAGCTTATCATTGGGGTCTGGGGAGACCACAGTTGAAACCAGAAATCTGTAGTTTCCTTCCAAATAAGAGTACCCACTGGTGTGTGGGCAGCAATTACAAGCCCTGATTTGCTGGGTTCATCTTAGCTCTAAATCCTTTTTTACTTATATACTATAAAAACATCAAAACAAATAAAAAAAACTAGACAGGACCAATTCATCTGTATTGAGATTCCTGCAGTGTTGCCGCAAGTTAATTGGTATGAACAAGTCAAACTGAAGCTTTTAATGTCAAGTTGAGTACTAGGTTCCTTGTATACCCATGCTGACTCGTTCTTAAGTGATTAAATGATTCATTCTGTAACCTTGAGGCTGCTGGTCTAGGTTAGAATAAAAACATTAATTTCTTTTTTGGTAAAGGAAAGAAGACTGTTTTGTAATGCTCCAATCATGGGTGAAAAGAAATCACTGAGGTGCAAAAACACTGTGAATACATGCTCTCTCTTTCAGAAAAGTCTTTGCAAAACAATAAAAAACATTGTCCTTACTAAAATATTTAAGCTTCCCCAAACATTTCTGAGATACTCAGGTAACAGGGGTGACAAATATCACACTAGCTTGAAATACTTACCTCTTTTTTCTTTTGCTATCAAAAAGAAGGTCAACACCAAATAGCTAAGGTAATTGATTTACCTGAAAAAAAAAAGTAAAAGAAAATAGGACAGGGAAAATAACAACTGTTTTTCTGTAACTTCAAAATTAAATTTATAGTAACAAAAAAATATCAGCTTCAATTAGTACATGTCTACGGCCATCCTTAAATCCTTTGTCACTTCCAGCTTTGGGAAAGCATTCCTTTATTCATTCATCAAAAGTACTTTTGAAATACCTAAAATCTTTGAAAGTCTGCTATAGGTTACAAGCAAAAAAGATATAAAGAAGACACAGCTGAGATCTTTACCCAAGTGACTTATGAAAAAGACTTAGTGAGTGGCAGTGGAGTCATGTGACACTAGACTCACTTGGAGTGTGGTGGTCTGATTTCTGTTACTATAACAGATTATCTGAGACTGCGTAGTTTTTGAGGGATAGTGTCTTAGTTAGGGTTTTGCTGCTGTGAACAGACACCATGACCAAGGCGACTCTTACAAGGACAACATTTAATTGGGGCTTGATTACAGGTTTCAGAGGTTTAGACCATTATCCTCAAGGCAGGAACATGGCAGCATCAAGTCAGGCATGGTGCAGGAGGAGCGGAGAGTTCCACATCTCCATCTGAAGGCTGCTAGCAGAATACTGGCTTCTAGGCAGTTAGGATGAGGTTTTTAAAGCCCACACCCACAGGGACACACCTACTCTGACAGGGTCACATCTTCTAATAGTGCTACTACCTGAGCTAAGCTTATATAGACCATCACAGATGGGATTGCTTTCACCTCAGAATTCTGAACTCTAGACTTTCAAGACTATGGCAACAGCATCTGCCCAGCTACTCACTGGCACCTATCGTCACTTCAACTCCTGGTAAAACAGAAGGTCAAATAAGTACTAGAGGAAGAAGAGAGGCTAGACACGAGGAATGGCTAAGCCATTCCAGTGAGTCCAGTGAGAAAACATTGATCCATTCATGAAGACTCTGCCCTAGTGACTGAAAGACCCTGACTCAGTTATATCTCTGCTATACTGGCTCACTGAGGAGCAAGGATTCTGAGGTAACAAGCCATAGCAGAGGATTTTGCTGAGGACTTTGGGCTTTAAGTTTGAAGGAAAACGTTTAAGAGGGTTTAGGGGTGGGTCGAGAGACAATCCTGTTTCCATTTTGAAAGACAGCCTCACTTGCTAGGTTGTAGGAAGAACTGAGCATAAGGAAGCATACACGGCATCCATGTCACATACACTAAATGGTTGCAAACATTTAGACAAGAGAGCGTGAGAACTTGGACTGGACTAAGGGCTGTGAGGATGGTGGAGAATGATGGGATCTGGAATATTGGAAGTAGAGCTCAATGGTTGTGTTGTGGGTTGAATGATGACCCTTAAAAGATGTATGTCCTTCCTTATCTCATCACCTGGGATTCATGATATGATCTTATTTGGACAATGAAGATTTAATCAGTTTCAAATTTTTTTTTTTAGATGTTATTCTTCTTGATTATCTAAATGGGACCTAAATTCAATGATGAATTTCTTTATAAGAGAACAGAAGAGAAGACAAACTCATAAAAGGAAAAAAAAACTTTAATATAAAGCTATTTCAGGTATTATAGAATGGGTATTTGAAAGAACTGAATATATGTGCAGTAGATATTATCACAATTCCCATTTGTGTTGAGGAGAAAGTGGGCTGGCAAGATGAAACTGCCTGCCAATTCCACAAGATTGGACTTTACAGTACTATAAAAAAAGACTATGCATTAGGGTGTGGAGAATACCTGAATGTCTCTTTACAGAGTGGCCATTAAAGCAAAGTCAGGAATTTGAATATATTCTCCATGAAGAAATGATGAAAATTGATTTATTAATTACCAATTGAGTGTATTCAATTCATACATGAAACAAAATATCACATTTTACTTCATAAATATATAAATATAAATCAGTAAAACTAAATATGAGTAAAATGACTCAAACACTATAAAATAGTAACAAGGAACTATGGTTCAGCATATATAAAAATTGAAATTCTGATAAATTATGAATATGAAATACACACACATAATTTTATGTTTACGGATGTTTTACCTTCATGTATGGTGTGTACCACATGCATACCTGGACCCTGCATAGGCAGAAGAGGATGTCTTCTGGATCTGGAGTCGTAAGTGCTTGTGAACTGCCATGTGACTGCTGGCAACTAAATCTGGGTTCGCTGCATGATAAGCAAGTGTTCTTAACTGATACTGAGACATCTGAGGGATACTGAGACATCTCAGCAGCCCCGGGGAATGTGTGTTATCACTGCACTCCAAATTATCCTTTGGTAACTAAAATGTTACTTCATGACTTATATTAATGGATATATATTTCAACATGTTTATGTACATAAAACCAAGAAGTAGTTCATACCATTTCAGTACAATTTAAATTGTTTGTATTTTATATTAACTACTTTGTAAAAAGTTAATCACAATATAAAGTCAGTATAAAAGCATACCCTGTGCAAATGTTTTCTATGGTGCTATTTTGGTCCATTCAAATAGAGACTATGTATCGCTAAAGAAGAGTGAGTGCTTTCTAATATAATGGTGATGATTTCCTTTGGACTTAGGGGTCAGGGTGATAAACATAATACAAAACAGTAATGAGCTACACAGCCCTGCAGGATTTCCAGAGGTAGCAGAGCCCAGCAACTCTTATTACAGGGAAGAAGGAAGAAATGAGTTATGCTGAAAAAACATCTGTGTTGAGGCAATGGACTTTAATACTACTTGTGAAGCAGGGTAAAGAGTGTAAACATGCCCCACCCATACCTCTCCCAAATCTGAGGCCTGGTGCAGAACCGCTCCCAATCCGATCCTTCCTGGACACCAAACTCCTCCCGAGACATCCTAGAGGACCCACTGAATCCAGAGTGGTAGGTAAGAAGACCCAAACACTGCCCTACACCCATACCTGGGTGTGGGGAGTGCTGAGATTCCAGCAGAAACCAAAACCCTCCCCTGCAGAGTGGCGCTCCCCTTCTGCCCCTTTCCCAGATCTGAGGCCTGGTGCACACCCGCACCAGGTCTGCTCCTGTGTGAACACTGGGCTTCTCCCGAGACAACCTAGAGGGTCCACTGAACCCAGAGCAACAAAGGTACCACTAAACCCAGAGTGGCAGAGGAACAACTGAACTCAGAGCGACAGACAACGTATCCTGAGACATCCTAGAGGAACCACTGCACTCAGAGCAGTGGACACCTTATCCTGAGACATCCTAGAGGAGACACTGTACTTGGAGCAGTGGGTACCTGATCCTGAGACATCCTAGAGGAGACACTGCACCCAGAACTGCAGACACTTAGCTGGTCTGCTACCTTGGAGGCACCATATCCTGAGACATCCTAGAGGTACCACTGTACTCAGAGCAGCTGGAAAAGATCACAGAGACATCTGGACCCTGAGGAGATAAGACACAAGCAAGATAACTGGAAAGACAAGCTTCAGTCAGAGACAACAGGTACAGGTAGCACTAGAGTTAACCCGATGGCAAAAAGCAAGCGCAAGACCATAAGGAACAAAATCCAAAGTTACATGGCATCATCAGAAGCCAGTTTCCCCATCATAGCAAGCCCTGAACACCCCACCACACCAGAAAAGCAGGATTCAGAATTAAAATCACTTATCATGATGATGATAGAGGACTTTAAGAAGGACATAAATAACACAATCAAAGAATTTAAGGAGAACACTGGTAGACAGATAGAAGTCCTTAAAGAGGAAACACAAAAATCTCTTAATGAATTGCAAGAAAACACAACCGAGCAAGTGAAGGAATTAAACAAAACCATCCAAGATCTAAAGTAGAAACAATAAAGAAATCACAAAGGGAGACTACTCTGGAGATAGAAAACCTAAACAAAAAATCAGGAGTCATAGACACAAGTATCACCAACAGAATACAAGAGATAAAAGAGAGAATATCATGTGCACAAGATACCATGAAAAACATTGACACAACTGTCAAAGAAAATATGAAATGCAAAAAGCTACTAACCCATAAACATACAGGAAATCCAAGACACAATAAGAAGGCCAAATCTAAGGATAATAGGTATATGTGAGGGGGAAGACTCCCAACTTAAAGGACCAGTAAATATCTTCAACAAAATTATAGAGGAAAACTTCCCTAACCTAAAGAAAGAGATGTCCTTAAATATACAAGAAGCCAAATACTTTAGACCAGAAAAGAAATACCTCCCACCACATAATAATCAAAACATCAAATGTACAGAACAAAGAAAAAATACTAAAAGCAATAAGGGAAAAAAGGTAAAGAAACATATAAAGGCAGACCTATAAGAATTACACAAGATTTCTCACCAGAGACTATAAAAGCCAGAAGATCCTGGACTGATATAAAACAGACCCTAAGAGAACACAAATGCCAGCCCAGACTACTATACCCAGCAAAACTCTCAATCAATATTGATGGAGAAACCAAAATATTCCATGACAAAATCAAATTTACACAATGTCTTACCACAAATCCAGCACTTCAAAGGATAATTGATGGAAAACTCCAACACAAGGAAGGAATCTACAACCTAGAAAAAGCAAGAAAGTAATCTTCCAACAACCCTAAAAGAAGGTAGCTATACAAACATAACTCCACTGCCAATAACAAAAATAACAGGAAATAACATTCATTTTTCCTTAATATCTCTTAATATCAATGGACTCAATTCTCCAGTAAAAAGATATAGACTTTCAGACTGGATGCATAAACAGGACCCAACATTTTGCTGCATACAGGAAACGCACCTTCATGAAAAAGACAGACACTACCTCAGAGTAAAAGGATGGAAAACAATCTTCCAAGCAAATGGCCCCAAGAAACAAGCTGGAGTAGCCATTCTAATACCAAATAAAATCAATTTTCAACCAAAACTAATCAAAAAAGATAAAGAAGGACACTTCATATTCATCAAAGGAAAAATGTACCAAGAGGAACTCACAATTCTGAACATCTATTCCCCAAATGCAAGGGCACCCACATACATAAAAGAAACTTTACTAAAGCTTAAGGCATAGATTGCACATCACACAATAATAGTGGGAGATTTCAACACCCTACTCTCAGCTATGGACAGATCATGGAAACAGAACACAATGAAACTAACAGAAGTTATGAACCAATTAGACTTAACTGACATCTTTAGAACATTTCATCCTAAAACAAAAGAATATACCCTTTTCTCAGCACCTCATGGTATCTTCTCCAAAATAGACCATATAATTGGTCACAAAACAGGCCTCAACAGATACAAAAAGATTAAAATAATCCCTTGTACCCTATCAGATAACCGTGGACTAAAATTCATCTTTGATATGGACAAAAACAATGGAAATCCCACATACACATGGAAACTGAACAATGCTCTACTCAACGATAACTTGGTCAAGGAAGAAATAAAGAAAGAAATTAAAGACTTTTTAGAATTTAATGAAAATGAGGACACATCATATCAAAACTTGTGGGACTCTATGAAAGCAGTACTAAGAGGAAAAATCATAGCTCTAAGTGCCCAAAATAAGAAACTGGAAAGAGCATACACTAACAACTTGACAGCACACTTGAAAGTGTTAGAACAAAAAGAAGCTAATATACCCAAGAGGAGTAGATAGTAGGAAATAATCAAACTCAGGGCTGAAATCAACCAAGTTGAAACAGAAAGAACTATACAAAATATCAACAAAACCAGGAGCTGGTTCTTTGAGAAAATCAACAAGATAGACAAACCCTTAGCCAGACTAACCAAAGGGCACAGAGACAGTACTCAAATTAATAAAACCAGAACTGAAAAGGGAGACATAACAACAGAAACAGAGGAAATTTAAAAAATTGTCAGATCCTACTACAAAGGCCTATACTCAACAAAATTGGAAAATCTGGATGAAATGGACAATTTTCTAAATAGATACCAGGTACCAAACTTAAACGAGGAGCAGATAAACCATCTAAACAGCCCCATAACCCCTAAAGAAATAGAAGCAGTCATTAAAAGTCTCCCCACCAAAAAAAGTCCAGGGTCAGATGGTTTTAGTGCGAAATTCTATCAGACCTTACAGGAAGACCTAATACCAATTCTGTTTAAACTATTCCACAGAATAGAAACAGAAGGAACAATACCCAATTCGTTCTATGAAGCTACAATTACTCTCATACCTAAGCCTCACAAAGACCCAACAAAGAAAGAGAACTAGAGACCTATCTCTCTTATGAATATCGAAGCAAAAATACTCAATAAGATTCTCTCAAACTGAATCCAAGAACACATCAAAGCAATCATCCATCATGATCAAGTAGTCTTTAAGCCAGGAATGCAGGGTTGGTTCAATATTTGGAAATTCATCAATGTAATCCACTACATAAATAAACTCAAAGAAAAAAAATCACATGATCATCTCACTAGATGCCGAGAAAGCATTTCACAAAATTCAACATCCCTTCATGCTAAAAGTCTTGGAAAGATCAGGAATTCAAGGCACATAGCTAAACATAGTAAAAGCAATATACAGCAAGCCAGTAGCCAACATCAAACGAAATGGAGAGAAACTGGAAGCAATCTTACTAAAATCAGGAACTAAACAAGACTGCCCACTCTCACCCTACCTATTCAATAATGTACTGGAAGTCCTAGCTAGAGCAATTAGACAACAAAAGGAAGTCAAAGGGAAACAAATAGGAAAAGAAGAAGTCAAAATTTCACTATTTGCAGATGATATGATCGTATACTTAAGTGACCCTAAAATTTCCACCAGAGAACTCCTAAACCTGATAAACAACTTCAGTAAAGTGGCTGGATATAAAATCAACTCAAACAAATCAGTAGCCTTCCTATATTCAAAAGATAAACAGGCTGAAAAAGAAATTAGGGAAATGACACCCTTCACAATAGGTACAAACAATATAAAATATCTTGGAGTGAACCTAAGCAAGCAAGTGAAAGATCTGTATGAGAAGAACTTCAAGTCTCTGAAGAAAGAAATAGAAGAAGCTTTCAGAAGATGGAAAGATCTCTCATGCTCCTGGACTGGCAGGATTAATTTAGTAAAAATGGCCATTTTGTCAAAAGCAATCTATAAATTCAATGCAATCCCCATCAAACTTCCAAATCAATTCCTCATAGAGATTGAAAAAGGAATTTGCAAGTTTATTTGGAATAACAAATAACCCAGGATAGGGAGAACTATTCTCAACAATAAAAGAACTACTGGGGGAAAATCACCATTCCTGACCTCAAACTGTATCACAGGGTAATAGTAATAAAAACTGCATGGTATTGGTACAGATACAGCCAGGAAGATCAATGGAATAGAATTGAAGATCCAGAAATAAGCCCACACACCTATGATCATTTGATCTTTGACAAAGGAGCTAAAACCATCCAGTAGGAAAAGGACATCATTTTCAGCAAATGGTGCTGGTTCAACTGGAGGTCAACATGTAGAAAAATGCAAATCAATTTATTCTTGTCTCCTTGTACAAAGCTCAAATCCAAGTGGATAAAAGACCTTCACCAGATACACTGAAACAAATAGAAGAGAAGGTGGGGAAGACCCTCTAATACTTAAGCACAGGGGAAAAGTTCCTGAACAGAACACCAATGGCATATGCTCTAAGATCAAGAATTGACAAATGGGACCTCATAAAATTGCAAAGCTTCTGTAAGGCAAAGGACATTGTCAATAAGACAAAATGGCAACCAACAGATTGGGAAAAGATCTTAACCAATACTATATCCGACAGAGGGCTAATATCCAATATATACAAAAAACTCAAGAAATTAGACTCCGTACAACCAAATAACCCTATTAAAAATGGGTACAGAGCTAAACAAAGAGTTCTCAACAGAGAAAACTTGAATGGCCGAGAAGCACCTTAAGAAATGCTCAACCTCCTTAGTCATTAGGGAAATGCAAATCAAAACAACCCTGAGATACCACCTCACACCAGTCAGAATGGCTAAGATCAAAAACTCAGGTGATAGTAGATGCTGGCAAGGATGCGGAGAAAGAAGAACACTCCTCCATTTTTGATGAAATTGCAAGCTGGTACAACCACTCTGGAAATTAGTCTGGCAGTTCCTCAGAAAACTGGACATAGCATTACCTGAGGATCCAGCTATACCACTCCTGGGCATATACTCAGAAGATGCTCCAACATATAACAAGGACATATGCTCCACTATGTTCATAGCAGCCTTATTTATAATAGCCAGAAGCTGGAAAGAACCAAGATGTCCCTCAACAGAGGAATGGATACAAAAATTGTGTTACATTTACACAATGCAGTATTACTTAGCTATCAAAAATAATGAATTTGAGAAATTTTTAGGTAAATTGATCCAACTAGAAATTATCATTCTGAGTGATTTAACCCAATCACAAAAGAACATACATGGTATTTACTCACTGATAAGCAGATGTTAGCCCAAAAGTTTGGAATAGGGAAGACTCAACTTACAGACCACATGAAGCTCATGAAGAAGGAAGACCAAGTGGGGATGCCTCAGTTCTACTTAGAACGAGTAACAAAAATACTCAAGAGAGCAATTATGGAAACAAAACATGGGACAAAAACTGAAGGAGGGGCCATCTGGAGACCATTCCACCTGGGTATCCATCCTATGTACAGTCACCTAAGCTAGACATTTATGTGGATGGCTGGAAGTGCATGCTGTCAAAAACATGATATAGCTGTCTCCTTAGAGGTCTGACAGAGACTGACACATTCAAAGGATGATGCTCACAGCTAACCACTGATATGTTCAAGGGTTTCCCAATGGAGAAGTTAGAGAGAAGACTGAAGGAGCAGAAAGAGTTTATGACCCTATGAGGAAAGCAACAATACCAACCAACTAGAGCCCCCCAGGGTCTAAACCACCAGCCTGGGAGCACATAGAGAGGGACTCATGACTCCAGCTGTATATGTAGGGGAGGATGGCCTTGTCCAGCATAGGTGGAAGAGGAGATTCTTGGTCCCATGAAAAACGAACACAGAGTGGGGGGGGGGCATATGATGGTGGGAAGGGGGTAGTCGGGGCGGGGGGTATTTGGGGGGCACAGTCTCATAGAAGCATGAGGAGGGGGATGGGATAGGAGGTTTCTGAGTGGTGGGAGAAAGTGGGGTAAGGGGATAAAATCTGAAAGGTAAATATAATACCCAATAAAAATGTAAAAAAATTTAAAAAATTATCTTGATACTAAAATTTGTTTTGATAATTGTATATTGCAGAGTACACAGCCTTGGTCTATCTGCTCATCAGGCAAGCTAAGCAGACCTGCTCAAACCTCTGAATCCTGGAAGTCCATCTGGAGGCAGTGAAGACATAGTGTCAGGGGCTTATCAATTTACTCTTCCTCCTGCGCCTCTTCTAATACCTCAATATCCGTAATCAGCTTAAAGAAGTTAATGAACAGTCAGCGCCTCTATGCCCTGGGCTTGGGGACTAAGGTGGTTAATATTGGGCTGTCTTTCTAGGGAAAAGTCATGGTTTTGCTGGAACAGGGAGAATTAGCTAGGATTTATTTCATAGCCATAACCTAGTGGTAGAAATCTGTATAATTGTTATCAAGATGAAGTTATAATTTCTTAAATGGTACAAAATTTACTTTGATTTCAAATTTAAGGTTTCCATGAGTACGAGCTTCTTATTGATATAAAAGTGAGATGAATATTGTTACTCTCATAGGCATTGTGCCTGTATAATACATTTAGGAATACAAGGCTTAGATCCAGTCCTTTTTTAACTTTCTTAACTAATTTGAGATGTTTAGCCTGTGAGTTAAGGGCCTATAGCAAATTCATGGCTTGGAGTTTATTGCTAGGGTGTTTTCCATATTTTATTTAGAAATAGCTGGGGGGAGTTAACAGACAACAGTTCAGATTACCTTACATGGATAGTTGGTTTTCAAAACATCAGAAGCCCACAAACATTTCTGTATTAATGTTCATTTTGATTAGAGCCCTGTCTGCTCCTGACAGCTTCCTGTCTTGGATTCTAAGAAGAAACTGAGCATCTTTGGAGTTACTCCAGTTGTGGTGAGACAGCCTCTAGACAAGAATTGCCTCTTTCCATCTACAGACAAATTACTGTCCAGAAAAGGACACACTTGCAGAATAGTTGACTGATTATATCTGCCTAGACAGAGTAATCAGCCCTTAATAATTCTGCATCACTAAGGTCTGTCAGATGATCCTGGGACAGAAGACTGAAGATCAGATGCTCCAACATTTTGTAGTATAGGGACTGTCCAGGTGTTCAGTGGTCTCTATAAATTGGCTAAGATTTAGAAGCTATGCTTTGTGCTTCCCATACTTTCAGTTAACTCAGTCATTCCGGATTTCTGACAGGGTTGAAAACTTATAGTTTCATAGCCAATCCTGGCTATTTACTTTGAGAGAAAAGATTTGAGTGGAGGGTTTTCAGCTGACATTCATTCTAAAACTAAGAAAAAATCCAGGTTCAGAACTAAGTGTTTTAGTTAGGAGAGATGACAGAGGTTCTGGTTAGTCAACAAAATGATGAACTGGATATTAGGACTATCTATACCTCACTGGTACAAATATGCATAATTATGCTCTAATTATGTTTTGAGAGAAAAGTTTTATTTTAACAGGTAGGGTGATATGTAGGAGGAGCTAAGGTGTGAGAAAGACAAGGGGTAAGGAGAGGAGGAGAAGAAGGAGAGGAGAAGCTAGGTGATGAGAGAGAGGCGAGAGGGGGACATGGAGGCAGATGTTCACGTCTCCACCAGTCAAAGATAGTTGATATATCTAGACTGAATATTGGGTTACACTTCTGACTGAGCATTACCAAACTTGTAAAGCCTTTGATTAACATTGTATTAAAATTGTATAAAAGCAAAAAGGAAAAGGGGGCATGGAATAGGGGTTTTCTAGGGAGGGGAATTGGGGATTGGGGATGGCATCTAAAATGTAAATAATATATCCAATAAAAAAAAGAAACTTTATGAAAATGAAAATAAAAAGAAAGAGTGTAAATGCTGCACAGCCTGGTTACACAAGATTCATCTATTTGGCAGAGACTCAATAGATGGCAGTAGACTGTCTGGAACTGGCATCTTCAGAGCCACTAATGCATACATTCACAGTTCTAACTCAAACAAAACAAAGCAAAACACCACAACCAAACTGAAAATACAACAACAACATCAACATTAACAACAACAACACAACAACAACAAGAACAACACAACCTCACCCAAAGGACTCCTGAATTTTTTTAATGGAAATAAGTAAGATGTTGAAGTTTTAAAATTATTAGTATCAACACTATTTTCTAAGTAGTTGTTTTAACACAAATATACCCTGGAAGCCTAGATTTAAAGAAAATAGCAAAGAGAAAAGAAGAAACCTGTGGCTGCTGGTTGGAGCTCCTGAGCACTCTTCTGCGAAGACTCTTAGAAATCCTAGCTCCTGTGTTAACGTGGATGGTCACAGTGTATTGTCACATTAATAGAGATGAAGACTTAAATCCACAAATAAGAAGGTGTCAGTGGCTCGTGTCACCCAGAGCACTGGGCTTCTGTGCACTGCTTTGCTGTTTACTAGCCAGGTGTACCTGAGGCTCTCAGGACACCCTTACCTGACATGCCCTCCTTAGACAGTTCCAGACATCAGAGCCCGTCAGAAGCAAGGTTTATAACTAGCAGACAATTTTGGCAGAGTGTGATTGGGGTGGAGGTATCCATGTACACTCGATTCCAAGCTGTGGGTGCTGATGAATGCAAGTCTCATCATATGTGTGCCATTAACCCCTGAAACACTGGTACCCTGTAGCCCTTGCCAACATTTATTTTTTTCCTGATACTGAACTCCAGCTGGCCAAGACTCAAATTAAAAGAACCATCTCTGACCTGGCATTATGAAATCCAGAAAAACCAGGAATGTAAACATTTCTGCAATTTTATGGTCAACCTGTATTCTAATCCTTGAACTGTAAAAATCCCTGAATACAGAAGCCAAATGAGTAATGTAGCAAACAAACTGCCCTACTGAATAGATACAAACACTGGATACCATTTGCCTCTCATTAACTATCTGATAGTTTAGAAATCTAACAGAATTGATTTACATTCTATTTCTAATTATAAGAAATTACTAAGCAAATGATAGCTTTGTTGCCTTTTATGGCATCTTTGTCAGTAGAAAATTTCCTGATTGGCTTTTCTTAACATGGCTTCCATCCAGGAGGAAGTATTCCTAGTGGGGAACTCTTTGAAAGAAGACTGCTAATCTTATTTTCTCCCCCTCAGAATGCATAGTTGGGAGTCTGATTATCAAAGAGACTCTCGTGCCTCTGGTTCTATACATGACAAAGTCAGACAGAATATTGCATTGGAGAAGTGGTGAGCAATATTTAAAATTCGTTTCTGGTCATATGCATTCCATTGCTTTTCATTTTCCACCTCTCTTAAAATCATTTCTCCCTTTTCCAATCTCCTTTCTAATTACAACACACACACACACACACACACACACACACACACACACACACACACCAGAGAGAAAGAGAGAAAGAGAGAGAGAAAGAGAGAGAGAGAGAGAGAGAGAGAGAGAGAAATACACATAAACAGACATCCACCCACCCATCCACCCCGACACACCCTGTGCAGTTGTAGATACATATATACCTACCACTAATCTTAACTCTAGGTTCTACACGTAAGGGGGAAAATGTGTTATTTATCCTTCTGAATCCAACTCTTTCACTTGACATTGAGATTTCTAGTTCTATTTTCTATAAATGTCATGATTTTATTTTCCTATACCTACTCATAGTCCAGACATCTATTGGTGACTGTTTAGGCTGGTTCCATTTCCTGGACTATTTGGATGTGTAAGTGTATGTGATATTTTCTTGTGGGTATACTCAAGAGCAGCACAGAGCGATATTGACGTGCTTTCTGCTGCTTGCCTTCAATCCTCCCTTCCTCTCTCCCTCCCTCCCTCCCTCTCTTTCTCCCTCCCTCCCTCCCTCCCTCCTTTTCTTCCTTCTTTCTGTGAGGAATTTCCATACTGATTTCCTCAGAGGCTGCAACTGTTCACATCTATCCTCACAGGGAATATGGATTTTTTTAGGCTCACGTCCTCACCAGCCATTGTTGTCATTTGTTTACTTAATGATAGCTGTTCTGATTGGAGTGAGATGGTATTTCAAAGAAGTTTTAATAGTATGGCATTGCCATGCTGAAACCCTGTGCACTAACCTAAAACTTAATTTAAAAGGAGAAAGCATTCTTTAGTAAGGTGAAAAGTATTAAGTGATTTGCAAGTCTAAATTTGTTTAAACTATAAACATCACTTGAGAGAAAGAAGTTTAATGTTCTCTGTGTGTAAAGGACCCTTGATATAATCCTATTGGTCAAAGGATGTTTCTTTCCTGTCTAGTGAATGCAGTGGTCACTTTCCACTTCAGATTTAAAGAAAACAAACTATAAAAATCTTTCTGCTCATTTCCTTTAGGCAGTATATAATTTCTTGACAAACAGTTGTTTCTATTCAAAATATTGCAACAGATTCTGGCTATGTTCCTAGCTAAACTCAGGGAATGCTGGGGTGTGCTCTGCATGGAACACTCTGTTTTCAGGGCTGATTGGTGGTGGTGGTCTCTAATCAGATTCAGCTGTGATAATGGGCAAAATATTTTTCCTTCATTTGGACAATAGAACTATTGACTACTTAGACTCTAAATTAGAAATAGACTTCTTATTTCATGACATTCAGCACTTTCTGGAAAATGTAGCATTAATAACTATTTTTTGTAGTGGTGCCTTCAAAATGGCAATGGGGAAGAGTTTGTGTGGAAGCTATGCTATCCTAGTAATAGCAGCAGTTATGTGGTGCCCTCATGATAAGCCAACCCAGAGGAATAATAACAACTTATGATTATAATCTTTGCATGAGGGTACACACATTCTGAATAGAGCAGACTTACTCCCTTGTGGTTTCCTTGGCAAAGTATCAGCTGATACTTTGCTCCAAGGCATTGGCCATTATCTATTAGTTTACTCAGTTTTGTGGTTATTCCCATGAATCTATCAAACAAGCATTATGAATTCAATTCTATCACAACCTAAATTGAATCCACAAAACTGATTCTTCCCAATTGGTAGTATATCTGAAGTTTTTGGGTGTCATTAGTGAACAGATTAAACTCATCTATGACTTCATTATACAATTGCCTGTTTAACCAACAATCCCCCTTTATTACTAAAATCAAGGGAGTCATTGTTTGCATAAGTGATTCTCAAACTTGATTAGTCATGGGTCATCAGGGGGAGCTTGATGTCCACACTCATCCGCATCCGGTACATTAGTATCTCAGAGGTGGGATTCAGACTTCATATGCATTGACAGTTCCTAGGTGATTCTAACATGTAGCTAAAGAAGTACTTGACACAGATTGTTAAGTGACGATTTAATTTAATAATATTTATAATAATAAGGAATACTCATGATTCTGCTATGTATCATGCAACAGTCTCCTGTTGTCATAAATTATTTCAATATTATCTGCGCTTTTTACCAATATTATTTATGTCCCTCTGATACTATTCATATCTCTATGTTAGAGCTGTCAAAATAAGGGACTGAAATGAGCTTGGTTGAAGTGGCACAAGTTTTAAGTGACAGTCATGATTTATTTTTTTTCTCCATCAGTTTGGCTGTGAAGCCCTATTCTTCTCCCTCTGTTCTTACATCTCCAGTAGTGTAGTTGTGGCTGTGGTGACAGCAGGCACTCCTGAAACACTTACATCAGAGGTTCATTTGTTGGAGCTTCCCACACAGAAATGAGTGGCAGATACGGGAAGCCATCTGCAACAAGCAGCTCTGATTAGAAACTGCTTGGCTTGATACCATTTAGAAAGTGTTATGCTCTGTGAATAAACCTCTTTACTCCTCACCTACAATCTCAGGGTCATAGAAATTGTAAATTGCTTCCTAGGAAATCTCTTTGACACTACTAGCATGTTTTCTTTTACACTAATTGAAAATTGCCTTTCCAACATTCTCCACTGGCCTCCCATCTGTTTCCTTGACCACTGAGCCTTGAGACACTGAGAACTGGCATTGCTACACTTTGTATTTCAGTTTTAAGAAATGGGCCTCTGTTTCCATTTTCTTTATACTTACCTTCATAGCCAAGAATATGACATACCTTTAACTCGAGGCAATGGTCCTTTCCTATTTTCTTAAGTCCCGTTGGATTCTGTCATCCAAATTCCTAATTCTAGCTCCCAGTCTGAATTTTCCTCCTGCTGCCCAAGACCTATGATATCCACTGTTTCATGGCCCCTTGTAGGACTATTACCAGGATATCCACTGTTTCATGGTCCCATATGGAACTATTACCAGGAAAGCCATTGTCTTCTGGCCCTGCTCCTGTTGCCATTAAATGGCATCATTTCATGATCCTACATCTACTGCCAAGCTGCTGTGATCATCTGGGACCTTCTGAGTAGCTTTTACTTTATTGTTTCCTGCTGTGGTTTCCTGTTCTGACTTAGTCTACTTTAAGATTCCGGGGTGTTTCCAAATGTTTGTGTTCAGTATCTAGGCCCAGCCTGTGGCTCACTCCAGTCTGAGGTTTGGTAGACTCCTCTGCACTTATGCTAAGATCTGTGATAAATCATTTACATTTACAAATAACTTTGTTTTTACTGAGCTATGTCACACACTTTTAGCTATTTTCTCTGCTTGTGTGAGGGAAATAGATATAGCTGAATTTTTTATTCAAGAGTCCAAGTCTTACCTAGTAAATCATTACAAACACCTTATTTATTTTTTTCTTTTTTAAAAAACTTTTATTGGATATTTTATTTACATTTCAGATGCCATCCTCTGTCCCCATTTCCCCTCCCTAGAAAACCCTTATCCCATGTCCCCTTTTCTTTTTTGCTTTTATACTGTTTTTTTTAAATGTTAATCAAAGGCTTTATAAGTTTGGTAAAGCTCAATCGGAAGTGTAACCCCATACCCAACCTAGATATATCAACTATCTTTGACTGGTGGAGAACACCTTATTTAAAATAGGAAAATCTAGGCAGCTAAAATAGTTCAGTGGGTAAAAGAATTTGCAGAAAGAAACATGATAACCTTGGGTTTAGTACCGATAACCTGAAACCCACTGTGGAAGGACAGAACCAGCTCATGACTCTGACCTCCATATGTGCTGCCTATGGCATGCTGAAACTCACGTGAAGGAAAAATTTAAAGAGCAAATCTGCAGGCATACAATAATCCTTTGTGCACCAGTAGCACAGTTCATCACTTCTCAAGCATGCTGCATTCCTTATCCTCTCCAGGATCATCGATGAGCCTTTGATATGATACAAACTCATTACTCACTTTACCATGTGACCCCCCAACCCTCGTGGCTTTGTCAAGGTCACTTTCTAAACAGTATTCATTCTTCAGGCTGTGACTGAGATTAGGGTCACACCTGGTTCATTCTAAATTAAATCCAAATGCAGCATGAGAGATTGAACATTGATTCTAATGAACCTTTCAGCTTGGTAATCTTGGACTTAGGAACATTCAGGCTTCCTGATTTCACAGGAATGTAAAAAAAGAAAAAGGCTCTGCCACCTTGAATTATCCACTCTATCTTGTTATTCTTAACATAACATTCTATGTGCCATATTTAGGGAGTACTCATAGAGGACAAGAAATTACTACAGGTTCATGGAGAGGGGCTTTAACAGAAGCAGAGATAGAATACACAGATATAAGGAATTAACAGTGAGGCATAGATTGTGGTGGGGAAGTAGGAGGCTGGGAAGAAGAGGGGAAGTAGGAAGGATAAATAGAGCTCGCTCGCTCTCCCTCTGTCCTTGTCCCTCCCTCTCTTCTTCCTCCCTTCTCTCCCTCTCTCCTTCTTCCTTTCTCTCCCTACCCCTGCCCCCCATGTGTGTGTGTGTGTGTGTGTGTGTGTGTGTGTGTGTGTGTGTTTTCTTTGCAGATACCAGGCTCACCAGAGTGTGTCAATCCATGTGAGGCAAAAAAGAAAATCTGGCTCAACACATCTCAGCAGCCAGTGTTGGTTCAAACTTCAGGATGTGAAACCAGACAGTTTGTTTTAGGTATACTTAAGCATAGCACAA
The DNA here is from genome assembly GCA_030674055.1 of Rhabdomys pumilio. NCBI lineage: Eukaryota > Metazoa > Chordata > Mammalia > Rodentia > Muridae > Rhabdomys > Rhabdomys pumilio. The sequence goes on from JANHMN010000008.1 coordinate 4,558,901, forward strand.
TTCTGGAGAGACGTTTCCTGATGATAACTCCAACCCATTTGTTCAACAATGTTTGAGCATCTTTTCACTGACATTCTTTATAAAACACATACGACCTCTCCCAGAAAGATGGGTTCTATTGACTGAAACAGTTCTCAAGATAAGCTTCTAGGGAGAATGACAAAGATAAAGATAAAAGTGTGGGATTTAGGTGTAGCCTGGCCCCACAAATAGCAGAGAGGGCACCTGGACTCTGTTTCATTTGTGAAGTATGTGTGATATATCCCATAAAAATGTGTTCTATTGACTGAAAAACAAAACTCAAGATAAAGGTCTAGGATGCAAAATTTTGGTATAAATATAAAACTCTGAAGATTCAAGTGTTGCCTGACCCTACAGATAGCATAGGTCACCAGGCTACTAACTGTATCCTAAGAGCCTTCTGGGTGGATAGCAGGTTATAAAGCTCTTCCACTGAAGAGATTAGTCTTGTGTGTTTAACTTCTCTTTTTTTCTCTAGAGCTTATCTGTGAGAACAAGAATCTTGTGCCCTCTGCATAGAGACTTTTCAAAACAGCTGTATAAAAACCTACACTGAAGAAGCTTCCTAAATTATACCTATACACACACAAAAATATTAAAAATGGTATTATCCAATAGCGAACAATAATGTCCATACTAAACACCAGAGACTAACAAGTAAAAGGCCCAGTTGCAGGAATGCATTACTTCTTTTGAACTTTCTGGCCAGTAAGATCCCACTGACCTCCAAATATTAGATGCCACTGCCAGTGTTCCTGGTTGTCCTCTAGAATTTGATAGTAAATTCCTCCTGCTGAAGATCCCATGTACTTGAGTGACAGAACATGGAGAAATCAAGCTGGTACTGACCTAGATAGAGACATAGCTAGGTCTCATGAAGTGGGAAGGTGTTGTGCACACTAATGGAGAGACGGAGGGAGGAGAGGGAGAGAAGAAGAGGGGGAAGGGGAGAGGGAGAGAGAGAGGAGAAGGATGTAAAGAGGGGGAGAGGAAGAGGAAAAGGGAGTAGAGAGGTATGGGGAGGAGGAGAGGAAGAGAGAGAGTGGAGGGAGGGGGAGAGAGAGAGAGGGAGGTGAGAGGAAGAGGCAGAGGGTGGAGGACAGAGGGAGGAGAGAGGGAAAGGGTAGGGGAGAGAGAGGGATGGAGGAAAAGAGGGAGGGGAGGGGCAGAGGGAGAGAGGGAGGGAAAAGGGAGGCGGGGAAAGAGGGAGAGCAGGAGCAAGAGCCAGAGAAGAAGAGTGAGAGCAAGGAGGTGAGGGAGAGGGAGAGGGAGAGGGAGAGGGAGAGGGAGAGGGAGAGGGAGAGGGAGAGGGAGAGGGAGAGGGAGAGGGAGAGGGAGAGGGAGAGGGAGAGGGAGAGGGAGATTTCTGGGGAACATGTCAATTGGTCCTTCAATTAATGTGATAGATCAGTCTATTAGAGTTGTCTCAAACTCATGGTTTTAAAATACCCATTTTATTTTTTTAGGGGAATTCAAAATTTGGGAATTTGCCCACATCTGGTTTTCCTGGACTTCTTATTGCTAGAGATTTTTAGAAATAGCTCTTTAATTGTATTGTATAAATTTTCTTATGCTTTATAGTTTCACAAACTATTTCCATTTCAATGTAGAATAAAAAGAATATATTTACACAGTGGGCCAACCCAGTTTAACCTCTTAATTTTGCAGCAAATCTCACTGCTGAACAAATCTTGTGCAAAATCCAAGGATCTCATTTTAGTCATCAGCAGAGCTCATGTCATTTATCCCAGATAGAACACAATTCTTGGGTAAAAACCTGGCAATGACAATTTATATTCAGCAGTGGTAGTTTGAGGTGTGAAGGGTTTCATGTGTTCTAAATTTTCTCTAATTGTGTCAAATCCTCAGAAAGCAGTATACCTGCTGCAGTTTGATTTTGAAAAGTCCCACACAGAGACATGTATTTGAGCACTTAGTTTTTCAGCTGGTGGCAGTGCTTTAGAAGGTTATGCAACCTTAAGGAAGCAGTCTTACTGGAGAAAGTGAGTCCTTACAGGTAGGCCTGGAAGTTTTATAGATTGACCCCATTTCCTGTCTACCCTGTGCGTTCTAACTATGTGTGCAACTGACTGTCCACATCAGGCTCCCACTACAATAATGACCTGTATCTTTCCAAAAGAAACACTTCTTCTTTTAAATTGCTACTGGGGTATTTATTTCTTCACTGAGACAAGGAAGTAATGGCTGCAGCTACTTCATGTTTATTCTGGCTCTCCACGGAAATCATTTTTCACAAGTATGATTTGAATGAGGCCATCAGCTTACAACAAAGCATGTTTACTCTTAGAAATAACGAATATAGAATCTTCACTCCCATTATGTACTTCAGAGTTTCTTCTTCTTTTTTTGCCTTAAAAAATGTTTTATTGGATGTTTTATTTACATTTCAGATGTTATCCCATTATCCCATTCCCCCCTCACCTAGTAACCCCCTATCCCATCCTCCCTCCTCCTGCTTCTATGAGGATGTGCTCCCACCTACCCCTCCAATTCCACCTCCCCACCCTCGAATTCCCCCACACTGGGCATCCAGGCTTCATGGGACCAAGGACTTCCTCTCCCACCTATGCCCAACAAAGCCATCCTCCCCTACATATACAGCTGGAGCCATGCATCCCTCCCTATGTGCTCTCAGGCTGGTGGTTTAGACTCTGGGAGCTCTGGTTGGTTGGTATTGTTGCTCTCCCCATGGGGTCACAAACCCTTTCAGCCCCTTCAGTCTTCACTCTAACTTCTCCATTGGGAACCCCTTGATCAGTTCAATGGTTATCTGTGAACATCTGCATCTATGTGAGACTCTGGCAGACATCTAGGGAGACAGCTATATCAGGCTCCTGTCAGCATGCACTTCCTGACATCCATATAAGCATCTACCTTTGGTGACTGCACATGGGATGGATACCCAGGTGGGATGTTCTCCAGACGACCCCTCCTTCAGTTTCTGTCCCATACTTTGTCTCCATATTTGCTCCCTTGAGTATTTTGTTACTCCTTCTAAGAAGGACCAAGGCAGCCACACTTGGTCTTCCTTCTTGATGAGCTTCATGTGGTCTGTGAGTTGAATCTTGGGTATTTCAAATTTCACAGCTTCTTATACAAAATACTAACAAGATATTCTTTCCAGAGGTCAGAGCTAGAAAAGCTGGTCTTTCTGGGCATGCCAGTTTGTCTTCTCAGTTTTCATATACTGAAACCTGTGCTGTTTCTTTTTATTTCCCTCTTGGACACAATTCTTCATCAGAACATGAGAGCTATTGTATGCTGTTTGTAATGTTCCTCGAAAATTTCTCTGCCAGGGAAGGAGATGCTGTGCTACTCTCGGGAGTAGGTCACACCTACAGGAGAATAAAAACTTGGAAGATTCTTGTAGGGCCCTACCAACAGTTTAAAAAAAGATAAACAGTTGCTTGGGGTGGAGACTCTGAGCAGCTGAATTTCAGAAAGAAGAGCTGTTGGAACGGTTGAGCTCCCTGCAGCTCTGTAGTTACAGTTTTCAGTCTGCAGGTTGCAGTCACCGGTGTTGGGTCTGTTTTCTGGTGATGCATACTTTTAGTAAGTAGCAAGGTACCCATACTCCTATTAGTAACCACAATAAAATAATCACTGATTCACAAAATTGGACAGTAGCAAAAACTGTTGCTGTGGTTTGTCATGGGTTGCATTTATGGGGAAGAGTAGCCTGCGAATTGTGCCACCCCAGGAAAGGGTTGTTACCCAAGTATAGCTAATCATATTACTCAGTTGTTATAGCTCCCTGTAATCTACATTTACAGATGGAATTGTCTACTTAACTTTTGGACCAATCTTATGTCATCTTCTTCCTCTTTTTCCCTTGTTTGTGTGTGTGTGTGTGTGTGTGTGTGTGTGTGTGTGTGTGTGTGTGTTTAAAATATTTTCTTAGAAGTCAAAATGGGGAGGAATGGGATAGGGGGTTTCAGGAGGCGGAATTGGAGAAAAGGAGTAATATCTGAAATGTAAATAAATAAAATATCCAATTAAAAAAATAGAAGTCAAGACAGTGTGGGCTGCAATCTTTAGGATAAATAACCTGCTCGTCCCTGTATAACCTGAAGTAAATTCCAGTTAAACTCTTGTGTTTTATCTGTAAGATGAAATCTTTTCATCTGTAAAATAAGAATAGTAGAAGCTCATTTTCCCTCCTCAATGTTTCCTCTTCATTTTTTTTCTTATTTACTTCCTTCCTTGGTGTTTAATTGTTTCCATTTTTACTTCAATTAAATAGTCTTATAATTACTTTTCTGAGTTCATCTTCTTTTATTTCACCTAAGTCATTCTCATTAGAATCAATTTCTATGGAACTGGTATTTGGTGTGTTTTTTGTTTATTAGTTAGTTTGTTTCTTGTGTCTCCTCCCTGAGGCTTGCACATTTGGGTTTATCTCACTGGGTGGATGTTTTTATATCTAACTGTCTCATATTATTGAGGTACTTGCAATTCTCATTTTAGATTATATTGCAGTAGGGTTGAGGTGTCACTCCCTCCAGATAATTTAGAATATTGAGAAAAAAAAACTAAATCAATGGGTGAATTTAGGATACTGTTGTGATCAACAGTGAGTAATGAATATAAAAGTTATTAAAAGTAATTTTTTTGTAAGAAAAGTTCATTCTCACAAGCTTCTGGTGGCCTCTATCTGTGTTCACCTCCACGATTGTCATTCATCCAGTGTCAGATGAGGCCCATTTGGATGCAGTGTAATATCATGAACCTATTTCTCAGCTTCTGCATTGTTTTTATCACTAGCTGAAGTCAAGGTGGGGCTTCCTGGGGTATCATTCCAGGTGCCTGGGGAAATCTTTCTTCCAGGCTCATAAATCACACTTTCAGCCTCATCTCTACACTGGTGCTGATCCTGTGTTTCCCTGAAGACCATGTTTTCTATGTCTAGAACCAGATCCATCTCTCCTTAACTCACTCTTTCTGTAAAGCTTGTGTCCAAGGGAGAGGGGCAGTGCCTCCTGTTGACCTCAAACTGAGCTCTGTAATGTGCATGGGTACTAGTATACATCTTGTTCTATCTCCTCCTTTGTGGACATGTTACCTGGCCTATGCTTGCTTTTCAGCTGTCTTACATGAACCTAGAGACAGTTCTACATTATGCCAACAGTTTTATTCATGGCATTATGTCATGCGGGGGCTTCTACCCTACCATCTTACCTACACATTCTATTTTAACCTGTTGACAATAGTAAATCTAATCCAACAATATGAAGTGTCCTCTCACTTGTCTCTTTAACATTTTTCAATAAACATTCGTACTTACTGTACAAAACATTATGTCCTTGGTAAAATATATTCTTAAGTATTTTATCCTTTTTGGTGCCATTGTACAAGGAACTGCTTTTCTGTTCAGATTGTTCATTGTCAGCATACAGATATGAAGTTGCTTTTTGAATTGCTTTTGTATCCTTCAACTTGCAGAACCTACTTATTTATCAGTTCTAAGACTTCATCCAGTATTTACATACAATTATCTTTAAGCACAAACCACCTCCAATTAGCTTGTTGGCAAACTAAAATCCCCACTTTATACACCTAAACAGTCTTCTTTCCCTCCTTTCTGTAGGCACTTTCACTCATACATACAAATTATTTTGTACTATTCTGAAGTCTTTATTTCTAGATATTTCTGTATTTGCATGTATATTTGTGAGTTTAACTCTTTTAGAGTGGAACAAATATTTGTTCTCTAGAAGTACTAATCATGATTCTATAAACTTTTTAAATTTTTTATTGGGTATTTTATTTACATTTCAGATGCCATCCCCTTTCCCCATTTCCCTTCCCTAGAAAATCCCTATTCCATTCTCCCTTCTCATTTTTGCATTTATACAATTTTAAATGTTAATCAAAGGCTTTGTAAGTTTGATAATGCTCAATAAAGAGATAACCATACAATCAGAAGTGTAACCCAATACCCAACCTAGATATATCAACTATCTTTGACTGGTGAACATCAGCCTCCATGTTCCCTACCCCCCCACCCCTTCTTGCCTCACCTAGCTCTTCCTCTCCTTCTCCTCTTCTCATTACTCCTCCTCTTCCTTTCCTTACTACTCCTACCTTAGCTCCTCCTACATATCACCCTTTCTGTTAAAATAAAACTTTTCTCTTAAAATACTAAATATAAAATATAAAATATATAAAAAATACTTAATATAAAGTATTAAAGTATAACTATACCAATTTGTGTCAGTAAGGTACAAGATAGACCTAATACCCAGTCCATAATTTTGTTGACTAAACAGAACCTCTGTCATCCCTCCTAACTAAAAAAACTTACTTCTGAACCTGGCTTTTTTTTTCTTGATTTTAGAATGAATGTCAGCTGAAAACCATCCACTCAAATCTTTTCTCTCAAAGTAAATACCCAGGATTGGCTATGAGACTATAGGTCTTCAACCCCATCAGAAATACAGAATGACTGAGTTAACTGAAATTATGGGAGGCACAAAGCATAGCTTCTAAAACTTAGCCAATTTATAGAGACTCCTGAATACCTGGACAGTCCCTATACTACAAAACGTTGGAGCATACGAACAATCTTCAGCCTTCTGGCCCAGGATCATCTGACAGACCTAGTGATGCAGGATTATTAAGGGATGATTACTCTGTCTTGGCAGATATAATCAGTCAGCTATTCTGCAAGTGTGTCCTTTTCTGGACAGTGAATTGTCTGTAGATGAAAAGAGGCAATTCTTGCCTAGTGGGTGTCTCACCACAACTGGAGTAACTCCAAAGATGCTCAATTTCTTCTTAGAATCCAAGACAGAAAGCTGTCAGGAGCAGACAAAATGAACATTAATACAGAAATGTTTGTAATATCAATTCTGTGGACTTCTGATGTTTTGAAAACCAACTATCCATGTAAAGTAATCTGGACTGTTGTCTGTTAACTCCTCTCAGCTATTTCTAAATAAAATACAGAAAACACCCTAACAATAACTCAGAGCCATGGATTTGCTATAGGCCCTTAACTCACAGGCTAACCATGTCAAATCTGTTAGGAAAGTTAAAGAAAGACTGGGTTTAAGCCTTGTATTCCTAAATGTGTTACATAGGCACAATGCCTATGAGAGTAACAATATTAATCTCACTTTTATAATAATAAGAAGCTCATACCAATGAAAACCTTAAATTTGAAATCAAAGTAAATTTTGTAACATTTAAAAAGTTATAACCTCATCTTAATAACAATATATATATTTCGACCAATAGGTTATGGCTATGTAATAAATCCTAGCTATTCCTCCCTGTTCCAGCAAAACCACGACTTTTCCCTAGAAAGACAGCCCTGTATTAACCACCTCAGTCCCTAAGCCCAGGGAATGGGGCACCGACTTTTCATTAACTTCTTCAAGCTGATTATGGGAGTTGAGATATTAGAAGAGGGTCAGAAGGATGAGTAACTTGATAAGCCTCTGACACTGTCTTCACTGCATCCAGCTAGAATTCCGGGACATCAGAAGTTCGAGCAGGTCTGTTCAGCTTACTTGATGAGTAGATGCACCAAGGCTGTGTATTTTGCAATATACAATTCTCAAAACAAATTTTTGTATCAAGATAATTTTTTTGTTTGAATTCTGGAATCTAGTCTTCTGGCAGCTTGCCTCTGTCATGTCTAATCCATATAATTCTGGGACTAGTGTTTCTTTCTCCTTACCTAAGATACTGCCCGGGTTAGGGCTCCTGGAAGTCCCACTTCCTCTAGGTTCTGTGAGAAGGCCCCTCTTATCATGTAGAATTGGCAACTGAGAGTCAAAAATATTGGTTGTCATTGAGTTCCTTTGTCTTCAGAACAGATTTTGGCCTCCACATATGGTTGGTAAATATCCATAAGGCCAGTTTTCCCTGTCCTGAAGAAGAAGCTGTGGCTTTTAGTTCTAGGAGTACAGCATTTAGCAAAAGCTTAACAAAAACAAGAGGCTTTAAAAAAATTATTTTCAGAAGCAAGAGGGTAGTGGGCTTGATTATTGCTGTTATAACAGCTTTAATTACATTAATTGATAGCACCACTACTTCTGCAAATGCTTTGACACAAGAAGTTAAGATAGCTACTTTTGTTAATCATTTAGCAAAAAAAAAAAAAAAATGTTACTAATGTTTTGAGTATACAAGAGGATTTTGATGAGTGTTTGGAACAATGGATTGATGTTCTTTATCCTATTCAAATTATTGGAAGGAGGTTCAGAGTTTAGAGTAAGGAGCCATCTCGAGTATCATGACAAATACCATTGGAATTGTGTTACTTCTAAAATTTACAATGATAGTTGTTATAATTAGAAAGAAGTTGAAAGACACTTGCAGGGTATTTGGCCTAATTCTAACACCTCTCTGGATGTTTTAACTTTGCGTGGTGAGATTATGAATTTAGAGAATACTGCTCTGCTGAGTTTTGATGCTGCAGATAATGCTGATAAACTTATCCATGGCCTGAGGTCAGTATTTCTATTTTGGTCAAGCTTCAAAAATGGCATATATATCTTGATCAGGGTAGCCCTTTTTGTCCTGAGAATAATTTTATTCCTGTTCATCATGTTAATGTTTGTCTTTAACAACATCAACATGTTGGTAGCAAAAATACATGGCTTGAAACTGAAAATGAACCCCTAGACAGAGTTACTAAATTAACAGGCTGGCAAGCCAAGGACGCGTAAGATTCTGCACAGAGCCTTACCAACCTAAGATAGAATTGCATTGCTTTTCATAATACATATTCCATGATGAGTAAAGAAGGCCTTCTTGTTAGAACCACCTAAGACAGACAAAAATGAAGTTTATGAAATAAACTTTTTTTTTTGTTGTTTATGAAATAAAAAAGGGGAGATGTAGAGAACTTATGGGGCTGCTTGACAAGAATCTGACATTGGCTAAGGACAAGGAAATGGGCTTCAGGCAGGAATCTAAATCTTAGGCTAGAACAAAGAAGTAATTTCAGGCAGGAATCTAAATTTTAGGCTAGAACAAAGAAGTAGGCTTCTGCACAAAAATAACTTTGGGCTAGGCCAGGGAAGCTGGTTCAGATATTTTAGTCATTCTGATAAGCCCTTAGAAACTGTGTTCACGGGACTGTTCACAGAATTTTATTTGTTGCCTTGCTTGTTCTTTGGCTATTCGTGTTTATTGTCTTGCTTGTTCCTTGGCAATTTGCATTTATTGTGTTGCTAGTTCCTCAGCCTTGAACTGATCTTAATACTTGCATGTAATTAAAATGGTATACAAGCAAAAAATAAAAAAAGAAAGAAAAACAGATTAATTTTATTTTGTACATATGTTTGTTTTGCCTGCATGTATGTATGTACACTGCATGCATGCCTATTGTCCAAAGATGCCAGAAGAGTGTCCTGGAGTATAGTTGTAGAAGGTTGTGAGCCTCCTGTGGGTGCTGGACCTGAACCTGGGTCCTCTAGCAAGTATAGCAAGTACTCTTAACTACTGAGCCATCTCTTCAGCCTGAAATAGACTTTAAAATACATCTTGGCTCTGAAAACTCAGGGAGTTTTTTTTTCTTGGTAGTTAAAAGTCTATCAAACTCAGGAGAAAAACAAATAATTATTTCGAAAAACAAAAGATCATTGAGTTTTTAAATGCTACCTGTTTTTTTTTTTCTTTTGTGTTTTTTATTCTTGTGGTTTTGGCTTGATTTGGTTTTTGTTTTGGCAAATGTCACTAAGAGTAAATCAATATTTTTGGAAAATATTACTGTAAATAGAGAGATTTGTTTCAGGGAATCAAATGTCAATTTATCATATTTTAACATGAGGAATTTTAAGTAGCAGTCTTATTACAATCCATAGCAACTTTGTATTTATGCCATTTTTTACAGCCTTTAGTTTGTTTCTTTTTGTTGTTGTTGTTATTTTTTGGGTTTGTTGTTGTTGTTGTTGTTTAATTGTCCTGGCTGTCCTGGAACTTGTTTTGTAGACTGGCTGGCTTCAAACACAGAGCTTTCCCTGATTCTATCTCCCAATTGCTGGGATTGATTAAAGGCATGGGCCTCCATATCCTACCATAAACTTTATGTTTATGTACTAAAACAAACATGTTTTGACCTTGTGAGTTGTCCTAATTTCTCTTTCCATTTTGGAGTATTCATTGACTTGTAGAACAAAACTATATTTTCCCATGTAAAAAAATTTATGACAAAGCAATTTTTAAACCAGAAATGTATCTACATAGCTTTAATTATTTAATCTCTTTTTAATATTTGTCAGTTTCTTTCTGTCTTTCCTTTACAATATTTTTGGTGTAATCTGAGTTTTTAAAACCATAAGAACTATACATAGGGCATGTCTGACCACTGGGTTTTTTTCCCATCTAGTTACAGAATCACATTAAACTAAAATACCAGTTACCAGGATTACTCTAGCACATAACTGGCACTGCCTGACCAAATCATCCATACACATCAGGAACTTTGACATTACCTGAGATAATTTGTTTAGTAACTTACAAAAGGAATAGAAATATCAACTTTTCAGGTCAGTTAACCAGTTTTTATTTTAAAATTTAGAATTAGAATTGTCCTAATCATGGAGGATACTTATGAATGGTGAATCAGGGTAGTGACCAATCTAGTAGAGTAAGAAAGAATATGAGGTTAGAAGAATATGGTTAGAAGGCAAGCAGGTGACCTGAGGCACATAAAGACAAGTACAGGAAAGAGGGAGAAATCTCATAGCCAGATGTAGAAGTTCATACACAAAAGACATCATAAGCATAAAAGGACAGAAGATTCCGTGGCCTTAACCCAAAGAAGGGAAGACCACAGCATGATAAATATAGAAAAACTATGGTAAGAACAGGGAAGAGGCTCCAATGAGTGTTGCTCGGGTCTCATTCTGCCCTCCTCTTGGCTCATTGCTCTTTAGCTCTGCATGAAACATCTGCAGACAAGAAACACAGAGTGCAGATACAAAGTCTATTGTAATGTAGTGTCAAGTGTATGCTCAGTGGATGATGTTGGATAATACACAAGGAAATATTGTACTAATCTGTTTTAGACAAATATAGAAAAATTTCTAAATTCTTTACCTCAAAAAGACTTTTCTGGGGGATTTTGTCTTGTCTAGGTGATTGACAGGCCCATTTGATTTGAGTCTTACAGGAGGGGCATTGTTATATCCTTAGCAGAAAGCTTCCTGTAAGGCCCAGGGCTCCTGGAATCAGGAGATAATATTTTGTAGATAATTTTTTGGTTTTAGGTTTTTTTTCTACCAATGATCCTCCAGGCAGTCCAAGATGTCACACTTCTTTCCAGAACCAGAAAGAAGTAAGGTCCCATTCCTGTGACCAACAATTAGGATTCTGCCTTTTCAGTCCTTGATTCTGAAGGAGAGACCCATCCCCACATCCTCCAAGCCTGGTAATATTCGACAGCTAGGAAGCTACAGTTGCATCACCAATTCTTTACGTGCTAATCAGGATTCAGAACAGAGAACTAATTCTTCTATGGGAAGTTTACTCCGTCATCCTCGTAGACCAATTTATATTATATTCTGCTTTCTCTAAGAACCATTTTTGGTTATGATTGGTTGAGATTCTTAGAACACACCTTCTATGCTTACTCACTGAGCTAAGGACATTAATATGGATACATAACCATTCTGCCATACTGACAGGATCAGAGGCTGATAAAGTGTCTCCAGTAAAGTATCAAATAGGAAATATCTTCTGCTTTGGAGCTCTTTCACAAGTGAGCAACTGATATGCAACTATTGTGTAACAGCAGTGTAGACAATGTATGAATCAATGAACAAGGCTCATTTTAGCAAAGTGTTAAGAGTTTTGTACACAATGAAATTTATGAAACAGCAGAGAAAAATTGGTCTCCACACTTCCAAAGCTGGATGGAGTCTTAGATCCCTCAGGGAATATAACAAGACTTGACCTTTATGTCACCATGAGATCAAATAGGCAAAGGGTCATTTATACCTGAGAAACTAAGGAAACTGAAGATTTATCTTGGCACCTGTGCTTCCTGATAATCAGGATGCCCCCTTGTTGGTAAATACTCTGGGAACTGCAGTTCTTCTCCACAGTATCAAACTCAAGTGCTAGGAGAATTTCCTCAGTTGCCAAACATGCACACTAATTTAGACTTTGAAGACACAGAAAAACTAGCTTGCTGTATGTATGTATGTATGTACGTATGTACGTATGTATGTATGTACGTATGTATGTATGTATGTATGTATGTATGTAATGTTTTGATTTTTGAGACAGATTTTCTCCATGTAGCCCTGGTAGTCCTGTAGCCTCTGCCTCTGCCTCTCTCTCTCTGCCTTTCTGCCTCTCTGCCTCTGCCTCTCTCTCTGCCTCTCTGCCTCTCTGCCTCTCTGCCTCTCTGCCTCTCTGCCTCTCTGCCTCTCTCTCTGCCTCTCTGCCTCTCTGCCTCTCTCTCTGCCTCTCTGCCTCTCTCTCTGCCTCTCTGCCTCTGCCTCTGCCTCTGCCTCTGCCTCTGCCTCTGCCTCTGCCTCTGCCTCTGCCTCTGCCTCT
>JANHMN010000008.1:4575250-4677379 GCA_030674055.1 Rhabdomys pumilio
TCTCTCTCTCTCTCTCTCTCTCTCTCTCTCTCTGTCTCTGTCTCCCCACTCCATTCCACCCCCTTTTATTTGGTACACACACACACACACACACACACACACACACACACACACACGGTATCTACGTCAAATTTGTAGGTTTGTACTGTGTATAGTTAAGACACAACAGAGAAGACAGTGTATGCCTAAGACCCTCTTTTATGACTGCAACTTCTCTTCTGTAATTATTATTTCAGTGCTGAAAAGACGTAAACCCCATTTTACCATGGGTGGTTGTGGCCCATACACGATTTTATAAGAGAAGAACTAAGAGTGTTTCCAAACCTCAACAATAGTTTTTGTTTTGTCATCATCAGCCTGGGCTGGGACAGCATGGCTCTGTGTGGCTCCAGCAAGGCAGGACACGCCATGCCATGCTGGGTGCTTTGCTGCAGGAGGCGGCCCTCCAGGGGCTGGGGAGTGCGCGGAGGGGCGGGGTTCAGCTCCACTAAGGTCCAGAAAACTGGACACTGAGCCTCGTGTGGCGCTGTGAGGTTTCTGAGGACTGCAGTGCCTGGCTGGGAACTTTCTTAGAACTGCAAACAGTTTGGCAGCTCTGACTTTGTTTTGGTCACTGCTAGCCTCCCTCGCGCCATTCGCACCGCGGCGCGGCTTCTGGCTTGTCTCCTATACCTACCGGACCTCGGACGGCCCCACGCGCGGACAAAGCGGCTCCCGAGCCCGGCATGTCGTGGAACTTGACCGCGGAGCAGCTCTCGGCGCTGCTCCGGCTGCACAACCTGACGCGCGCGCAGTTCATCGCGCGCTATGGGCTGAGGCCGCTGGTGCTCACCCCGCAGTTGCCCGCTCGCGCCCGGCTAGCCCTCCTGCTCGCCGGCCTGCTCATCTTCGCCTTGGCGCTCTTCGGCAACGCCCTGGTGGTCTATGTGGTGACCCGCAGCAAGGCTATGCGCACTGTCACCAACATTTTCATCTGCTCCCTGGCACTCAGCGACCTGCTCATCGTCTTCTTCTGCATCCCTGTCACAATGCTCCAGAACGTCTCAGACACCTGGCTAGGGGGTAAGAAGGTCCCTGATAGGGGGTAAGAAGGTCCCAGATAGGCATTCTCCTTTCTGGTCGGTCGCCTTTTGTTTCTTCATCAAGAGAAACCCAGAATTCTTGGAACTTCTCTTCAGAGCTTACTTGCAGAGGAGGCGTTTGTTTCTTTGTTTTATTTTCTTTGCTTGGGGCTAGCATCCCTCCTTGTCCCATAGATACATTGATTGTGGTAAGATTTAAGTACAGTCCAGTGCAGTGTGATTCTTCACTCATTTCAGCCCCTTGCCTTAATTAAGCGGTTCCCCCAACGTGCTGTTTAAAATAAACCGTTGCAATTTTCGGATAATCTTTCAAATAATAAAACATTTCAAAGGTCATTTTTTCTCTCCTTTCCCTCAACTTCCAGGCTTCCTTCCCAGTTATTTATGTGGCTTCCAGACAGGTTTTTGCTTGTGTTAACTAATAACACACAGACTTGAGCCCTTTCGCAACAAATATACACTAGAGCAAAATTGTCTTGGTTTAGTAATATTAAGTAAACATGTCCCCTCTTCATTTCTAAAGGACAAGTGAAATTGCTCTTCATTAGGACAAGGGATAGGACTGGCAAAGAAATCACAGAGGCTGGAGTCAATGAGAGAAAGAGGCAGTGGGGTGGAACAGAAGAAAGGTGGACGCTGGGCTCTAGGGGCCTCTGGATTAGTGACAATGTTCTCCCCGCTGCTGCCAGGGCACCTTAGGCAGGAAGTACTAATTCTGCCCTTTCTGGAGTGCTGTATCCTGTGGGTGCATTGAAATTCTTAGAAAGTAGTTGTAAATGAATGAGAAATGGATCATTATACCTTCTTACTCCATGTCTGTCCCGGGGCTAATTTATTTAAACTACGGAGGCTCTTTTATCCCACCGTGGTCCCACTAGGGGATTACCAGCGAAGACTTTCAATATTGCTGTTTTTCATCAACTTGAGTTGCATTAATTGTTGGGGATAAGAATAGTAAATTGCTGTCACTTTATCTATATTTTCTAAAATCCTCAAATATTGAATACATAGCTTTGGCTTGAAAGTGACCCAGGGCCTATAGATCATTCTAAATGGATATAGGTTAGAAACATTTTATGTTCTATGATGAAATAATTCCATTTGGGCATTCTAAAGTTACCTGAGACAGCTAATTCCATCAATTTAATGGAGGGTTTTGGATAATCAAATATTCCATCTTGAGGGAAGTCAGAGTTACTACTTTTCCTGCTCACACACGTATTTAGGAACATATTTGCTCTACAGAGTAGTTACATCATCATTGTGACACTGACCACAAGCACTGAGGATCTCTGCTGGCTATGGTAAGGCCAGCTTTTCCATTTTTCTCTAACCTGAGCTTGTTGATCATGCCTGGCCCCTGATTTTTAAATACCATGTTCAGATTTGGAGGAGTCTGCAAGAAGAGTGAGGCAGATTTTCTGTTCCAAGCCAGGTTGAGGGACGATGCTCAGGAAGGTCATAGACCTTGCCTTAGAGGGAATTTTAAGGATTCACTCAAGCTTTCTGCTTACCGCCTACTGTGGGAAAGATATGTCACTTTAGCTTCTAACTATTAACCAAGGGTCATATGTTATTCTTATATTTTATGGAGATGGTGTAAGAATAACGTGTGTCAGAAAAAGTGGTTTGTAAAAGGTTATCCCTGGTTCATAGAACATACTTCTAATTCCAGTGCTGAGGGAGGTAGAGAGGCAGGAAGATTTTGTATTTCTGGCTAGTCTAGGCAACTTGGTGAAACTCTGTCTCAAAACCCAGAAACAAACCAAAAAAGTCGTCATATCACGGAAGGTATTAACAAGAATTATAGATGACCTCTTCTTACTTATATTGGACAAGACTTATGGAATAAATAATATTCCATATATTGAGTGATCAAACACAAAACTTTAGAGGAGAAGAAATGGTCTACAGAGGGATTGGACATAAATATAAAAGAAAAGTAACTTGTATATTATAGGTTAGAATAGTACTGCAAAATCCCTTTGACAAATTAACACAGGCTAACCCAAATTAACAAGAGCTAAAAACTAATTCTTAATTTATTCATTCGATAAAGTGATTACGAATCTGCTATATGGCAAAGCTTTTTTTCCTCGAGATCATAAAAACAGATAAGCTTATATAATCTGCTGTGGGGCCTCAGAGACTAGAATGCATTTAATACTTAGAAGAAGATCCAGTTTGCTCTTGGACCATGGAGGAGCTGGGAAGGCTTTCTGAGGCTATGCTGTTTGAGCTGGGTCTTGAAGAGTGATTCAGCTCATTTTGCACAGAGGATAATGGGCTATGCTGTAGGAGAGTGGGCCATCCACGGTTTGTGGAGAGAAAGGACTGATGTTTGAAGAACACTGTGTAAGGTGTTTCAGAAATACACATCTGATATGTGGGAAATGGTAGGAAATAAGGAAAGAAGTCTTCTGTAACTGGGGAGAAAAATGTTATATAAAAGTGTAAAATATAAATACTTCTCAGATGCCTTCAGGAATAAAGTGGGCCAGACAATGGCAGGAGGGAGACTGCCTCATGGAGGCGCAGTGTAGTCTCCTCCAGAGCTGTGGGCAGGGCTGTCACATTTTCTAGTGAGGTTACTATTTCCAATTCTTTTCCCGCTTCTCTTCCTAAGAGAAACCATGAATATAGATATTTTAATGATACTGGCATCTAACTCAGATTTAAAGAGTAAAATGCATTTGAGTAAAATAAAGCACCTGTATAGCCTTGGTCATACATAATCCATAGGCTCTACATTCATGAATTTTCTAAACATTTCTCTTCTCACCATTTTTTGACAGCGGTAGTCTTTGGATGACTGCCTTTCCTTCTAGTTCACTTCTCTCCTGTTCTAGTTTGCTTTCCATTGCTTGGATAAAACACCATGACCAAAAGCAACTTGGCGAGGGCTTGTTTGCCTTACATATCTGGGTCTCAGTCCACCATAAAGGAAAGTTAGGACAAGAACTCAAGGCTGGAGCACGGAGGAAGGAACTGAAGCAGTGTGCAGAGAGGAATACTGTTTGTTCCTAGTAGGCTTGCTCTCTTTACTTGCTTATACCACCTAAGAACATCTTTTTGGGGTGGCACAGCCCCCCCAATGGGTTGAGCCCTCACATCAGTCATTCATTAATCAAGGAAATCCCCATGCAGACATGCCAGCAGGCAGTCTGATGGAAGCATTTTCTTAATCAAGGTTTCTTCCACCCAGACAGCTTTAGCTTGTGTCAAGTTGACACAGAACTAAGCTCGCATCTCCCTTCCTAGAGACCATGGCACCTACTGAGCAAACCTTTCTCCAAGATCCTCAGCTGTTATCTGTGTGGCTGTAAATGCCATTGTATGCAGCTATTTTCAGAACTGCCTGTGTAGAGACTCTTCTGACAGGCTCTTAAACACTGCTTGTGTGACCCCAAGTCTACACAGTAACTCTCAGCTCAGATCCAGCTTGCTCTGACTTTTGAAGGCTGTGGTACACAACAGCTATATGCAGGGATTGTGTCAGGGTGTCTTGCTGTGGCCTAAAACTATCCCTAGTGAGAGTGTTTACAACACAGAAATCAACAGCTATAAATTAGGCCTGCAAAGCAAAGAGCCAAACAAACGAAAACACCAGTCAGCCTCTTCTATTGAACCATGATACAAAGATGTTGCGTTTCTTTTTGCTATTACCAGTGACAGCTGAGTCACTAAATCTGTAAACAAGAGATAATTTGCCTAAATTTTATTCCTTAGGAGATGCACCTGATTTGCAGCAGTTCCGTTTACTGTTCAGCAGGAGGTGAGCTGGTGAGCAATCCTCTTTATCAAACCAAGTCCCATGCTGTTGGTTTTGGTTCACTCATCACTTCCCCCCCCATCCTCTGAGCTAGCAGGAGAGGCCTTCTCTGCCTTTAGGGTAACTTTGACAGCATATTCTTATTTCTTTTACACTTGATGTTATTTTAGGATGGTGGTAGAGTGAAAGGGGTCCTGGGATGTTCTGTCTGCTTTCTTTTGGGTCTGTTTGGTCAAATGTCAGGGCTGAATGGCCTCTAACTGTCCTGGAACTCAGACATTTACCTGGCCTCCTTTCAAGACTCTTCACATCACCTCTTCCTTCCTTCCCTTTGTATCTTGCTTTACGATGGGTTTAAAAAGCCCTCTAGTTTAACTGACCAAAACTGTTTTGTTTCTAGATAAATTCAGAATAACTGATTTTGCTCTCACCAATTCTCCAGGGCACTTCCCTCAAGCTGTCATTAACTCCCATATTCCTGTTATTCCCTTTGCATCTCTATATCCCTTTACTCTTAACACCCCTGTAGCATGAAAGCAGGGTGCAATCTCTTCCTTCGTGATTCATTCCTGTGTAGAGGTTAATGTCCAGTGTCAGTTCTGGCGAACCCTAAGCTCTGTGCTAATCATTCCTTGAAGGAAGGCAGTCTGGTAGCTGCTCTGCAGCAGAGGCTGCTACAATAGGACATCAGCATGCAGAACACCCTCATCGTATCTTGTACTTCTGCCTCATCTCAGCTACGATCACAGGGTCTGAATCACACAGGTATTTTGCAGATGCGCTGTAGGTGTGAGAAATCACTGTTTTTGTGGAATATTAAGAAGCAAAGGGAAGGCTTTAACAAAGAGATGGGGCATCAGCAAGGGATGTTCAGAGCCTGCTGGGCTGAGACTGGGGACAGGGGTAGGTCTAGGAGAAAGAGGTAATAAAAGCTTAAGGCACAGTTGGGCTGTTTGGAAGATTTTCCAGAAGGAAGTGAAAACAAATTCTAAGTCTAGCTACATTTTAAATTCTAGGCATTAATAAACTGAGACAGGTGTGTTTGCAAGAAGCCTGAAGTGGCTTGTGCCCATTTCTTGCTACCACGGATATAGTACAGACCAGAGCCAGGAAAACTCTTTTGAACACACTGAGCTCAGTGACTCCTCCCACCATTTTGTGTGGACAGTGACATTAATTTTTATAATCGTGACTGGAAAACCAACCAGACATTGTCTAAGTAAATGAGGGGGTGGGGGAAGGGAGGAAGGAAAATCTTCAGTATATGCACAAAAAGAGAACAAGGTTTCTAAAAAATTCCTTGTGGCACTTACAATCTATTAACAATATAATTTGGCAAAAAACCATGTTGTGTATTGAGGTAACTATTTAAAGTTTTTTAAAAAATATATATATCTTCACCTGTACTCTTGGAAAATGTATGCACTTGGAAGGAGTGATATGAGAATAAAGGATTTCGTGAATTAAGAGGGCTGAGCACTTATGAAGACCTCATTGAGAGGAGACTACAATTATTACAAAGTCAAACTGTTACTTTGTATCTATTTGGTGTATTTGTGTGTAGAATAGATTTTTATCAATAAAAGTGATTTTAAAAAAAGAACTGGGGGAGAGGATGAAGTTCACTTGGTAGAATGTTTGTCCAGCATGGTTAAGGCCCTGGGTTTGACCACAGTCCCACATAAACCAGGTATACTGGTATACACTCACAATCCTAGGAGAATCAGAAGCCCAAGGTCATTCTCCACTACATAATGATTTCTAGGCCAGGATGCCTAGAACTATCTCAAAAAAAATAAATCAAAGTGGCATAAGAAATGGCTCTCTAGTAGAGAGCACTGACTTGCTGAAGAACTAGGATCAACTGGAGCACCTGGACAGTGGCCCACTCCAGTAATTCTAGGGAGTTCAACAGGCTCTTTTGACTTTCCTGAGGAGTGCACGATATATGGCACAGACAAACATGCTGGCAGAACACCCATACACATACAACATAAAAACAAACCTCAAATAAAATAAGTGACAAGAAATTTAAAAACTGTCACTATGCTGTTAATAGTATCTTAAATACATATATTATATATTTGTAAAAAAAATTGCTTTAGTCCTATTCATTTACAGGTAATTTATGTTAACATATAGAATAGTTATATAACAATCATCTCTTCTATTCTGAAAGCATTAGGATCCAGACTGGTCCTATTTACTTGGAAAAAAAGAGCATACTTGCTGCTTTCACTTACTGCAGAGACAGGAGCAAATCGCTAGGGTAGGGTAATGGGGTGGGGCTGTGAAGGCTCTGTTGGGGTTCACACTGATTTGGGAATACCTGCAAGGCTTCTGTGACTTTCCAGACTGTATTGATAATGTTGACACCCCAGATAAACATAAAGTGACTTTGCTGACTTGTTCCCCACTCTTTTAATTGAGGAAAGTCATCTGTGATAACACATCCTCCTCCACCCCCACAACACACACTAAATCTCCTTTCATTATTAATGTGCATGGTTCCTTTTCTGTGAATGTCCTTGCTGTCTGATTTGTGGCCTGGAAAGGAGAGTAGGGTCTGCTGCCTTTGACCAGCAGGTCCAGAGGCACTATCAAACAGGGCACTGGTTCCACAGTGTTGACTAGTGCTCCCCACAATGCATGAATTTTCTCCATCTGGACAGTCATGAAGCACCCGACTATGCATTTCAGAGCAGAGATAATAATAACAGTGAAAAGAATACCCAGCTTTTAGCAGAGCACTTACCGTGTACTAGGTACATTATCTTCATTATACAGGTGAGGAAGGGGGTGCTCAAATGTGCTTGTTATAAATTATATGTTCTGTGTAAAAAGCCGCTCAGAAGTACTGTGATTTACAAAACCATTGCTCACATTCTGAGAGGCAGCAATTCGTTTTGGCTAAAATGAAAGCTTCTTGCACTGATCTCTCTGGAATTACTCATGAGACTACATTCAATTTTTTGGCACACATTATACTGGATGTCCCAAGCAAGGAACAAACCATCTCTGCCCCAGGTAGTTCCCTTCATCAGGAGATCCCACAGTTCTTTTTAAAATAAAGATTTATTTATTTATTTTATGTGTGTGATTACACTGTAACTGTCTTCAGACACACCAGAAGAGGACATCCAATCCCATTACAGATGGTTGTGAGCTACCATGTGGTTGCTGGGAATTGAACTCAGGATCTCTAGAAGAGCAGTCAGTGCTCTTAACCACAGAACCATGTCAGAACCATATTTCCAGTCCCCATAGTTTTTTTTTTCTTTTTAATGGGGCTACTTCAAGCAGGCTAGCACATGGGTTTTCAGTGTCTTGCCTCCCCGGATTTGAAGATGAGCAGTGTCAAGCTGGGCATGACTCCTTTGATCCCAGCACTTGGGAGGCAGAGGCAGGTGGATCTCTGAATTTCAGACAAGCCTGTGTAAAGTGAAAGATTATAAAGACCATTTTATGAAATATATATATAGGCTTTTCCTTTACCCTGAGCAAAAGAATGCAGGCTCCAGAAGGTGGAACTGAATGTAAGATTTCAGGCCTTCATTGCCCCGAGATATTCCGGGTGGAGGGCATTATCCCTGAATCAGAGGACACTTGCTGGATTACATTCCTCAAGCCTCAGGGAAAAGAACCCACCTGTGGGTGTGAAAAGCCCAAAGCAGGAAGACTCATTCCTGACCACAAAAAGATGCAAGTCACCTAGGTGGGACTGTGACCAGAGCAAGTGAGAAATAGTTAACCTGAAATAATTGGTAATGACAGGGTAGGACACAGTGACTTGACAAGACCACATTTTTGTGAGAAATGGGTGTGCAGAGTGTTTTCCACTGTGAAAATAAAATTTGAAAACAGCTTGAAACAGACATGCCCCCTCCAGGGGCAAGGTGACCAAAAGAAAAATAAAAAGGCATGCCCCAGATAAGTCCAAAATAGTCCAAGTGAGTAATGGGCCATCCAGTGTTTACTTCTCTCTCCCTCCCTTTCAGGATAACTAGCCATCCTGCCAGCTCACACGTAGCTGCCTCTGCAAGTTGCTGATATTTGAAATAACCAATCGTGTGTAACCGCTCCAAACTTTCCCGCCTTTCCCTACCCCTTACTATAAAAAGTTCCTTAGCCCATCACTGAGGGTCAAACTGTACTCCTATGAGAGTGTGCAGTTTGAACGCTGGCTGCCAGCTCTCTTCCCTAATAAACCTCTGCTGATTGCATCCAGGTACGGTGTCTTGGAGTTTGTGGGTGTTCGCGATTTCCCGAGACTTGAGTAAGGGTGCCCCTCATTTGGGAGTCTTCACCACATGACCCTGTATCATTTAGGTTTGGGCTCCTCTGGAATGTTCCACTATTTTTATGTTATATATCCTTGACAACCCCTCACCCCCATCCCCACTTCCCTGGTTTGTGGTTTTCCTCTTTAAAAGGCTCCTTAGCCCGCCACTCAGGGTCAAACTCTACTCCTGTGCGAGAATGCAGTTTGATCACTGGCTGGCAGCTCACTAATAAACCTCTGCTAATTGCATCCAGTAACGGTGTCTTGGAGTTTGTGGGTGTTCGAGACTTCCCAAGACATGAGTAAGGGTCTCCCAAATTTGGGGGTCTTCACTTGCTCTACAGAGTGAGTTACTGAACAGATAGGGGTATACAGAGAAACAAAAATGAAAACAAAGCAAAACAAAACCAAACAACCCCAATCAACCAAAAAAAAACAACAACAACAAAAAAAAAAAACAAAAAACGAATCCAAACCAACTAAGCAAACAACAATGAAGAAGTTGCATAGTGTCATTCTGTGACAGAGCAAGTTACATCTGCCACATATTCAGAGGTCTGAGCAACCAGCTTCTTCATGAGAAAGGTAGCCAAATCTACAGAGGGAATGGTGGAATTTGTAGCCTTCTATTCCCGTTTTATAGTAAACAATCTGTGCTCTCTCAGGAGAAAACTAATGATGCCAGGATGTAATCTAAGAATCTGCTTCAGTGTGCGGTTAACTATAGTGGTTGTACTAGAAAATTCTCTCACCTCAGGGAACTGTACCCCATGACATGCTTCAGCACACCTGTGACAGTTCTGCCTTCGCAATCAGTCCTGTGAAATGAAAATCTTCATATTCTTAAAACCTTCATGAAAAAAATCTTTCTGTTAACTAACTTCTTGGTCCTGCTCAGGGAAGGACCCCAGAATTTATACATGTTGTATTCACACATGCTCCGTGCTACCTCAGGACATAGCACTGTAGCACTGCTCAGTACATGATACTCCATGCTTGGTTTTATTTTATATAAGTGTTTCTTTACTGAAGTATCTAGAAACAATAAAGAATGTATTTTTAATAACAAGTGTTTTATTAAACTAAAAGCTAATCTGAGTATCAATATAAGCCTGATTCAAGCAGTGTCTTCACCTGCCATGTTCTAAGGAAGAAACATGAGTAGAGTCTGAGACTTTCTTAATGATAAAGTACCAGAGTCTTAGCAATTAGTCATGGCTTCTGTTTAAACAATTAAATCAGTATTTAATAAATAAAATAAAACTCTAGGAAAGAAGTACATTCAGTTAAATTTATACTACAGAATAATCACAAAGTGTAATATGTTGGCAGGATAGTGATTGACTTAGTAAAACACATTCAAAATTCACATTAAATGTATACTTTTAGCATTGAGAAAATAACACATCTGGGTAATTTTATGACCTTGTGATCATTTACTTATCTAATTTCCATTCTACCTCCTACCATATAAGTACCATAAGGTCAGAAGCAGGTCTATTTAATCTAATATAACCCAGTGAACTGTTCTTAGTACAGATTCTAGACACTTGTATGAATAAATTTATGAATATCATTTTTCCATTGTAATCATAGTTGAAGCTTTGGGAGGGGAGGTCAGTATTCATCTCTGTGATGGTCTATGAAATTGCACCTATTTTTTTTCTGTATTTTCTACAGGCTTTATTTAGTTGCAATGAACATTGATTTAATTTACTTCGAGTAATTGATGTTATGGGATGGCTTATTTTGTGGAAGTAATGAAGGAGACTAATGTCTTTTGAATATAAGGCAAGAGGTAGATCGCTGTCATGGTAACTGAAATAGAACTCAGGGCAACAGCTCTGTGAAGCTCAGCAAAAGGAATTTGCCATCTCCAGGCTCAGTCACAATTGCAATTGTGTCCTTCTCTGCAGTGAGCAAAGGACAATATATTAAAGTCTATTGCTCTTTATCACCAGTTATAGTAGAATAAATCAAAATAGCTCTACTATTTTGATTTATTCTGTCTTGTTGAATTCCCTAGCGTCTGCCTTCCTCTTTATTCATGGAAGGGTGAGTAAATTCTTGCCCTCAAGAGTTTGCTAAAGCACAATGTAAAATTCAACTAAATGTGGTTCAGTGAACACTATGTAAATTAATTTTAATGTTTAATTCTTTATTGAGAGGAAATCTACAGGGATTGCAATTCGTTGCTTGTCAAAATCCTAACATCTTCCTCTCTTACTTGAATATGCTCAAGTCTTTTCTGCCACGCTCAGTGCCACCCTGAAGCTTCACTGTAAGGCTCAAGGCTCATTTGTCTTCTCAGCCCACCAGTATTATCAATACAGAGCTAGTGTCCTGACCTGGATTTGCTTTGTTTGTAGTGAGGACCTCAAGGTCCCACAGCCCCTTAAAGCCAGCTCTGCTTCTCTTCCTATTTGAATCTCCTTGAATAAACAAGTTCATCAGGTCATCCTTTGGACTTCCTGGGCATCTGTTTTCTCTCCTCTGCTATAGCACAGGACTTTATCATCCCCACCCCCTTTATCTTTCTCTTTACTCTTGACCTCTCTGTCCCCAGCTTCACTCATTCAAATATCCCTTCCTGCTTTCTGGACATCAACCACCACTTACTCCATCCACCTGGGTAATTAAATCACCTACTGAGGGAAATCACCATCAAAGATTTCTTTGAGTTCGAAATGGCAGGAGGAATAAGGGAGGAAACCAGAACAACTCGGACCATGGTGTTAGACTTTATTACTCCTGTGAGCAAATACCCAAAGGAAACAGTTTCAAGGAAAAGACTCCATTCTGCTTCATGGTTTCTGTGCTCTCATCCTACCCTGGAGGGAGAACTTGGTAGCTCACAACAGCTCACAGCAGCTCAGCTGGCTTCAGAACGGCCACAATGAAAAAGACAAAGGGAGAGCTGGACAGTGGTGCTCTCTCTCTACCTCCTGGCCCTGAGCTCGTGGAATGGTACTGCCTGCTATTAGGTCCCATGTAGCCTTTGAAATAATCCTCTCTAGAAAGGCTCTCCAAGATAACCAGAATGTGCCTTGATAATCTTCCAGGCACTTCTTAATCCATGTACTTAGCATAATGATTAGGTATCACTGCATTAATGAATGTTATTTGTCTCTATATTACTATTTTCTCAAATCTCTTTGGTACCTTTCTTACACATCAATTTTCTTTATATCTTTATGAATTCAGCTTGTATTGTAGGCTCATTACTTTTTTCTTCTTTGTTGTCAAGAAAGACAAATCTGTGATGATTGAATGGAGTTTCCAATTGGATTGGACTACGACAGCTTCACATCAAGTCTGTGTGTCTGTGGGGATGTTTACTAAAGACTGCCATATGGCCAGAGACCAGACCATCCTGCATAGCAGGGTGCCCCTAAAGTGGACCACCTGCCTGGATGCATAAAGGCTAAGTAAAAAGTCAATGTTAGCCAGAGTGCTTCTATGTTCTGAGTGACTCTGGGTGTCCCTGCTGCTCAATCCCAAAGTCAGACTTCAGCCTCTTTGGCCCTTCAACACACACACCTTATCAGTAACTCTGTACAGAGCCTCCAAATTTTCAGTATTAGATCAGAACTACTGTGGTGTCCCATTTCTTGGGCTGGAAACATGATTCCCCGCCTTGGAATCATTGAGATGGCTATAGCTGGAATGCTTTGCCCAGTTGTGTAAGTCAATGCAAAGAAATCCTTTAGCTGTATTAGGCAGGGTTCTCTATAGGAACAGACCATAGAATAAGAAAACATATGTGTTTGTGTGTGTGTCTCTCTGTGTGTGTCTCTGTGTGTGTGTGTGTGTGTGTGTGTGTGTGTGTGTGTGTGTGAGAGAGAGAGAGAGAGAGAGAGAGAGAGAGAGAGAGAGAGAGGGGAAGAGAGAGGAAAAGAGAGGGAAAGAGAGGGAAAGGGAAAGAGAGAGCATTTAAAGGAGAAGAGAGAGACAGAGAGAGAGAGGAAGAGAGAGGAAGAGAGAGGGAAAGGGAAAGAGAGAGCATTTAAAGGAGAAGAGAGAGAGAGAAGAGAGAGAGAGAGAGAGAGAGAGAGAGAGAGAGAGAGAGAGATCAGTTAGAGTGGCTTATAGGCTATGGCCTAAATAGTTCAATAGTGGCTGTCTCCTGACGGAAAATTCAAGAGTCCAATAGTTGTTTAGTCAACAACATGGTCCTTAGTAATACCAGAATCCTAAGAATTTGGCTCATTTCATACAAGTGAAGGAATACCTCAGCAGCAGAATATATGATTTAGCAGTGAGAATGAGGGAAAACAGGCAAAAAATAAAAACTTTCTTCTCTCAAGTATTTTTATGCAGGCTTTCAGGAGGTGTTGCCTAGGTATAAGATGGGTCTTCCTACCTTCTATGATCCAATTAACTAAAAATGCCTCACAGGTGTGCCCGGTCACTTCTTGTTCACCTGTGCTGAGCTAAAGTCATGTGTCAAGTTCTAAAACATTTTAGAATCTGTTAACTGAGCAGATGACTTCCACCAATTGAGCATTTTGTTCCTAGAGAAAGCTTCCTCGTTCTTGCTGTATCTGCTTCTCTACTGTCAGTCAATGTATTTTAAATTGCCTTGATGTATGACTTTTTTTGTTCTGTAAAACTATAAAAATTTCATGAAAACTGCTTCCATGTTGGAACAGGAAATTTGGAGTAACCATGTAACCCAAGTTCCTGGGCCATGCTTACTCAAAATGCCTCCAGAATAAACTCTTTATTACTCCCTTAAAATGGCAGCAGTAGTCTTAGTACTGACATAACAGTGCCTTATGTCAAGTATCACTACGTATCTAAATCGCATTTACTGTTCTATGTATGTGCTGAGCTGCTCTTCAGGTTAAGGCAGGAAGATTGCTGGAGGGAGCATTTACACAACACATTACTACCTCCCTCTTTCCACTCTTTCTTTCAGAGGCGAATTGGATTTGCTTTGTCCTCGTGAGATAATCTGAAAAGGACACATGTTTTTAGGGTGGGAGTCAAAGGAGAAAAGACGGGCTGAAGAGATGGCTCAGCGGTTAAGAGCACTGACTGCTCTTCTGGAGGTCCTGAGTTCAATTCCCAGCAACCACAGGGTGGCTCACAACCATCTGCAATGGGATCTGAAGCACTCTTCTAGTGTGTGTCTGAAGACAACTCATATAAATAAAAAATAAATAAATCTTTAAAAAAAAGAATAGACACTAAAGAAGGGGAAGGTGTCATCTTGCTGAAATCATCTTATCTCTATTAGAACACATAGATCACCTTCTCCAACATGGTTTTAGTGAAACAGCTTTCTTTATTCTTGGGCAATAAACCTTGGGGAGTGGGTAGGAGCTTGGGGGTGAACGTACATTATTGGTTGAGGCTGAGGTGCTAGGCATGCTTCATTTACATGAAGAGGAATTTCAGGTGCTTGCTGGATATATCCTTATAGGGAGAGAGGAAGTTAAACCTGTAATTTGGCCACCAGGCTATATAACTACCTCAGTGGTGGTGAAGGTAGAAGTCACACCAGAGGGCACAGGCCCGGGACAGGGAGGGAGCAATCCTTACACCTGCCAGTCTCACTATGAGACTTTTGAGATTTGGACACATCTTGACCTTACTCCTGTCCCATGCCCATTCTCCCAGTTGCACATGCCCTGCGTCTTCCCCCACCTTTTGCTTTATAAAGGGACGATGTCATTATAGTCATCAACCCCTATGCCAGCAGCAGTTTGGTACTGAACCAGAACCCAATTGGCAGTGATAATTGAAATGCTTCTTATCTGCCGTTTTAGAATTTGAATGAGACAAGGTGCCAGAAGGAGTATGACTCCAGTGGCCTGTGTGGGGTCAAGGAGGGGGAGAAGCCAAGTTACCAGGAGTTTTGGTGCCATATGACAGGGGTGGTGGCATCATAGCATGCCCAGAGATTTCTACTGAGATCTTTGAGCATTTGTTTATCTTGTTCCACCAGTCCAGATTGATTGACATAGAAGCAACATTCCTCCCTCAACAGGAGTCCATCCCTGTTCACCAGTCATTGCTTTCAAGGCCTTAAAGTTTTGAAGAACAACATGCTGTAGGGAGGTGATCTATTGTTGAAGGGATTTAAGACTGTCTGTAGTGGAAGCCATGGCTTGGCCAAGCCTGTCTTGGAAGTTGATGGCCAGACAGTGAGTTTGCCTGAGGGTTGTTCCAGTGGTTCCTGTGATGCCTAGTGAGATGGTGAGACCCAGTCTGATGAGCAGAAGGATGAAGATCCCTCCATCTCCTCCCAGCTGTAGAGAGAATTCTTCAGGCTCATAGAGATAAACCTGGGGAACAATTATTATGGGGTGTCGAGAACCGCAATAGCCCACGTTTGGGGGCCAAAATGTCGCGGACCACTGTGTCAATGTTGGAACCCGAACTGCCAAAAGCCTTGGGTAATAAACTGTTAGAGTCTGCACTGCCCCAAGCTGCTCAGGTCTGCTGGTCGGGGTTCAGCAAGAGAGAGAGTGAGGACGGACTCGAAGAATGGAGACCAGACAGAGTGAGATTCAATCCCATTTATTCTTCAGTCTCTCTTCTTAGTCTAAGTCCCAAGTCTTGAGTTCCTAGTCCCTAGTTCCTAGTCCCTCATGCCTCCAAGTTCCAAGTTACTTCTTCCAAGTACCTGCTACCTAATGTCTAATGATCTTCCAAGTGCCTAATAACTAACTCCAAGTTGTACTGTCTAATTCCAAGTTCTTCCTCCAACTGTCTAATTCTCTGATCTAAGTTGTACTGCTGTCAAGTAATCTGTTGTCTGGTTCTCTGATCTCTCTTCTGTCTGCCTCTTGTCTTTTGTATGTCTCACTTCTCAGTCATGCCTCTAAGTCACGCCTTTAATTCATGCCCTTAGGCCTTGTCTCTAAATCTAATCTCTAAGTCACACCCTTAAGTCTCAGGTCTAATTCACACCTTTAAGTCTCACACACCCAAGGGAAGATCCTGGGTATCTAAAACAAGATGCTATCAGAGTATGCTTAGCTGTTGTAGGCTAATGTATTCAAGTCTCTTGTCAGGGTATATGGCTCAAGATGGCTGCAAGGGTGATAACTGCCTTCTGTTGGCTCCCCACAATGGGGCTGCAGAAATCTTGAAAATGGGGTTTAATGCAGGAACCAGTAGTGTCGTTACACCAGAGAAGTAGGGATAAGCATTAGTACACATTGGCTTTGTGACAGGGAACATGTAGGATGGGATCTTGAAGAGTGTCCTATAAGGCAAAAGGGGAAGAATTTTTTTTGAAGAGAGGAATGTTTTGTGATTTTCATGGGAGTAATGATCCATTGGGTTCCTGGAGTAAGATATTAATTTGAAAAGTTGCTAGTAGTGGCCAGGAAAGGGAAATGCAGAGAAAAACATTAAGAGGAGTTGGGTGGGTGGTTTAGGGGAAGGAGGTCAGCTGTATACTGGACATATTGTAGCTAGGAGAGAGTGGCTTGGATTTCCTTGTGAGTTTGATTTTCTTGTTAAAGAATGTTAATGTAGGTAAAGACCAATTTGGAGGCAGGAACAAGCTGGCAAGACACGAGTAGGTTGGCTGGGTAATATTTAATGTACCCATTCAGGTAGAGCTTACCCATGACTTTCATACTCCATTGTTCATCCCCGGGATCGTTGGTGGAAAACTGAAAATGAATTTTCTGGTTAGTGAGCATGGTTCCACCATGACTGCTGGATTCAATTTGGCATCCCCAGTGTCTGCAACCTCCATATATGGAGGCCTCCTGGAGGCAGATACCTGTGCTGCAGTAAGGAAAGCAGAAAAAAAGACTGGGGATAGGGGAGATGGAATTGAGGTGCAGAGGAATTTCAATCCCTTATCCCTCATTTTTTAGGTGGGCAGTCTTGGGTTCCTATGATTTTGTAGTGTCTATTGTAGGTCTCCCTAGCAAAGAATCTCCAGTGGTGGGTATTGGGAAGGTTAGGGAGAGACTGGGCAGTAGCAGAGTTAGAATGAAGAATAACAAAACAGCCCAAAGAATAGAGGAAGGGGAAGCCTCTGGAGGTCACATGGCTTGGGCAGTGGCCACCAGATCATAGATTTCCTTCCAGGAGATCATGTTCTGTTGGTGGTGATGCCTCC
The DNA here is from genome assembly GCA_030674055.1 of Rhabdomys pumilio. Taxonomy (NCBI): domain Eukaryota; kingdom Metazoa; phylum Chordata; class Mammalia; order Rodentia; family Muridae; genus Rhabdomys; species Rhabdomys pumilio. The sequence goes on from JANHMN010000008.1 coordinate 4,592,479, forward strand.
TCCACTTCCTCAGTCCTTTTGCTCTGAAAACATAAAAACATTTAAGGGTAACATTGTAGGTGCATTTCTGCATTAACATGTGTATGGAATGTATGGTGTGTACAAATCAGTTAATGATGGCTCTTTGCTCTACGTTTGAGCAGGTGAAAGGCATCAAACTTTGTAAGTCCATTTGGATTGCATTTCTTGTTAACTTTTTAAAATGGACTGTAAATGATCTGACCTCTACTAAATTTACTGAAGACTAAATAATAAAAACAAACTAAGAGAGGGCAAAACATATCTCCCAGTTAATTTTTGTACCAAGGTTTTACTGAAATGACATATTAGATATATTGGTAAATAAAAACGAAATAATCCATAGTTCATTTGACCTGTGAAAAGTGGATTCAGGATGATTGTCTGACACTTAAAAGACTTTTTAAGTTTATCGAAACCTATATAGTAGGAAAGGCAATGGATTTAAAAAGAAGTTTAAAATCTCTTAATTGTTGTTTTATAATATTGAAATAAAGGACCTTTTTAAAGCAAAAAGACATAGAGCATAATGATAATTTTAGAAAGCAAATAACCAAAATAGAATTGAGTTCTGGAGCCAAGTGATCCATTTGTGTGCTGATTGGCCTTTAGCTGAGAGTCTGCTAAGCAACAGTGTATGCAGTCTGCCCATCAGACACTTGGTGGTGCTCCCAGCTGTTTAGATGGCCATGGTGGGTTCTTTCCGTGAGTGCCACTCATGCCTGGCCTGGGTCAAGGGTCTGCACTATTAACTTGAGGGCCAACTTACTTGGGTTACAAAAACACATGGGCTTAAAAGATGTTTCTTAGGAGTGAGTAAGAAGTTTCCAAGAATACTTGTATTTTTCTTTATTACATGAAGTCTGTTTCATGGGTCAGAAACTTTGGTGCCACTTTTCACCTAGAATACTGTTAAAGACACCATCCTCAGACATCATCCAGAGTGTGCATGGTTAAGTTGTAGAACATTTGTTTCATTTTGCTTCTGCATCTTCACTTGACCACAAAAGGAATTTCATGACAAATTAATGTGAAGCAGATTTGGTGTTTGTTAGGAATAAAGTCTGACATAGATTTAAGCATAGATTTAGGGGAGTTAGTAGAAAGAGGGCTCCTTGGGGGAAAGAACGGGACATCACTAAAAGCCTGGGTGAGAGCTTCTCAACAGGCAGTTACTTTACTGAACAGTCATCATTTATGGGCTTTGATAATTGCATTGATCAAAAGGTCTCTGAGGGACACCATTCCATCTCTTTCCCCCGTTCAATAACTGGTATTAAGGAGGTATCTCTAGAGGTGCTTTAGACAGGACTGTAAAGAGATGTTAAAACCATAGATCACAAAGGTTACACAGGCAGCCTAATGTCTTTTACATTTAGATGGATTTTTTTGTGTATGTGTGTGTATATGAGAGAGATACCAAGAAAATTGGCATTTCTCATCTGGAAAAGGAGGAACAGAAGACCATATGAGTTTAACATTTATGTGTATCTCATTCTTATTTTTATATTCTTAATTTAAATACTTCCTTGTAGTGGTAGTTGGTTAAACTGCTTTGTACTCCTGATAGGTCACACTTGCACATGAAAGACACACACACACACACACACACACACACACACACACACACACCAGTTAATTTTAATATGCCTTGACTAGCTCAAAGGCTGGGCAGTTCTAATCCTCCCGTGGCTACTGGATAGCACAGAGTTCCCTCTAGTACTCCTGGCTTAACACCTTCTAATTCTATATTTTATCTCCAGTGCCCTGGCTCCTTCTAGGCGGCCCCCTAGTCTTTACTGCTTCTGGCTTCTGGGCATCCCTTCCAGGGGCCTCATTCCTTCTTACCTACATTTCGGATGATTTTTCCTTCTGCAACTCTAAATCTGATCCCTCTCACTCCTGATCATGGCCATTCCTGTCTCCTAGTGCCTAGCCCACACAAATCTAAAGATCCTCCCTCAGTCTCCCTGCCCAGCCATTGGCCATTGACTATTGATTGATCAAAAACCAACTGGGGACAAGGACCTTCAGCGTTTGGACATACATATTCTCAAAGGAGCCAGATTAATTAAAAGCATTAGAACCAATCCCCAATACCTCCTGTTTCTATTCAGGTGACTTTTACATATATATTACATATACATTGCATATATGTTATATATTTACATATATTTACATGTGTTTTACATATATTTACATATATCATATATTCTCCCATGAAATTACTGGGAACCAGAGTGCTAGTAAAAGCCACCAAAACATAAGTTGAACTTGGACATAGATTTGAGTATGCAGATTTTTAAGACCTGACGACATGGTTCTGGAGCCGTAAGGTATACATACTCAGATCTCTAATGTCATAGGTTCTACTTATGCTGCTGTCAGCATTTCAAGGCACTTTGGTTTTGTACTAACAACTGTCCTTATCTTAACATTTGAATTTAGGTGTGGGAGTCCTTGAGCTATAAATAAAATACTGATGGTTGTGTATTGAGAATCTGCTGAAGATAAAAGCATAATTTCAAACAAGTACACATTGGTGGAATGCACAAAAAAGAAACACAGTATGAGATTTTAATGACTGGGTATATAATATGCCAGTAGTGCTTAAAAGGGAAATAATGAAGAAAAATGCACAAAGCAAGGATACTACTGATAAATTTATTAAATGAGGCTTCTGTGGCCCTACAAACATTGTAGACAATTGACCCTGCTGTTGGTTTCCCACCAGCACTAGGTAGTGGGACTTCATTGCTGAAGATGCCACACACTCTATTTGCAGGACATGGAAAGGGCAAACTGGAACTAAGCTGGAGTTTTTATTCTTTTTGGTTAGCCCCCATATTGGCAGAAAGTGCTATGTAGGATATCTACCATCAGCAATACTACTTAGCTACGGTCTCTGCACACTACATTGCTAACCGGTTTCTAACTGGATGTGAGGCTACTCCGAAGGAGAGATTTCATGTCTGGCACTGTAAACCTGGTCAAAAATCCCATAGCTAAAAGGTCACAGACACTAGTGTGGAAGCCATTGCTGCCAGTTTGTAAACTGGGCATGATATACATATATGCCCACAGAGTCTGGCTGCTGCCAGCTTTGGTTGGAGAAGCTTCTTATGGCGGTGGGCAGTGATGAACAAAAAGATCCATATATTGTCAAAGTGCTGAAAATAAGTGATTGTTGAATACTGACCCATGAATGAGGAGGGATCCTTGTCACTCTCTGCAAGGCTCAGATGACATCATGGAAGAGGGGGCAGAATGAAGGTAAGAGCTGGATGAAGGGATAGAGTGCCGATGAGTGCTGTCTCCTGGGCACAATGATTTCTTTGTGTTCTTGGATTCTTGAAGTCACAGAGTTAGGATTATTTGAACAAGACCTATTTAAGACTGGGCCCCTCAAAATCCTACCACGGAGAATGGTGGACTCATAAGAACCCAGCCTTACCTTGAGCATCAGTAGGCATTTCTTCATTTCTTCAGAAGACATTTTCTTCCTTGGCTTAGCTACTTTGAAGCTGCTCATGATCCTACAGATAAAAATTCACGTCCTGCCGGGCGGTGGTGGTGTACACCTTTAATCCCAGCACTTGGGAGGCAGAGGCAGGTGGATTTCTGAGTTCGAGGCCAGCCTGGTCTACAGACTGAGTTCCAGGACAGCCAGAGCTACACAGAGAAACCCTGTCTGGAAAAACCAAAAAAAGAAAACAACAACAACAACAACAACAACAACAACGAAACAAAAACAAAAAACAAAACAAAACAAAAACCTCACGTTCTTATAAATAACCCCAAGTCAACACAGAAAAACCAACAAACAAAACCCTATGCAAATGGAAAGATGGTAGTGGAAAGTGGAAAAGAGTGGTTAATAGGGCTAGTGTGGCCAACATGAAGAGACTATATACATGAATCAAAATATCACAATGAGACTCATTGTGTATAATCAATATGTGCTAAAACACTTTTAACAGAAATAAATTTAGTTTTTAAAATTTGTTTTAGAACAAAATTCTTATCAAAGTGTATATTCATTGTAAAACGTGCAGTTCAATATGTTTTATGATAACAGTGGATGTTGTTTTTACATAAACAATCTATATTCTTAGCAAGGTATTTTAGACTTTTACTGTTCCTCTGAAACACTTGCTTCAGAATATTAGCTATGTGGAGCAGACACTCCTGTGTGGTGTCTCTCTGGGTGTTAAAATAATAGGCCCACCAAAAGGCTTCTCTCTAGTGGTCTTTTCATGCCGATTTTCAGCTGCATGGACAGAAAAATTCAGCAGACAGGGGAGAGCAGGGAGCTGGCTCTGGATGGGAAGGAGTGTCCAGGATAGGAAGGATGGCAGGAGAAATAGAGATGAGGGTATAGAGCTGAGTCTAAAGAGGAATAAAAAGCTACAAAGTATGGGGAAGAGAACTGCAGGCCCTGGTCACAAGAGGAGCTCCAGAGAACTGTCAAGTCTCCAAATCAAGTGTCTCAGACCGCTGGCTGAGACCTGTGACATTCACTGCTACCAAGAGCTTAGGAATCACCACATCCAATGGGAACAAGCTGCAGCACCAAAAGTTATTACCAGCTGTGACCTGCCTCCAAGAGCTGCTACCCTTGGGACTCAGGGTCCTAAGATCCCATGCTTGGACATCACCTGTAACACTAGAGAGCACCATGTCCTGCCACTCACCTTCCTAAGACCAACCCTTGAAGAGTTTCAATTTGCACCTTCCCACAGGCAGCTGATAAACCCCTGCAAACTCCGCATCCAATCTTGCTCTAATTAGAAAACAGATATCTAAAACAACAACAATAATAATAGATAAAATGAAATCAAACAAACCTGAATAGGACAAAACAAACAGAAAAACAAAGAGCCAAAGGAAAAGCACAAGAAACACGTAGACACAGAGACACGTGTATTGGCACACACAAAACTCCCCTAAAAACACAAAATTGGAAATCATAATGTGTAAGTAAATGTTCTGTAGGGAAAGAAAGCAAGAAAGCAAGAAAGTGAGAGAGTGAGAGAGTGAGAGAGCAAGAGCGAGAGTGAGGGGCGGGGAGAAAACAGGAGAAAGGCCTAAATAAAGCTTATAACACAAAAACCTCCAAAAATACCATTGAGTTTGTTTGGTTTGGCCATCTACTGCTGAGCATGTGGTCTGGTTTGCATAGCTAAATTCTACAAAACTCAGTGATACACTGTTGGATAAAACTAATTTTTAATTTGTGAGTAGTTATCAGTTAGAGATAGCTTCTCAGTTAGGGATGTGGCCTTTCTTCTCAGTGCTGGGACCTCATCTGGTTTAGATCCATGCATGCCCTGTACATGATGCTATAGTTCTGTGAGTTTTTATGTGCATTGGTCCTGATCTGTTTAGAAGGTCTCGTTTGCCTGGTCTCTATCCCCAATGGTGCTTACAGTTTTTCCAGCTCCTTTTCCTTAGGGTTCTCTAAGCTGTGAGGGGAGGGAATTAATAAGGTTATCCCATTTAGAACTGAGAGTTACAGTGTCTCTCCATGTCCAGCTGTGGGTCTCCAATTCTGTTACTAAAGGAGGAAATGTCTCTGATAGTGACTGGGCAAGAAGCCGATCTATGAATACAGCAGAACATCATTGGGAGCTGTTCGTTGTTAGCAGAACAATAATGCTTGGTTTCCTCCTAGGTCCCTTGCTTGTCTAGTCTCAGGCTCTGGCCCACCTAAGCAGGCATAGGTTCTATACCATAAAGTAGGCCTTAAATCAAATAAGATATTGGTTTGTTAGTCTAACCTTTATTGTACACTAGTGCACTAGCAGGTAGGTCACTAATATAGATCAAAGTATTTGTATCTAGGTTGTTTTTTACCTTTCTTCTTTGGTATCATACAGAGTACCTTACAGTACCATGAAACCTAGTCAGTAGGAGTGGTGGCTGTAGGTCGGCATCAGCTTGACTTCTCCATGTTCAATGAGTTGTTTAGGTGCTGTCTTCAGCAACAGGACCTTTCCACCAGTTAGTAGAAAGCAGCCTATAGTCTTGGCAATAGCCTGGGTGTTTGGGGTTCCCGTGGGGCTCTTTTGACCAACCACTTGATTAGATGTAACCTATTTCCCGAACAAGAGGCTTTATTTGGTGACAAGAGATGTCTGCTTGGGTCTCTGTCTCCTCTGTTATTTGGCGACTCAGTTTAGATCACCTTCATATCTGTATGCATTTTAGGAAGCTTTTACTGTATTAGTCTTCCATATAAGACTTCAAATGGACCTTAGTTTTAGCTGGCCCTCCCTATATTCCCTTCCTAGCCACTTTTACTTACCTTTCCCTGATTGATCCACTCCTTTCAGTGTCCTCCTCCATCCATGCATATTTACACTATTTCTCCTTTCTAGGGTGATCCAATCACCTCGCAGCCCTTTACTTTATACCTAATTTCTATGGTTATATGGGTTGGATCCTACTTACCAACTACCTAACAGTTAACATCCACATATAAACTAATACGTATTATGTTTGTCTTTTGGGGTTTGATTTATCTTGCTCTATGGTTTTATTTTCCAGCTGCATCCATTTACATGTAAATTTCATGATTTCATTATCTGACAGCTTAATCATATTTATTGTGTAAATGTACCACATTAAATAAAATCTATTCATGTACTGATGGACATCTAGTCTGTTTCCAAATTTAGGCTATTATGATTAGGTCAGTAGTGAACACGGTTGGGCAAGTGTCTCTGTAGTAGGAAATGAAGTTCTTTGCGCATATGCCTAAGAGTGTTATAAATGGATCTTGAGGTAGACCCATTCCTAGCTTTCTGATGATCCACTATACTGAGTTCCATAGTTACTGTACAAGCTTGAATTCTCACTAGGAATGTATGAATGTTCCCTTTACTCCACCTCCTCTTCAGTGGGAGCTGTTATTTGTTTTATTGATCTTGGCCATGCTGACTGGCATAAGATGAAATCTCAAACTAGTTTTGATTTGTGTTTCTCAAATGAGTAAAGGTTTTGAACAATTCTATAAGCAATTTTCAGCCATTTCTGTTTCTTCTTTTGAAAATACTGTCTTTAGATCTACCACATTTTTAAAGTGGCTTTGCTTTGTTTTCTTTTTTTATTGGCTATTTTATATATTTACATTTCAGATGCCATCCCCTTTCTCCATTTTCCCTCCCTAGAAACCCCCTATGCCACCCCCTCTCCTCCTCCTTTTTGTTTTTATACCATTTTAATTACATGCAAGTATTCATCTCAATTCTAGATGAGGGACTAGCAATATAATAGATGCAAATAGTCAAAGAACAGCAAGGCAATAAACAAAATTCTGTGAACACTCCCATGATCACTGTTTCTAAGGGCTTATCAGGATGACCAAAATATCTGAGCCTACTTTCCTGTCCTAGCCCAAAGTCATTTCATGTCTGAAGCCTATTTCCTCATTCTAGCCTAAGATTTAAATTCCTGCCTGAAATTATTTCTTTATTCTAGTATAGTGTTAGATTCCTGCCTGAAGCCTACTTCCTTGTCCTTGGCCAATGTCATATTTCTGCCATTTCTTTGTTTTCTTAATGTTGAGGGTTTTTTTGTTTTGTTTTGTTTTTAGTTCTTTACATATTTTTGATATTAGTCCTTTATTAGATATATAGTTTATAAAAAAATCTTTTCCCATTCAGTAGCCTGATGTTTTGTCCAAATGATAGTATCCTTTGCCTTTCAGAAGTTTTTCAGTTTCATGAACTCCCATTTGTGAATTCTTAATCTTAATTTTTCTGCTAATGCTGTTCTGTTCAGAAGGCCCTTTCTTGTTAAAGACATGTTTGCTTCTATAAGATTCAATATAATTGCCTTTATTTTGAGGTATTTGATCCGTTTGGAGCTGAGTTTTGTGCAGGGTGATAAATATGGATCTACTTGAATTCTTCAACATACAACCATTCAGTTTATTGAACACCATATGTTGAAGATGTTGTCATTTTTCTAGTGTGTATTTCTGACTTCTTTATAAAAATACTGATGTTTCTACATGTGTGGTTTTATGTCTGGGTCTTCAATTTGATATCATTGGTCAATATGTCTGGTTTTATGCCAATATTATACTGTTTTTATTGCTATCGCTCTGTAGTACAATTTGAGATCAGGGATGGTAATACCTCCAGTAGTTTTATTATTATTATTATTATTATTATTATTATTATTATTATTAAAGATTGTTTTAGTAATACTGTTGTGTGTGTGTGTGTGTGTGTGTGTGTGTGTGTGTGTTTCCATATAAAGTTGAAAACTGTCTTTTCAATTTGTTGAGGACTTCTGATGGGGATTGCGCTGATTCTAGACGTTACTTTTGGTAGGAAGATGATTTTTATTATGTTAATCCTACTGATCCATGAGCATAGGAGATGTTTCCCTCTTCTGATATATTTTTTAATTTTTTTTCTTCAAAGACTTGAAGTTTTTATCATACAAGTCTTCACTTGCTTGGTTAGAATTACCCCAAGATATCTTATCCTATTTAAGGGTATTGTGAAAGGTGTTGCTTTCCTGATTTCTTTTTCAGTTTGTTATTCATATATAGGAAGACTAATTGATTTTTGTAAGTTAATTTTGTACTCATGACCTTGCTGAAAGTATGGTTCAGCTGTAGCGGTTTCTTGGTGTAATTTTTAGGGTCTTTTACATATACACTCATATCATCTGCAAATAAAGATACTTTGACTTCTTCCTTTTCAGTTTGTATGCCATTCATTTTCTTCAGTTTTCTAATTGTTTTCACTGCGAATTTTTAGAACTATTCTATTAATAAGATTCAAAGAGATTGGACAATCGTGTCTTTTTGATGATTTTAGTGCAAATGCTTTGAGTTTCTCTCCATTTAAATTGGTGTTGGCTGTGGGCTGTCAATCAACTTTATTATATTGAGATAAGTTTCTCATACCTCTGATCTCTTCATGACTTTTATCATGAAAGGGTGTTGGATCTTGCCAAAGCATTTTTTTTTTTTTTGCCTCCAATGAGATGATCATGTTTTTAAGTTTTAAAGTTTACTCAGACAGGACCAGGGTTGTCTTGAGAGAACCCCCACCTCTATGATATTGGCCTTAAAACTAAAAAACCAGCTTCATGAGCAGAATGTTTGTGGGATCCAGAAATGCCTAATAGCATAGACAAACTTAGAGGTACTTTCTTCTTAAGATAAAAATAAAACAAAACAAAAAATTTGAAAAAATAATTACAGAGGACAAAAGCTCTTGGAAGGTGATAAGTTCAGTTGTCAATGTTAAAAACAGCAACCGAAACCAAACTAAACCAATCCAAACCAAACCACTAAACAATCAACCAAGCAACCAAATAAAAACTCTGAGTCACAAGGAGAAGAGGGGAGGAAGATGATGCATTATTCATGGCTTCTGACAGGACCTGAATCCCGATGATGCATATGCATGACTCCCTGACAGGAAGCATGTCCTGCAGTTTGCCTGTGCCAGCAAAGCCCAAGAGAGCTTCTGTTATAGCTTCTAAACAAGCTAATGAGAATCTAATTTTTAAGGCTGCCTTTGATACTCAGGAGTCTTTGAAGGACACAGTTAACTGTTCTACAGTTCCACAGGAGCAGACAGGTCTGGTGCTCCCAAAACTCAAACTGCTCAAAAAGAATTGCTGGCAGAAATGGTCCAGAGGCAAAGCAGGATACCCAGAATAAGTCCTTTCATTAAAGAAGAGCAAACAAAAGAAAGTAATGAAGAAAGAAGTTGAAGAAACTCAACAGAGACAATTATTAACCTGACTAAAACTTGACCCAGTAAGTAAGAAACACAGAGATGAGTTAAGCACAGGGGAGTGGCCTGAGTGTTCCAGAAACCAGAGAAGCTTTTGGAACAATGTCAGTTCTGGGGTGCTCATAAAAGTGGGAATGGGTGTACATATCATCCATTTCATCTTGCTGAAAACCATGCTTGTTTGTGCATCAAAATTATGGTGCAGTGCATTAAAGCAGATTGGCCCTTTAAGCAGGTGAATAGAATTCCGGTACTGCCACCAGCTTCTCTTTGTCAGCTCTGCCAGTACTTCCCAGCTAAGAGGAAATGGAATGTCCCTCCTACCAATCAAATCACTGCAGGTTTAACACTCATTGTGTGATACCAGACTGTACAAGTTGTCATCCCACCAAGACATGCCTTGACAGGGATTCAACCTCCAACTAGAAAGTGATAGCCCGCCAGGCAGTGGTGGAGCACGCCTTTAATCCCAGCATTTGGTAGGCAGAGGCAGGCGGATTTCTGAGTTCGAGGCCAGCCTGGTCTACAGAGTGAGTTCCAGGACAGTCAAGGCTACAGGAAAACCCTGTTTCAAAAAACCAAAAAACAGAACAAAAAAAAAAAAAAAAAAAAAAAAAAAAAAAAAAAAAAAAAAAAAAAAGAAAAGAAAAGAAAAAAGAAAGTGATAGCCCATACTGGCAGATAATCATATAGATTGAAAGCTTACCCTGTGAAAGATTCTACAGAGCTTACCATGTCTTTGAAATTTAGAATATAATACTTGTAATACTTTATAATATAAATTTTGTGCCCAATTTCATATCTAATTTTTCAAGTTTGTAATGGGTTTTGTTCACTTTGACTATGAAAAAGTTTAAAGAGGGAAATTTATGAAACCCTCAAGACATGTTTATACATGTTTATACATGTTTATACATGTTATCCATGTTTATACATGGCTGTTCAACATCACTGACCGTTGGTATTGCAGCCATGGGGGAGGCCTATCTCTTCAAAACTGACATTTCTTTTAATTTCCCAAGAGATAGCTTCGTGTTTTCTACCTACCACAGGATCGGCAGTGTCCGAAAATGTCAAGGCATCATTTAACTAGATATTCTGATTTGTTTCTTAATGTCTAATCAATTTGTTTTGAGACACATGATAGGACATAGGCCTCTTGATTTGAGTGCTGCACTGGCAAAATGGTTCTTACTCATTTGCTTTCTCTGAAAGAGAGGGAACAAAACCAAAATTGAGTTTACAAGGCATACCAAAACCCAGGGCCTTGAAGTAACGGCTGGCAGGCATCAAGCCCTAGTAAGCTCAAAAAGTGGCCATGCTCTCGATGTTATGTGTCTAAGAAAAGAGGAAGCGATGGATGAGAGGAGAGAGGGAAAGATCTCCAGAGAGAGGGGGAGTCGGGGTGAGGGACCCCCAAACTCTTGTCTTGTTTGAGCACTAAGTGTTAGACCAGGATTGATGGAGCCAATATGGAAATAAATGAAAGCAGAAAGACATCTCCAGGAATAAAATTGTTCTTTAAATCAGAACAAATGAAGGGTCACAGTCTCCATGGAAATGAAACCATGTGCAAGTGGCATAGGATATTGAAGCTTTATAGGACTGAAGAGGGGAAATTTGGGAATGGAAAAGTAACCCTGTAGTCAAGGTATTGCTATTTGCAGATGATACAATAGTAAAATAAGGGACCCCAAAAATTTTATCAGAGAACTCTTACAGCTGATAAACACCTTCAGCAAAGTGGCTGGATACAAATTAACTTTAAAAAAATAAATAGCCTTCCAATAATTTGAATAGGGTAAAGAGCATCAATCCATTGTTCCAAATGCCAATCTAAATCCTCTTGTATATTCAACACATTAGTAACATTTTTTTACTAAGTGATTAACAAAAGTAGCTGTCTTAACTTCTTGTGTCAAAGCAATTGCAGAAGCAGTGGTGCTAGCAATTAATGTAATTAAAGCTGATAGGCTTCAGACATGAAAATGACTTTGGGCTAGGACAGAGAAGTTGGCTCAGATATTTTGGTCATCCTGATAAGCCCTTAGAAACAGTGATCATGGGAGTGTAAACAGAACTTTGTCTATTGCCTTGATTGTTCTTTGACTATTTGTGTTTATTGTCTTGCTTGTTCCTTGACTATTTGCATCTATTGTATTGCTAGTTCCTCAACCTAGAATTGACCTTAATACTTGCGTGTAATTAAAATGGTATAAAATCAAAAAGGAGGAGGGGGAATGGCATAGGGGTTTTCTTAGGGAGGGAAAATGGGGGAAGGGGATGACATCTAAAATGTAAATAAATAAAATATTCAATAAAAAAGTCAATAGGCCTTCTTTATACAAATGATAAATGGGCTGAAGAAGAAATTAGGTAAACAACACTCTTCACAATAATAGCCACAGGTAATATATAATATCTTGGTGTAACTCTAACCAAGCAAGTGAAAGACCTGTATGACAAGAACATCAAATCTTGTAAAAAAAAATTGAAGATATCAGAAAATGGAAAGATTCCCTCATACTCATGGATTCGTAGGATCAACATAGTAAAAATGGTTGTCATACCAAAAGAAATCTACAGATTCAATGCAATCCCCATAAAAATTTCAACACAATTTTTTACATACTATGAAAGAGCACTTCTCAACTTTATATAGAAGAATAAAAAGCCCAGAATAATGAAAACAATCCTGAAAAATAAAAGCATTTCTGGAGGGTGTCATCACCCTGATTTCAAGCTGTACTATAAAGCAATAGTGATTAAAAGTACATGATATTAGTATAGAAACACACAGGTAGATTAATGGAATTGAACCAAAGATCCAGAAAAAACCCCCGCATAAACCTATAGACACGTGTTTTTTGACAAAGAGGCCAAAACTATACAACTGGGGAAAAAAGCATTGTCAACAAATGGTGCTGGTCTAACTGGGTATCTACATGTAGAAGATTGAAAATAGATTTATACTTATCACCCTGAACAAAATTCAAGTCCAAGTAGATCAATGACCTCAACATAAAACTGGATATACTAAATTTAATGGAAGAGAAAGTGGGAAATACCCTTGAATGTATTGATACAGGAGACGACTTCCTGAACAGAACACCAACAGCTCAGACACTAAGATCAACAATTAATAAATAGGACCTTATGAAACTGAAGAGCCTCTGTCCTGCAAAGAACACCATCAAAAGGACAAAATGGCAGCCTACAGAATGAGAAAAGATCTCCACCAACCCTACATGTGACAAAGGCTAATATCCAAAATATAAAGAACTCAAGCACCAACAACCCAAATAACCCAATTAAAAATGGGGTACAGAGCTAAATAGATAATTTTCAACAGAGGAACCTTTAATGTTGAAGCACTTAAAGAAATGTTCAACATCTTTAGTCATCAGGGAAGCGAAAAGCAAAACCACTCTGAGATTTCATCTCACACCCATCAGAATGGCTTAGATCAAAAACTCAATGTACTCACTTTGGCAGCACATAGACTAAAAAAACTTCAAGTCCCTTTTGGCTGGGACAAACACCTAGTGGGTCTATTTGCGTGAAGACACCATATCCTGAACCTTCCTAGAGCAGCTGGTATGAACCTTCCCCCACAACCCTACACCCTAGAACTGCAACTGGGAGCCTGGGGCACTCTGGACCCATCACCCACCTAAACCCCACCCCTCCAGAAAACCACTTCCTTTCCGTCCTTCCCTTGGTCCTTTTGGCTGGGGCAGACACCTAGCAGGTCTGCTTCATAAAGACACCATATCCTGAACCTTCCTAAAGCAGCAGGTAAGAACCTTCCCCCACAACCCTAAGCCCCCAGAGCTACAACCAACCCAAACACTGCCCCTCTGGAATACCACTTCCCTTCCACCCCTTGCTTGGTTCATTTGGCTGGAGTAGACACTTAGCTGGTCTGCTCCTGTGAAGACACCATATTCTGAACCATCTTAGAGCAGTGGTGGAACCACTGCACTCAGAGCAGCTGAGCAACCATTGCACCCAGAGCAGCTGAGGAACAACTGCACCCAAAGCAGCAGGATTTCAAGATCCCAGAGGAAGCCTGAGTCCCAGGAGCTCTTCCCCCCAGTATAGCTCAGGAGCACAGGATCACAGAGACATCTGGATTCTGAGGAGTTCTGACACAAGCAAGATAACTGAAAAGACAGTCCCCAGTCAGAGACAGTGAGTGCAGGTAGCACTAGAGTTAACCAGGTGGCAAAAGGCAAGCACAAGAATATAAGCAACAGAAACCAAAGTTACCTGGCATCGTCAGAACACAGTTCTCCTACCATAGCAAGTCCTGGATACCCCATTACACTGGAAATGCAGGATTCAGATTTAAAATTACCTCTCATGTGGATGATAGAGGACTTTAAGAAGGACATTAAAAAATTCCATTAAAGAAATGCAGGAGAACACAGGTAAACAAGCAGAAGCCCTTAAAGAGGAAACACAAAAATCACTTAAAGAATTGCAAGAAAACACAACCAAACATGTGAAAGAATTGAACAAAACCAACCAGGATCTAAAAATGGAAGTAGAAACAATAAAGAAATCAGAAAGGGAGACTACCCTGGAGATACAAAACCTAGGAAAAAAAATCAGGAGTCATAGATGCAAGCATCACCAACAGAATACAAGAGATAAAAGAGAGAATCTTATGTGCAGAAGATACCATGGAAAACACTGACACAACTGTCAAAGAAAATGCAAAATGCAAAAGCTCCCAACTCAAAACATCCAGGACACAATGAGAAGACCAAACCTAAAGACCAAACCCAAAGATAATAGGTTTAGATGAGAGTGAAGATTCCCAACTTAAAGGGTCAATAAATATCTTCAACAAAATTATAGAGGAAAACTTTCCTAACCTAAAGAGATGCCTATGAACATACAAGAAGCCTTCAGAACTCCAAATAGACTAGACCAGAAAATAAATTTCTATAGTAACATAATAATCAGAACATCAAATGCATAAAACAAAGAAAAAAATACTAAAAGCAGTAAGGGAAAAAGGTCAAGTAACATATAAAAGCAGACTGATAAGAATTACACCAGATTTCTCAACAGAGACTACAAAAGCCAGAAGATCCTGGACTGATATCATACAGACCCTAAGAGAACATAAATGCCAGCCCAGACTACTACACCCAGCAAAACTCTCAGTCACTATAGATGGAGAAACCAAGATATTCCATGACAAAACCAAATTTACACAATATCTTCCCACAAATCCAGCCCTACAAAAGATAATAGATGGAAAACTCCAAAACAAATAGAGAAACTATAACATTGAAAAAGCAAGAAAGTAATCTTCCAACAAACCCAAAAGAAGATAGCTACACAAATATAATTACACCTCTAATAACTAAAATAACAGGAAGAAACAACCACTTTTCCTTAATATCTCTTAACATCTGTGGACTCAATTCCCCCAATAAAAAGATGTAAACTAACAGACTGGATTCATAAACAAGAGCCAGAATTTTGCTGCATACAGGAAACGCACCTCAGTGGCAAAGAGAGACACTACCTCAGAGTAAAGGGCTGGAAAACAATTTTCCAAGCAAATGATCCCAAGAAACAAGCTGGAGTAGCCGTTTATTTTCAAATAAAATTACTTTTAACCAAAAGTAAGCAAAAAAGATAAGGAAGGACACTTCATACTCATCAAAGGAAAAACCTACCAAGATAAACTCTCAAATCTGAACATCTATGCTCCAAATGCAAGGGCACCCACATTCATAAAAGAAACTTTACTAAAACTCAAAGCACACATTGTACCTCACACAGTAATAGTGGGGGATTTCAACACCCCATTCTCAGCAATGGAAAAGATCATGGAACTAGAAACTAAACAGAGACATAGTAGAATTAATGGATGTTATGAATGAAATGGATTTAACGAATGTCTATAGAACATTTCATCTTAAAACAAAAGAATATACCTTTTTCTCAGCACCTCATGGTACCTTCTCCAAAATAGATCATATAATTGGTCACAAAACAGATCTCAACAGATACAAAAGGACTGAGATAATCCCTTGCATCTTATCAGATCATCGTAGACTAAGTATGGCTTCAATAATAACAAAAACAATGGAAAGACCATATACATGTGGAAATGACTTGGTCACGGAAGAAATAAAGAAATTAAAGACTTCTTAGAATTTAATGAAAATGAGGACGCATCATACCAAAACTTGTGGGACTCCATCAAAGCAGTACTGAGGGGAAAACTGATAGCTCTAAGTGTCCACAAAAAGACACTGGAGAGAGCATACACTAACAACCTGACTGCACACCTGAAAGCTCTAGAACAAAAAGAAGCTAATATACCCAAGAGGAGCAGAGGGCAGGAAAGGCAGGAAATAATCAAATTTAGGGCTGAAATCAACCAAGTAGAAACAAAAAGAACTACACAAAGTATCAACAAAACCAGGAGCTGGTTCTTTGAGAAAATAAACAAGATAGATAAACTCTTAGCCAGACTAACCAGAGGGCACAGAGACAGGATCAAAATTAATAAAATGAGAACTGAAAAGGGAGACATTACAACAGAAACTGAGAAAATTCAAAAAATTATCAGATACTACTACAAAAGCTTATATTCAAGAAAACTGGAAAATCTGGATGAAATGGAAAATTTTCTAGACAGATACCAGGTACCAAAA
The DNA here is from genome assembly GCA_030674055.1 of Rhabdomys pumilio. NCBI lineage: Eukaryota > Metazoa > Chordata > Mammalia > Rodentia > Muridae > Rhabdomys > Rhabdomys pumilio. The sequence goes on from JANHMN010000008.1 coordinate 4,608,950, forward strand.
TTAAACGAGGAGCAGATAAACAATCTAAACAGTTCCATAACCCATAAAGAAATAATAGCAGTCATTAAAAGTCTCCCCACCAAAAAAAGCCCAGTACCAGATGGTTTTAGTGCAGAATTCTATCAGACCTTCAAGGAAGACTTAATACCAATTCTCTTCAAACTATTCCACAAAATAGAACCAGAAGGAACACTACTCAATTCATTCTATGAAGCCACAATCACATTCATACCTAAACCACACAAAGACACAACAAAGAAAGAAAACTTCAGACCAATCTCCCTTATGAACATTGATGCGAAAATACTCAATAAAATTCTAGCAAACCAAATTTAAGAACACATCTAACCAATCATTTATCATGATCAAGTAGGCTTTATCCCAGGAATGCAGGGATGGTTCAATGTTTGGAAATCCACCAATGTAATCCACTATATAAAGAATCTCAAAGAAAAACACCACATGATCATCTCACTAGATGCTGAGAAAGCATTTGACAAAATTCAACATTCCTTCATGATAAAAGTTTTGGAAAGACCAGGAATTCAAGGCCCATACCTAAATATAGTAAAAGCAATATATAGCAAACAAGTAGCCAACATCAAACTAAATGGAGAGAAACTTGAAGCAATCCCACTAAAGTCAAGGACTAGACAAGCCCACTCTCACCCTACCTATTCAGTACAGTACTCGAAGTCCTAGCTAGAGCAATTAGAAAACAAAAAGAAGTCAAAGGTATATAAATAGGAAAGGAAGAAGTCAAAATATCACTAGTTGCAGATGATATGATAGTATACTTAAGTGACCCCAAAACTTCCACCAGAGAACTCCTAAACCTGATGAACAACTTCAGCAAAGTGGCCGGATATAAAATCAACTCAAACAAATCAGAAGCCTTCCTCTACTAGAAGAATAAACAGGCTAAGAAAGAAATTATGGAATTGACACCCTTCACAATAGTCACAAATAATATAAAATACCTTGGAGTGAATCTAACAAGCAACTGAAAGATCTGTATGATAAGAACTTCAAGTCTCTGAAGAAAGAAATCAAAGAAGATCTCAGAAGATGGAAATATTTCCCATGCTCATGGATTGGCAGGAATTATATAGTAAAAGTTGTCATCTTGCCAAGAGCAACCTACAGATTTACTGCAATCCCATCAAAATTCCAACTCAATTCTTCATAGAGTTAGAAAGAGAAATTCTCAGATTCATTTGGAATAACTAAAAACTGAGGATAGCATAAACTATTCTCAACAATAAAAGAACTTCTGGAGGAATCACCATCCCTGACCTCAAGCTGCACTACAGAGCAATAGTAATAAAAACTGCATGGTATTGGTACAGAGACAGGCAGGAAGATCAATGGAATAGAATTGAAGATCCAGAAATGAACCCACACATCTATGGTCACTTGCTCTTTGACAAAGGAGCTAAAACTGTCCAGTGGAAAAAGACAGCATTTTCAACAAATGGTGCTGCTTCAACTGGAGGAGAACATGTAGAAGAATACAGAACGATCCATTCTTGTCTTCTTGTACAAGCTCAAGTCCAAATGGATCAAGAACCTTTACATAAAACCAGATACATTGAAACTAATACAAGAGAAGATGGGGAAAAGCCTTGAATACTTGGGCACAGAGGAAAATTTCCTAAAGAGAACACCAATGGCTTATGCTCTAAGATCAAGAATTGGCAAATGGTACCTCATAAGATTGCAAATTTTCTGTAAGACAAAGGACACTGTCAATAGGACAAAATGGCAACCAACAGATTGGGAAAAGTTCTTTACCAATCCTACATCTGATAAAGGGCTAATATCCAATATATACAAAGAACTCACGAAATTAGACTGCAGACAATCAAGTAACCCTATTTAAAAATGAGGTAGAATGCTAAACAAAGAATTCTCAACTGAGGAAACTTGAATGTCTGAGAAGTACCTAAAAAAATGTTCAGCATCCTTAGTCATCAGGGAAATGCAAATCAAACAACCCTGAGATTCCACCACATACCTGTCAGAATGGCTAAGATCAAAAACTCACATGATAGCAGATGCTATTGATGATGTTGAGAAAGAGGAACACTACTCCAAATGTTGGTGGGATTGCAAGATGGTGCATCCATTCTGGAAATCAGTCTAGTGGTTCCTCAGAAAATTGGACATAGCATTACCTGAGGACCCAGATATACCACTCCTGGGCATATACCCAGAAGATGCTCTAACATATAACAAGGACATAAATATGCTCCACTATGTTCATAGCAGCCTTATTTATAATAGCCAGAAACTAGAAAGAACCCAGATGTCCTTCAACAGAGGAATGAATACAAAAAATGTGGTACATTTACACAATGGAGTACTACTCCGCTATTAAAAATCAATGAAATTGAGAAACTCTTAGGTAAATGGATATAATTAGAAAATGTCATCCTGAGTGAGCTAACCCAATCACAAAAGAACACACATGATATGCACTCACTGATAATTGGATATTAGCCCAGAAGTTAGCAATACCCAAGATTCAACTCACAGACCACATGAAGCTCATCAAGGAGGAAGACCAAGTGTGTGTGCTTTGGTCCTTCTTAGAAGGAGTAACAAAATACTCAAGGGAGCAAATATGGAGACAAAGTATGGGACAGAAACTGAAGGAGGGGCAGTCTGGAGACCATTCCACCTGGGTATCCATCCCATGTGCAGTCACCAAATGTAGATACTTATATGGATGTCAGGAAGTGCATGCTGTCAGAAGCCTAATATAGGTGTCTCCTTAGAGGTCTGCCAGAGTCTGACATATTCAGAGGCAAATCTCATAGCTAACCATTGAACTTATCAAGGGGTTCCCAATGGATGAGTTAGAGAGAAGGAGCTGAAGGAGCTGAAAGGGTTTGCGGCCTCATAAGGAGAGCAACAATACCAATGAACAAGAGCTCCCAGGGTCTAAACCACAAGCCTAGGAGCACATAGGGAGGGATCCTTGGTTCCAGCTGAATATGTAGTGGAGGATGGCCTTGTTAGGTATAGGTGGGAAAGGAGATCCTTGGTCCCATGAATGCTGGAGGCAAAGTGTGGGGGAATTCAATGGTGGGGAGGTGAGAGTCGGGGGCACATACTCATAGAAGCAAAAGGAGGCGGGTAGAATGGGAGTTCTGGGCTGGGGGCAATTGGGGTAAGGGGATAACATCGGAAATGTAAATAAAATATCCAACTTAAAAAAATCAAATCCTCAAGTGACAGCACATGCCATGCTGTGGAGCCAAGGGAACACTCTCCTATTGCTGGTAGGAGTGCAAACTGGTACTGCCACTCTGGAAATCAATTTGACAATTTCTCAGGAAACTGAAAATAGTTCTGTGTCAAGACCTAGCTATAACACTGCTGGGCACATACTCAAAGGATGCTCCGTCATACCATAAGGACACTTGTTCAACTTTATACATAGCAGCTTTATTAGTAATAGTTAGAAACTAGAAACAACTCAGATGTTCTGCAACTGAAGAATGGATAACAAGAATGTGGTATATTTATACAATGGAATACTACTCAGCTATTAAAAGCAAGCTATTCAGGCAAATAGGTGGAACTAAGAAAATATCATCTTGAGTGAGGTAACCAGACCCAGAAAGATATATATGGTATGTACTCGCTTATACATGGATATTAGCCCTAAAGTACAGGATAACCATGTTACAATCCTCAAACCCAAAGAAGCTAAATACAAGGAGAACTCAAGAAAGGATGCTGGAATCTCACTCAGAAGGAGAAATAAATAGACACTAGATATGAACAGAGAGAGGGAACTAGGTGGGAGAGGGGTTGGGGAAGAGAATGGAAGTTGGGATCAGGTATAGGGAGAGCAGGGGTGTGTGGTAAGAGGGCTGGGAGAGAGAAGGGAAATCGGTGGCAGGGTGGGTATCTGTGGGACAAGCTGGAGACCTGGGGGGATTTGGGGGTGATCTTAACTGAGACTCCTAGTAGTGGGGGATATGGAGGCTGAAGTGCTCACCTCCTCTAGCCAGGAAGGACTTCCAGTGGGTTAGGGGGACACCAAGCCACTCATAAAACCTTAGACTCCAAATTTGCCCTGCCTATAAGGTGTGCAGAGATAAAGATGGAACAGATTTAGGGAATGGCCAACCAATGACTGGCCCAACTTGGGACACACTCTCTGACACTATTAATGATACTTTGCTATGCTTACTGATAGGAGCCTAGCACAACTGTCTCCTGAGAGGCTTCATCCAGCAGCTGATGGAAACAGATGCAGAGAGCTACAGCCAAACATTAGACAGAGCTCAGGGGTCTCATGGAAAAACCAGGGAAGGAAGTATTGAGGGGGCTAGAGGTATCTTGGATACCACAAGAAGACTTACAGATCTATCCAACTATCCTGGGTCCATGGGGACTCACAGAAACTGATCCACCAACCAAAGAACATGCAAGAACTAGACGTAGGCCCCCTATACGTATTTAGCTGATATGTAGCTTGGTCTTCATGTGGATCTCCCAACAAATGGAGCAGGAGCTTTATCTGACTCAGACTCTGTTGCCTGTCTTTGGGTCCCTTTCTCTCAGCTGGGCTGCCTTGTCTGGCCTCAGTGGAAGTGTATGTGCTTAGTCCTGTTGAGACTTGATGTTCTAGAAAGGGTTGGTACCCAGGTGGTGAAAGCTCCTTCTCTAAAGAGAAGGGGAGGGGATATGGGAGAAGGGAGTGAGAAGGTGGAACTGGAAAGAGAGGAGTGGGAGGCATGGATTGGGATGTAAAGTGAATAAATAAGTGACAATACGTTTTTATTATCACATTCAATTTATGTGTTTTTGGAGAAAACTGACGTCTTCCTAGTGTGCCAACTGTATGATGCTGAGTTAAGTTCATAATATTAGTGAAAAATAAGATGCTTTAAGGGCTGTTTCCCAACACTTAGGCTAGTGAGCACACCCCTTTGTACAGCAGAGGAGAAACACTGCTGACACAATTTTGTTATAGACCTGTCGGTGACAAATGGATTAGCCAGGGTCTCAGTGTAACTAACAGGACATTTGTGAAATGAAAAAGTCAACCGGGACATGTGAAGATTGTCTGAGAACTTGGGCTGGTGAAAAGGAGCAGATGAGATTGTCAGTGTGGCTATTTTTTGACCAACAATAGTTGACATAGGCCAACCAACCTACAACCAGGTCCGTTCTTGCCTTCAGAGTTGACTGGGACTGAATCTTTTACTATGTCTCTACAGCATTTTCAGCTACTACCACGACATCAATGAAATATTGGGTCATAGAAGCGAGGAAAAAAACGTATCTATCTTCTTTAATTGATTTTAAATATGGTTCATCAGTAACTCTGGTTCTAGGGGATCTGATACCATTTCTGACCTCTGAGGGCACCAGGTACACTCATGACATACAGATATACCTGTAAATACCTGTAGGCAAAACAACTGTACACATAAAACGATAAATAAATAAACTTTTAAAAATCATTTGGACAGAGATATAGTTACCTATTTTGTTTTGCTTTTGTTTTGTTTTGTTTTTCTTTGTTTTAGTAAGTATCAGCTCTTCTGAACTTTCAGGAGAATATGAAGTCTTCACACCAACTGTGGCTAGAACTCTGGCTGGATTTACTTCAGTAAGAGAAAAATCCACTGGAATTGGATAAAAGAGCCTAGGAAGTTTTCTTACAATGTACTGTACTGATTTGTCTGCTAATGTTGATTTTGCGCGGGCAGGCTGACTTCCTGGTGTGCTTAGAAAAGCCCATCCCGCAGTACACTGGCATGACCATAAAGTTGTAAAGATGTGCTCTGTGAGAAACATTGTATGTACAATAGTTATGCCATTTTTACTTCCTGGGGCAGTGTTTGATTCCTGTTCTTGTTTGCTTGATGGTATGTTTGTTTCATTTTGGAGACAGTCTCACTCAGTAGTACTGACTGGCCAGGAACTTGTGATCTTGTTGCCTTGACCTCAGTGCTGGGTTGACAAGTGTAAGCCACCCAGCCCAGTTGAATTGCCGACTCCATTCACAGCTGTTGAAACTTAAGAAGCCATTTGATGTCACAGAATCAGATGCAACTTTATACATACAAAAGCCATTACAGTTCTATGCTTTGGCATGTGTTTTCCTTATGAAGAACATTTGCTAAAAATACATATTTATGGATTATTTGCTAAGCTGATTTCTCAATTAACTGAAGTTATTCCTGCTTGTTCCTTCATTATTAAGTCATATGAATTTGAAATGGATTTTTTTTTCCAGAAACACAATAATTATAATAATATGGTTTCAGTTAGAAATAACTATAGCCACACAAGATATTACTCAGGAGCTGGTAACTCAGTGTGTTTGCTTTGTGAACCTAAAGACCCAAGTTCAGTCCCCAGATCCCTCATAAAGAAGGCTAGACACACGGGCACACATCTGTTATCCCAGTATCCCTGAGATAAAATAGAAAGTAGAGAGAGAAGAATTGTCCAGTAGCTGATGAGAGCATACAGTATGGCAGGAACAAGAGAGACCATATCTCAAGGACAAGATGGATGGAAAGAAAGTTGCCTTCCAAGAGCCATCTCAAACCCTGTATGTCTGCATACACATACTAAAGTAAAAAAAATCAGGGGAACTCTCGAATAACAGTATTCTTAATATTCATCTCGTAAAGATTTGTCTTTCTTGTCTATAATTTAAATGAACAGTGATTTCTACTCTGCCTCCAACTCAATTCTACTTTAAGAATCATACTTTCCATTACCAGAACTTTAGAAAATAATCCAGAGATGATCATCATTCAGCATTCTTGTACAGAGATATCTCTCCTAATTGTGGAGTTCAATGTTTGAGAGAGGTAATACAGAGTAACCTTATTTTACTGAATATGCTCGCTGCTTCAGAAATTTTTAAATTATGTATTGAATGATATATTAAGGACTCCTAGGTCTTGTACATATTTAAATTAGGTAAATAAATAAGTGATAAAGAAGATAATAGAAGACAGCCATCCAATGTTATCATTCACAATGGCCAAATAGCACATTGATTTCATTAATTCAAACACATCATGTTCTCACCCCCATGTTATTGCTTAAGGCCTCAAGTGAGTTAGATTTCTTTTGATTAAAAAAGTGGCTATTCTTCTATTGTATCTTCCATGAATCACCAACAAAAGAACATTCAGAGAATGGACCTAGGCTCCCCCCCCCCACCACCACACACACATATTTGTAGCAGATGTGCAGCTTGGTCTTCATGTGGGTCTACTAACAATTGGAGCAGGGGCTGTCTCTGTTGCCTACCATTAAATCCCCTTCTGCTAACTGGACAGCCTAATTGGGCCTCAGTGGGAAAGGATGTGCATAGTACTGCTGGGACTAAATGTCCCAGGGTGGGATCACACCCAAGGGGGCTCCCCTTCTCTGAGGAGAAGAGGAGGAGATAATATGGGGAGGGGTTTGCAAGTGCAGGACCAGGAGGAAGGGAGGGAGGGCTGAGATAGGGATGTAATGTAAATAAACAATTAAAATATGAAAAAGAGAAGTGGCTATTTTTCCAGAATAACTTCAAAGCAGTAATTGGTTTGGTATAGAGTTCACTGGGTTTAATAAAACCTTCCTTACTGAAAGTGAGGAAGCAGTGACACACTCCATGTGACCATGGAAAGTCAAGGTTTATTTAAATATGGAATGGCAGCATGGCTGTCTCCTGAGTAGTAGAGAGAGAACAGCCAGAGGCATTTGTGGAGTCTACTGCTGCCTTAGTTACCTCTTGGGGACACAGAAAGAAGTGAAATGAGGAAAAGCCTTGCCAGTTTGACAGAGAGCAGTGGGGGAGGAAACTGGAAGCCAGAACAGCCTGGGTACTAGCTTAGACTGGGAGCCGAGCAGAGCTTGGAGGCCAGTGCTGGGGCTGTGACATGTCTTACAGGTATTCATCAATAGGGACTGAAGGAGCCTGAGGGTTAGTGTGGAGCCTTTATACAACGAGACGCCCAGTTATATGAGCTAGGAAGAGATAAGGGGAGCAGTTCTACTTGACAGACAAAGCTTCTTTTCACAGGTCTCTTAAGAATGTTTGAGTGTAGGCTTTTATCTCTCCACCAGAAACTGTGTCAGTCAAAGTAGAACTCAGCCTGTCATTTTGAGACACTCAGAGGTACTGACTTCTTGGAGTTTGGGACCTAACACTTCATATTCCTGTCATGGAGGAGTTTCTGTCAGTTGCAGTAAATGTTCAGTTGACTCCAACTTGAAACTCCAGAGGAAAACCCCGTTGCATTCACACTGGTGAAAATAAATGGCCCGTTCAGAGGAGCCAATCTGACCCATTAAGACTTTAAATTTACTCAGCCATTCTTTGACTTTTGACATTCATTCTGTGGACAGAAAAACTACAGCTCCCATCTTAAAGAAAATCAGAGAGAGCTTATTCTGGACCCATCTTGAGTGACTATGGCTCAGACACAGAGATTTAGATAATCCCAAATTCCGTGTTCCAATGTGGAAGCAGGTTCATGTAGTTCTATAGGACAAAGAAAGTCATAAATAAAGGCAAATTTAAAATGTATTGCTTTACACGTCAGAGTGATGGACACAAGCAAGATGGGAGGAGTTTTTTCTAAAGGTCCAAGATCACATTTTTAGCTTTTGGATTGGTGGAAGCCAGTGGTCTGCTAAGTTAAAGGCTTTTTCTCTATTAGCCACAAGATGTTAGTTCTGACATAGAGGTGGGCAGGAAATGGCTGTTCTAGAGGGCTAGGGCTAAACACTCCTGCAGCTCTCAGCAGTCACTCAGTCCCCTGCGCGACAGAGGGCTGTGTATTTGGTACATGCATACAATGAGCTACATAAAATCTCTGTATGTCCTGTATTTTAAGGCATTTTTGAAGGGCACATTAAAATAGATTTTGTTGACTCAACACATTCTTTCTAATGCTTCCTCTGAGCACTTCTTTTCATTTCTCAGTATATATAAAAAGTAATCCCCACACCCGTTACTTGACGATGGGTTACTTTAACATTCTGAGCATAATGAAACTATTATTTCTGATTTTTATATTATTGTCCTAATGTTTAACAGGCACTCATTTTAGTCCATTATTTGAATGGTTTAATTTCTTGTCATTAGTGGGAACTAGAAAGTCAATTCAGTTATTTTTAATAGCATTTTTAGCTATTAGACTAATAAAAATAAGAGGCTACTCTTATAGATAGGTTTATTCTGGCGAATTACTCTTTCGGCACATATACACCAAAGACATTTCTTACAATGTGATTAAAGGAGCACCCAAGGACAAATACAGAATTCCTGTGAGCTGCAGGCCCACCAGTTGGAAACCTCCAGGGGTGGAATCTGTGAGGTCCTTAGTATGGGTCCATCTGTAGAGACCTGGATGCTCAAGGCACTCCCAAAGAAATATTCTTCCTTGCTCTACTCTTAGATGCTTGAGTTTTACATGTGTGTCTGAGTCTGGAGAGCAGGATCTGAGAGGGCAAAGTGGGGACCCTGGAGGGGTGAGTCAAGATGCTGTAGTGACCTGTTATGAATCATTAATAAAGCACTCATGTTCATATAATGTTCATATGATGTTAGCTTTTCTAAGCATGCTCCTTTGCTTGAATGAAGCCTAAGTAAGGAAGGACTTCCAGACTTTTCACTGGCACTGCCATTCATATGTTAATCTCTGGAACCTTTTCCTCCTCCACATTTCCTATTCTGCTGTCTCATGTTGGACCTAGAAAGTAACATTTTGAAGTAAAGGAGAGACAGAAAGATGACTAAAAAGAAGAGGATTTGTGTCTTTGTTTTTTTATAGACGGGAATTTAGAAGCAAACATTAAGCTGTAATTTTACTTTAATGGGCCACTTTAATAGATGTTGCTTCACTTGCCACTTTCCTCAATGGATTGTTATTGTCTTCTGAGAGGAATGTGTTACTCTGTCTGGATGAGTATATAAAAAGAAAAATGGAGCCAGCAAGATGGCTCAGCACATAAAGGCTTTCACTGCCTGAGTTGGATCCCTGTAGGCCCACATAGTGGAAGGACAGAATGGACTTCCTCAAAGAAAAAATTTCCCTCAAATGTAATACAACATCCTAAAAATTTCATATATATATATATATATATATATATTTGAACATTCTCAAGCTGTCTTCCAAATGATGTTGGAAGAACACCAAGATCACAAGTAATTGCTTTGGAAAACAGGCCTGGCACTCTCAAAGGGAGGTCTGTGCTTAGGGTTAATGATACAAGAGGAGGATGTGCTACCTCATTTGACTCAGTGTGAGATCTTCTCTGCAATTGTTACTTAATAAAAATGCCTGGCTTTAAAGGAGCCAGAAAAGATGTTAAGGGGTTGTTTGGTGTCATTCTGTGAAATCAGATATTCAACTTCATTTAAAATACTGGTCTGCAAATGTTAGGCACAGTGATAACCTAAAATGTACCAAACAAATGGACACAATTACAGGCTACTCAGCAAGAGTGAGAAACGTGACCCTGAACTTGGTAACCACGATTGTTTCATTTTTCTTGTATCACTGTGCAAGGAAGTCTGTAAGCATGAACTTGAAACTAAAATGAAGTGCAGCTTTTAGTTTTGCAGACTGAAGTGACAGCTACCTCTGAAAATTCATCTAGAGGTCCCTACCACAATATAAAGAAAATAAAAAATGTCTCTGCTCCTGCTTCTCTCACAATGTTGTCTGTATTCCCTATCACCTGCTGTTCTCTCCCCTAGCACAGGTTGCCTTGGTCAGGTCCAATATGATGATGCTGTTCAGTCTACTTTTTTCTCTCTCTGCCGTGGACTCCTCCAGATGCCTCTGGCTGTTCTCTCTCTCATATTGACAATAAAAAAAAATCTTTCCTTTAACTGTGGCATGGAGTGGTTATAGTTTATACAGGAAACTATTTTAAGAATATTACATACGAAGTGATAGTTTTCCTGTGTTTTGGTTACACCCAATAGAATCTGCAGGGAATGGGACATTTTAAGGGATCAGAACACATTTTCACATAGACTGCCACATTCCAGAGACAGGTTACTAAGATGAACTGCGGCTACTTGCTTTAAGAATATAGTGACTTTGCAAATGAGAAGCAATCTCCATTGGAAAGACTTTGAAGAGCAAGAGAAGGTAGTTGCCAGTGAAAATACAGGTGCTGAGAGTACATACAAAAAAGAGGACTCATAAGAAAAAGGCAAAATTTCTATATAAGGGGATTTATTCTTTAAACATAGAAGGATCTGATGAAGAGTAATGCTGTGAAAAACCACAGAAAAAAAGTCACTTGATTTAAAAGGATCACCAGGGCTAAGAAGAAGAAGGAAACAAACAAATGACATCCCCTCCCCCAACCCCAAATTAAAGAGAAAAGAAATATGTATGCTTCAGTGTGTCCTTATTTCAGAATTCTAATACTAAAGAAATCACTAAAAGCTTCCTAGTAATACACCTGTATGTTTATAAAGAAGCAAAAAACAGGGTGACAATGTTTACTCATCAGCACTGGAAGTGCATGCCAAGAAGCAGGAAAGCCAGGCCCTCAACATTCTCCTTTAAAGAGAGGACAATTTTGAGTATGCCATTATAAAAGCCATTTTCAAATAGCTTCTTTTGCTCATTGTTCAAAAGTTACTTGGAAAAGACTTGTTAAGGACAAGAGTAAAATACAAGAAACACACACACTGATGCTAGGGCTGCAAACTGGTGCAGCCACTCTGAAAAATCATTGTGGAAAATCTCCATAAAAGCTAAAAAACAAACCTGCCATACCACAGAAGCACACACGGCAATCAGCAGGTTGTTAAGGGCAATGATGAAATGTTTCTACTGTTTCTCCAGGTCACTCTGTTTCAGGGAGAAAAGCAAGTTGTAGTTAGCATGTAAGTCGTACAAGCAGTGCTTTCAGTAAGTCACCAAATAAATGAACAAATCAGTATGTAATGATTGCCTTTTTCTACCTTCTTTAACCTCATTAGCTCTGCCACTCCCTTCCATACGCCCAAAAGACTTGCCATCCTACTCTTGATACCGGCGGCTCAACCATGCTTATTGCTGCTCTATTCATAATAGCCAGGAATCAAAACAACCTAATATCCTTCAAGAGATCAAAGGATCTGATTGGATTTAAGGCCCACTGCATGACATGGAATCCATGCCCGGTACTGCTTGATTGGCCAAGAAACTGTTTACATAGGCCGTAGACCAAGGGGAAAACCAAATCTTATTTATCTGCTTAGGTAACAGAAATGACTCCTGACAACATGACGATGCTTAGCCATCATTAGAGAATTTTCTCCCGCAGAATACGGGAACTAATTTAGAGACACAAGTGGATACTGTGCAGAGTAAGAGACCTTGGAACACTCGGAACCAAGTAGAATGTTTTCATCAAAGTCCTCCTCTCAGGACTTAGGGAACACTGCTGAACAGAAAGCACAAAGATTATAAGAACCAGTAGGAATGAAAGATAACAACAGAACAGTGCCTTCCAGACACGACAGAATTGACACACATATGAATCACAGAGACTGTCGACATATACACCGTGTGTGCACAGTTCTAAACCAGAAGGGGTCTGTCTTAGGGTTTTCCTTGTTACAATGCAAAACCTTGACCAAAAATAACTTGAGGATGAGAGGGTTTTTTGTCTTTTGTTTCTGTTTGTTTGGTTTTGTTTTGTTTGGTTTGGTTTGGTTTTGTCTTACATTTCCATGGCACTGTTTATCATCATGAAAAGTTAAGACAGAAACTCAAACAGCGAAGTCGCCTAGAGACAGGAGCTGACGCAAAGGCCATCGAGGGGTGCTGCTTGTTCAGACTCCTAGTTTTCTTACAGAATTCAGGACCACCAGCCTCGGGATTGCACTACCTACAATGGCTGGGCCCTCCTCCATTCATCACTAATTAAGAAAATGCCTTACAGGCCTGTCTATAATCAGATCTTATAAAGGCATTTGCTTAATTGCTGTTCCCTCCACTCAGATGACTTCAGCTTATTTCAGGTTGGCATAATACTATCCAGCACAGGGCTTCGGTGCTGAAAGGAGAAATAGACACATGCCCCCATCTCTAACCATGAAGCTACCTCCAGTTTCCTTTACACTTGTAAAGGAAAACTAGTTGTCTCCAATGGAGACTCACTGGGACTTTAAACTATACTTGAGAGCAGGCCCCACTACGAGCACTAGATGACAGACATAAAACAAACTCAGTGGAGTGTTTTCAAATGTTCTGTCTCATAACGCTTTGAGATTTAGTTTTCTTTAACCTTACTTGTCTTTTGCTTATCTATTGTGGTTTCTAATTTTGTAAGTTTTTAAATGGGGTGTGTGTGTGTGTGTGTGTGCGCGGGCACACACGCGTGTGCTTGTCTGTTTGCATTTCTTGTGATTTTTCTTTATTTTTGTTTTGTTTCTGTTTGCTTTGTTTTATTTGGGTTTTTGGTTGGTTGGTTGATTGAATTTATTTGCTTGTCTGGCCTGTTTGTTTTTAGAGAGAGAAAGAAGGCATGGAGTTGGATGGATGTGGACATGGGAAAATCTAGGAGGAAATGAGGGAAGAGAAATCATGATCAGAATATACTACATGAAAAAATATTTTCAATAAAAGTATTGTATATATGGAATACTATTCAGATATAATGAAAAATTAAGTAACAACATTTGCATATAGTGGATGATGGAACTAGAGAAGATTATATTGAATGAGGCAACTCAGACCCATAAGGACAGATGTCTCATGTTCGTACAATCTGAGGTTCCTAGCTATAAATCTGCAGATGTGAGCATATAATTAGAATGACTGCAGAAACCAGGAAGTAAAAAGGGATCATGGGGAATGTAAGGGGTGGGAATCAATAAAGACAGAACTATTATGGTACAAGCGATCTGATGTGGGGAAAAAAGAGGAGGCCCTAATTAGGAGGAAGATAAATGCAGAAGAAGGATGGAAGAGACTAAAATAACAGTAACATTATGAGAAAATCATAAGGAATCATATTATTAACTATCATCTTAAAGTATCTATAATATACAGAAATCGGTATATAGAATATATAAGTATTTTGGATGAGCATTTTCCATTTGGGTTCCTTCTGATAGCTAAAGAGCATCTAACAGAAACCTCAACCCAGGAATGAGAAGCTTTCTCTTGAGTTTTTGGTCAAATATCACAGGTTATTAGTTGCCAGACATGCAAGTTAAATTCCTATTGTTAAGGACTCCATGCACTTTGGAAAAAGAGCCCAGAGTCCCTTTGAACTATAATTGACTTCAAAGCCTTCTCCTTGCAGACTATTTTTAATGGTATCAGAAGGTACCATGCAAGCTTCCAAAGGAGGGAATCAACACTATGACTGGTACTGAAAACCTAGATAACTAACCAGTTCTAGTAAAATCATGAAGAGAATCTACAGCAAATAATTTATTAAATGACCACAGTCCCCAACGGAAATCTATAAACATTTGTCCTTATACTCACAGGTTTTCAACCTTCATCAAGGAAATTTCTTCTTGCAACACAGGGAGACTATCATAAAACAAAAACAAAACCCACAACTAATCAATATGTGAAGTTTTGGAGCCCAATCCCGATGAATACATCTAGAAAATGCTCTCAGACCTTAGGCTCAAGAAACATTGTGGAAGAAAAGATGAAAGGCTTGTAAGAGCCAGAGGCTTAGGGAGTTTGCTGTGATATTATGTACCCTAGAATGTACCCTAGCAATTCCAGAAGCTACACCTATACAAATCTCACCAACATAACCACTCAAATATGAGATAAATAGAACACCATGAACATGCCATGTGCACAGGGAGTTGTCAACAAGGCCCTAACCCTACAGAAAAAAATCTACAGGCAAGTGAGTAAAGCTAAGAGCAGTTGGGGTAGCCCTCCCTATGGAAAATAACACCAACTGGTTTTTCAGTTCCATAAGGTCAGCCCTGAAAACATACACACAAGTAACATTGCATGGACTCAATGGGTTATATTTGAGAATATGAATGTTTATACAGATACATATAGTTATGCAATAACAATTGATGAAAAGAGAGGTCATGTATTTGAAGAAGAACAGAGAGGGAATATGGGAGGGTTTGTGGGGGAGGAAAGAGACAAAAAATGTTGTAATTAAAATACAATCTTAATAATAAACCAAGAAACAAAGAAAAGAATGCACAGTGATGTACCTGCCATAGAAAAGATGCAGCAGCTTTACAAAAACCAAATACACAGTCACTTACAAGGTTAGAAACAGATATGGTATGTTGATCTTAAATAAGAAGGCAGTGGAATGGAGCAGAGTTCTAATAAAAAGTCCATTGTTAATGACCAGGACGACCACATATGCTCATAGGTTCAATAATGGTACAAATATTATGGAGATAACTAACTGCTCTCTGTTGGATTTCATGTCAGCTACTTCAAATGTGACTAAGAACCCATGGTTGCAGAGCTCACAAGGGTCATCCTACTACTGTTTTTATGCTAAATGGACACAGTATCAATCTGCCATCTAAATTCTACCTTGACCCATAGATTAGTCAAGCTCTGAGTCTTCATCAGAAAAGTTTCTCTGTACATTAGGTGGTAGTTAACATGGAAATTCACAACTGTCGAAGTACAGAGAATAAGTAATAATGGAGTTCTCAACCACAGATGGGACATGTATACACCGTTCACCCTGAAGGCTTAGGGACCATTGAAAAATAGGGAAAAGAAAGACTCTAAGAGCCAGAGGTCAGGTAGGACTGGGCGAGGTAGGACACAGCAGGGTCTTTTCACCCTTGAATTCACAGCAGCTGTAACTACCTGCACAATATTTGCATAATATCTAGCCACTCAAAATTCCAGCATAGAGAGATTAGTTCCAGCTCCTAACTGGGGGAGCTACGGACAATTGTTGGCTTCTGAGGAAAAAAGCCAGTTTGTTTTTAGAGCTGCAGTTTCTGGCAGGGCAACCATACTCCCCATACTCCATCTGATGACCACAAACCCAGAAGTTTATACCAGCACAAAATGGTCCCAGTGGGTGAAATTTTTTAAAAAATAGGAAATGAAGCTGAGGGGTCCGTAGAGAGTACAATGGATCTGGAAGGAGGGGTGGGGTGACTATGATTAAAGTATGTTATATAAGAAAGAAACATCTGAAATGTAAATAAAATGTCCAATAAAAAATAGATTCTCAATAAATTTAAAAAAATATGTTTTTATGCTTCATTGTGAAGATGAATCCAGTGTTACCCAGAGGAGCACAGAGAAATACAGAGAGTTTTAACTTTGAGGGGCATGCTCACATTCTTATTCAGGCTTGTACGTGTGCTTTCTCTAATCTGGAGACTCAAGCAATCTGGTGGTAAAGTTCCAGTACAAACCAAAGGGGCTGGGAACCAGATATCCAAGGTTGGGGAGACGGATGTTTCAGGGAGCAGGTTTGTTTTCTTTAACCTTTTTATTCAAGTACAGCAGATTGGATGTTGCTATCTACACTAAAGAGAGACGGTCTTTATTTAGTTCATTTATCGAAAGGTTAATTTCTTTCAGAAACACATCCATAGGTATAGCCAGAAATGGTGCTTCACCAGCTGTTTGAGACATTCATTATCCCAGTCAACCTGACATACAGAATTCATCATCATAATGGCACTTGAAGAGAGATTTCTGTGAACTGTACGAGGAAGTTATTTTAGAAGGAATGTTTCAAAGATAAAGAAATGCCATTCAAAGACTTCAGGAAGATGTGTTCGAGAAAGGAGGCTGCCTTGGAGATGAGAGAAATTTGTGAGGAATTCTCAAAGAATCATAAAAATATCTTTAAAATTCTGTGGTTAATGTGGGTTGACCTCATTGTGAAGGTGATTGCAGTAATCCAATGTTATTCAGAGAAACAGAATGGGCATAGCATGAGTTCGAACTACAGAATCTTTCAGGTCTCCTCCGTCAGTTTCTGGTTATCTGATAGCAAATAATTAGGAAGAGGCAAGATGGATAGATGTTGTGTTCAGTCAGTATTCTCCAGAGCAGGGTTCTCAACCTTCCTAATATTGTGACACTTTAATATAGTTTCTCATGTTTTGATGACCACCGCCCATAAAATTATTTTTGTTGCTACTTTATAACTGTAATTATGCTATTGCTATGTATCATAATGTAAATATCTGTGTTTTATTAGAGTCTTAGGAAACCCTGTGAAAAGGCTACTCAACCCTAAAGGGTCATATCCCACAAGTTAAGAACCACTGCTCTAGAATAACAGACCTTATAAACTAAATTTCTCTGTGTGTATCAAAAACGAATGTATTAGAATGACATACAGGCTGATTCAACAATGACTGGCTGTGAATGAAAAGTCTAAGAGTTCAATTATTGCTCAGTCCATGAAACTGGATGTCTCAACTGGTCTTCAGTGTGCACCAGAAGAATTGGTCTCTAATGACAGTGAAGGAATGGACTTGCTAGCAAGGTGAGAGCAAGCAGGCAAAGAGAAGATTCTTTCTTCTTTCATGTTCTTTATATAGGTTTCCTGCAGATTAGATCTGGATTAACGGCATGTCTTCCTACCTAAAAACCTCTAGATTAAAAATGGATCTTCTTATTTCAAATTAAACAAAAACTTCCCATTCCTGAATTCCACATGTAGTCAAGTTGACAACCAAGAATAGCCATCACAGACACCAAAAACAGCAAACATGGCAGAATCGGGCTTACAATTCAAATGGTAAAAGGCCAAGCAAAACAGATGAACATCTAACAAGTTTACCAACGTACTTAAGTATTTAAAAATGATCACACAAACCAAATGAAATGTCTTCACAGTGCAGTATCTTGCCCAGCTACAGCAGAGAAAATAATTAGTCAAAGGAATAGTGTTAGATTTATATAAAAATTTGGGCAGAGAGCCAAAATAAAAGTAAGAAATAAAAGCTGCATTTTGGGACTCTGATAGCAGTTCTCCCCTTGCTATGATTTCACAGAAAAGCCAAAGGGGAGGAAACAGATGACCCTGCAGCTGAGACCCTAAGATCATGTCATGCTTAGCCCTTCCTAAAACAAGAGACATTGCTGTTGCTGTCTTTATTTTATTTTTGAGTCAAGGTTTTACTCTATAACCTGGGTTGATTTAGACTTCATTATGTGACCCAGACTGAACTCAAACTCTGGGCCCTTCTGCATTTATCTCCTGAGTGCTAGGATTGTAGATATGCTCCATCGTCTCTACCTACTCATGAATTTGTTTCTGCCTATTATCAGTAGCTAGGTACAGATTTTTCTCTCCTTGTTTTGGGATGAATAATTGCTTGACATTTAGAACATTAAAATCAGTCATAGAAAGAAGGTATAAGTCCCAATACACTTTTTCAATTATGTCGTGTCTGTAACGTAGTTATAATTATAAAGCCTTATGCAGAGGTTCAGAATTAATTTATTGTGACAATTAAAAAGAGGCGGAATGAATATCATTGTTTTTCATATATGATATTTTTCTTTCTTTGCTATAGGTGCCTTCATTTGCAAAATGGTGCCGTTTGTCCAGTGCACTGCCATTGTGACAGAAATCCTGACTATGACCTGCATTGCCGTCGAAAGGTACCAGGGGCTTGTCCATCCTTTTAAAATGAAGCGGCAGTACACGAGTCAAAGGGCTTTCACAATGCTAGGTATGTTTGTCATCTTGTGTCACTGTCACAAAGCACCTGAGTTGAAAAACTTAATTAAGCACAGACTCATCTTTGCTGGTTATTTCAGTCTATGGTCCCTTGGCTCTGTTGTTTCTGGGTCCTTATGTGGCGAGGCAGAGCATGTGATGGGGAGCATTGCCAGAGCAGGGTACCTACTTCATGCCAAACAAGAGGCAAAAAGACAGAAAGCAAAGGTCTCGGGTCAACAGTGCCTGGTGATGTATGCCTTCCATCCAGACCCACCTCCCAATAGACCATTCAACTCAATTTTATCAATGGATTAATCTGCCTTTAAAGTTAGAGCCCTCACTTCTGAAGTCCATCAGCTGACACTAAGCTCTTAATATAGGAGTCTTAAATGTACATTTCAAATTCAAAGTGTAACACTCAGTAAGACCATCAGGTATACCAACTCTATGCTAATACCATTACAGAACGAACCGTATCTAGGCACTTTAGAAGTAGCTTCTCATGGTGTGTATTGGGATATGATTTGAGGGGGTATTTCCTTTTGAATACACCCTACTGGTTCTCTCCTTTCTGTCTCAATCCTGAAAATGTATTGAGTATTCTTCATACATTTAAAACACAAGCTTGTAAACATTTCTTTCACCTAACTAATAAGACATCAGGGGCATTGCTACAGTAACATTCATTAGACCAGAAGGCCGCTGCTCTGAAGTAGCCTTTAAGCTTACAAGGGCAAGTAGATTTTGCCAGAGAGAAAGAGATATGATTTTCTTTTTCTTTTTCTTTTTTCTTTTCTTTTCTTTTTTTTCTTTTTTAAGAAATTGGAAAACTAAATGCTTTCCTGAGAAATCTCAGGTATTTAGTATCTGTTACAGAAGATCACAGGGTACTTAGAAGCCAAGCAGAGTCCTACAGATGGCTGACAAAGACAAATGCTTTCCTCTTCATAATTTCATTTCTGAAGATCCTAAATGTTCAGCTTACTGTAACTGTCCCCAAGGAGTGTGTAGTGACAAACAGCAGCTTTAAGGAAGTGTCCCAACCCCTAGCACAGCAGAATGGGAGAGTTTACTGCGTGTTGATGCATTCAATAGACTCAATCCCTCCAGAATTTGATATATTGGGAAAATGATTGATCGTAAGATAATGCTACCAGAGTAGGAAAAAAAAAGAGTTTATAGATGTGGAGAGAGACACACAGAAAGACTTAAAAGCCTTTAGAATTGACTTGGATCATTGAATCATGGTGATATTCTATGGGTAGTGTCAATTTGTGTATGTCTTTCTAATAAGCCTAGCATCTCAGTTCCTTGAAGCTGTAAGTAATATCCTGTTTCCTAAACGACACAAAACCAGGACAAAAAAGGGACAAATACAAATTTTCCCTCCTCTTATTCTGTTAAGATTCGTAGACTGAAATGGCCTTTAGTAGCTAATCTATTTTTCTTTGCCAATGGCAAATAATTAAAGTAATTTCTCTCAACAGATTCACAAAGGACAAGGAACTTGTCAAGAATGCTGTTTTTTATTTGTGTTTGTTTTATTAATACTCATTCCCTAAGTAAGTAAACACCATAAGTGAGTACCTTATAATAGTGCCCAAAAGAATTTATTTTGAGGTTTCTCAGTAAGATGATAACAAAACACGGTAGCTTCTCTTTCCACAATACAGATTTGACAAGAAAAAAAAAAATAGAGAGAAATGGCCCATTCACACACTAGTTTTAAAAATGTATCATGGAGTAAACTTAACCAGGGAAGTAAAAGACCTCTAGAGTGAAAGCTTAGGAATGCATAAGGAAGAAACTTCGAGAAGACACTGGACGTGGGAATGGTTCCCATGCCCACTCATCCACAGAGTTAATATTGTGAAAGTGGCTTATATTATCGAAAGTGAGCCACACACTCAATACAAGTCCCATCCAAATCCCAATGACATTTTTCAGAGAACTAGAAAATGTAATGTTAAAATTCTTATTCACAAAAGACACAGACTAAAACAAGCAATGTTATGGATATCTCAATACACGACATCAAACAATATTACATAGACGTGACTGAAAAACAGCCCAGTGCAGGCAGAAAACCAGGCATGGAGACCAATGGCACAGAATACCTAGCTATATCTCACACAGCTCTAGGCACTTAATTACATTTTTATTACATTTATTTATTTCATCACACACATACATGTGTGTGTGATGTGTGTGTGTGTGTGTGACATGTGTGACATGTGTGACATGTGTGACATGTGTGACATGTGTGACATGTGTGACATGTGTAAAGGTCAGAGAATCATTTGTGGGAATCAGTTCTCTTCTTCCACTGTGTGGGTTTGTTCTGGGGCTAAAACTCAAGTCCTCAGGCTCCATAGCAAGCATCTTCACTTGCTGAATCATTTCCTTAACCCCAGCCATGTCTGAAAGAGAAAAGGCAGACTCTTTAACAAATGGTGTTTGGAAAAGTGCTTTCTATATGTTCAAGAGTGAGTATATATATATATATAAATATATATATATATACACATATATATACGTGTATATATATACATATATATGTGTGTGTATATATATATATATATATATATATATATATTTACACTGATCAAAAATTAATTAAAATGTGTTAAATAAGTAAGAGTATATCCAGGAACTTAGAAACTGCTGAAAGAAAACATAGTAAACCTATGCTTGCAACATAGTTCAAAATACCTGACAAATGTGGTTACATAAGATAATAGTGGCCAGCATCTGTGTGGTAGCTTACAGGGTGAAAGGGTGTACCAAGTACACATCAGATGGGACCCATATCTAAAGCATATAAAGAACTGCAGTAGTTAAACACAAAAAGTTATCCAAAGAATATCTAAAGAATTCAATAAACGGTTACCAAAAGAAGAGACACAAATAGCTAATACATATTTAAAATGTATCCACCACTCTTAGACATGGAGAAAATGAAAATTTAAATTGCCCGATATTCCATTGTGCCATACTCAGAATGGTCATCAGAAAGAAAAAAAAATGCAACAAACAACAACAAGGGTGTGGGTAAAGGAACACATCACTGAGGTGGGATGTGAAACTGCAGCCGATAGGAAAATCAGTCTGGAGCTTCCTCTAGAAAATATAGGTACCATGTAAATAGAGCTCTCATGTGCAGTAGCTATGATACTCAGCTGTATTCTATATACCCAAAGGGCTCCAAGACAACACCCTACAAGCACACTTCCATACGATTGCTTCTATTCACAATGAGTAGGCACTGAGAATGGCCCAGATACCCATCAACACATGCAAGGATAACGAATATGTGGTACATTTACAGGAGGAATTTTTCAAGTCATGAAAAAGTAAGTTATGATATTTGCATGAAAATAAATGTAAGAATTGATGATTATGTTAAGATATCTGCTTTTCCTTTTATAGCCACATTTCTAGCCTCTCTCCCTCTCCCTCTCACTCTCTCTCTCACTCTCTCTCTCTCTGTATGTCTTCTCTCTATATGTGTGTGTGTTTCTGTATGTCTCTCACACACAGTTTTCCAGTTTTTAGTTTCTACACATGAGATAAAACCCAAAGAATACATCATTGCTGTGGGCTGTAAAACTGCAGCCTCTAGGGAAATCAGTCTGGAGCTTTTTCAAGGAAATAGAATACCATGTGCCCAGCTATGCTATTCAGCTGTAATCTATTAAACGAAGGACTCCAAGTCAACATCTCTTATGAAAGCAGAAGGGGTCTTGCTGTTGGGGAATGGTCTGCTAACACTGAGCGTGGGAAGGAACCAGCTGGAGTGGGAATAGGATGCTGGGGAGTGGAACTAATGTACAATGACAACTAAGCCTAAATAATGTAAGGGTCATAATGGAACCCATTTTCTTGAATGTTAACCTTAAAGTTAATGTAAGATACATGTTTTGGATGTTAAAGAGATTGCTCATCAGTTAAAAGAACATACTGCTGTTTGAGAGGACCTGGTTTCTGTTTCCAGTTCTAGGTCAGTTGGCTACCAACTGCTGTAACTCTAGCACCAAGGAATCTGATATACTTTCTTCTCGCCTCAGAGGTATCTGCACCCATGTGTTGCTCTCTCTCTCTCTCTCTCTCTCTCTCTCTCTCTCTCTCTCTCTCTCCCTCTCTCTCTCTCTATCTCTCTCTCTCTCAAACACACACACACATTACACATAGATAAAATAATAAAAGCAAATCTTTTAAAATGATACATGTATGTCAGACTTGAAGGATAAATGAAAGAAGGTGGTCTTTAAAATGTCTCAAAGTTATTTATTTCAGCACTGGAAATAAATACTCACACTCATGGGAGAGCACACACATGCATACACCTGCATGTGTGTGCACACATGCACACACACACTTTTAGGAGACTAGAGATAGTTGCTCTGCTGCATGACAGAGAAGATGGGGACAATGGAGACCAGGAATCTTGGTGATTAGAGACTTAAGCATGCTATGCTACATTTTATAACTGACATATTTTTGCAGGTGTGGTGTGGCTGGTGGCTGTCATCATAGGATCCCCCATGTGGCTTGTGCAGCGACTTGAGGTAGACTCAGGCTTGAAATATTTTCACATCACTCCTCTTTTTCATTTTCCTTCCTTCAAGAATATTGTGGTGAATTTATATGACCTCATCCATTTCACTGAAATCAAAAACTGCTTTAAAATTTTCTTCTCTGCTATTTAAGTCTACTGGATACTGCATTGCTAATATTTAATATTAAATTTACAAAAAAGTAAGTTCCAAATATCCTTCTCTTAGCTTTACATGTTCTTTCCAGAATATCCTAGTCTTGTTAGATATGACAGTTTAATTACTGTTTTGATTTTCTTTTAAGTCACTTACAATTGTAAGAGACTGTCTTTTTGCTAGCTGATTTTTCTATTGTCCTAGCCATTGACACACTGAAATGTAAATTAGAAACATGTCCAGTTCTTAAGTTTCTCCCTCGTTCTTCTATTTCCACATATTTTATGAGATTCTCTTCACATGTGTAGGGATTTATAGTAAAGGTAAGGGAGGTGGTTCTGGACAGCTCAGCCTGTCTACTGGGGTGGACATTAGCATGGTCTGTAGTATGACACAGGCATTTGTCTTCAGAGAGAGTAGGACATCCATCACACAGCCTAGAATGGAATTTATTTAGCTATTTATTTTAAATCTGAAACTCAAGCCAAAGTTTCCTTTTGACCACACAAGATTCAGGCCCAAAAACCAGATTACTGTAACATTTAGTCAGGGAAAGTGATTTTAGTGGAAGTGGCCTGTGGGAGACTTTAAAGAGAATGATACTCTCAAAACCAGTAAAACAATTATCATTTAAAAGCAAACAATTAGAGGGCAGCTTACCAGATGACAATCCTGACTCATTATAAGAAACCAGTTATACAGACAACAAACAAGCGTGTTTCTCTCAGACCAAGCCGAGGTGGTTCACACTTGTAATCTCAGCACTAAGGGTACTATAACAGGAGAATTGCTTTGAATTTAAGGTCATCTTGGCTGCATAGTGAGTTCTGGGACAATCCTAACTATACTGTAAGACCCTGTCTCTAGAAACAAACAAAAAATATAAGCGCGCGCGCACACACACACACACACACACACACACACACACACACACACACATGCACGCACGCTAAGTAGACAAAAAGAATAATGTCAACCACCAGTCCGATTTCAGCTGAGTAAGACTCTGAAGCAGTTTTATGTAGAGCATTGAAAAAACAGCCCAGCAATGAAGCACGCCCCCCCCCCCCGCCCAATCATCATCTCAGATAGAAGCACGCCCCCCACCCCAATCATCATCTCATTCATACGCCCAAGAATGTACCTCCTCAGCAACGTGAAAGGCTTCATACTGAAGGGGAAATAGATGTCACCAAAACTATTCATCCAGTCATTAAAGACACAAACAAATGATCTCAAAGGACCGATGAAGTGAATCGGTATCCAGAGCTGCTGCAGTGGGTAACGTTCAGAAGTGAACCAGCAGAACGGTGCACAAATAAAATAGCACAGTGTGACATACAAAGGCACAAAACCAGTTTGACAAGCACAAATACAGTGCAGCTTCTATTTCGAAGCTTACTGCAAAAAAAACCTGCGTTATCATTGTGCAGTATTGGTACGATGACAGGCATGTTAAGGTTTAAGTGTGACCCGTGAGGAAGTAAACCCATGCTTTTAAACATTCTGTACCCAGCTAGTAATGCCAACTGGAGAGGTTGTGGCACTTTTCTGAGACGAAGGAGGTGTAGACCAGCCTTATAGATTATATGGCCACCCTGTTTACATCAACTCTCTGCTTCCTGTCTTTGATGAGTGTAATCAGGCACCATGAGTTCCTCCCCCACATCCCTGTTGCCTGACAGCCTTACCTTCTCCACCATGAAATAATGAACCCAAATTGTTTCTCCCCCAAACGGTTCCTATTGGGTATTTATTTGTCACAGACACAAAAGTAACTCATACAAGGACCAGTGAAACCGAAATGAGACACTAGAAATCAATGTTTCTAGTTAGTTTATTTTAGCAAGGATACCACACTCTGCAACAGAAAAAGTTTCATCAAGTGATCCTGCAATAATCTGCAGGTCCCTACCCTGGCCATCATTCAAAATTAACCCAAAATGTACTTGAGACTGAACACCCGAGTGGTAAATTCACATACAATTTCATAGAAGAAAAAAAGAATAAACCTTGGAGATGAAAAGTGTTTACTGACACTGAAGTAGTGCTTTGTAAAATTTTTAATTAAAAATGTAAAAATACCTCTGTAGTATCCTGCTTTTTAATAGAGGTACAGTGTAAGCTAAATTGAAATATATGTCAATGTCTTCATTCTATTTTAACACAGAGAACCTAGACAAAATTGAAATATTGCAGAAGGTTTTGAAAAAAGATGTCTTAAAATAACTGGAGTATAATTTATAACACAATGTGTTCCTTTGTAACCTGTTAAATGGAGACAGACAAAT
Organism: Rhabdomys pumilio; assembly: GCA_030674055.1. Lineage (NCBI taxonomy): Eukaryota > Metazoa > Chordata > Mammalia > Rodentia > Muridae > Rhabdomys > Rhabdomys pumilio. The sequence goes on from JANHMN010000008.1 coordinate 4,634,613, forward strand.
GTGAATCTTCTCAGAGCACGCCACACCCTTTAGTGTGTTTCCAAACGAGACATGAGGTGAAAAACATTGAAGAAAGCAACCCAAGGGTGAGGGCAATATCCCAGCGTTAGTGTGCTTGTTCAGCGAGTGCACCCCCTAATACTAAAAACAAAGAATGAGTAAAACAAGAATGAATAAAAGGTGGCCTCTCTCTCTCTCTCTCTCTTTCTGTCTCTGTTTCTCTCTGTCTCTCTCTCTGTGTCTCTGTCTCTGTCTCTCTCTCTGTCTGTGTGTGTGTGTGTGTGTGTGTTTGTGTTTGTGTGTGTCTGTGTGTGTGTGTGTGTTACTGATATATTGAGTGAGCTGGCCTCTGTGAGAACAGAAAATGTCACCCGAGAACTTAATAATGAAATATATATGAAACTTCAAACAGGCCCTGCAACTCCTCAAGTCATATAGATGATTAAATTCTTGTGACTTCTGTCAGTCAAAAGAATAGTATCCACTCTGGTATAAGATGCCCAGGCCAGTGCCGTAGTCACAGAAAACCATAATGAGCATCAAGTTAAAACATAATGATCACTCTGGCAGAACACATAACTAAAACTGGGATAATTTAAAATCTTGTCTTTCCCCTAGCTTGAAATGCTTGTGTTTTCCTAGGTTTGTCACCTCCTTGCCTCTTTCCTACACTTAGGCACCTCTCCTAGAGAGCAATACAGGGAGGAGAGAGGACTGAGCAGATGCTTTGGTGCTGACATGGGTGTGGCCCAGGGCTGATTCTTTCCATCTGGGATTCCTGATAACACCTCTGAGGTTCTGAATGTATCTCCATTTTTCAGCCGGTTACTCCTCTCAACAACCACCGTGGCTGGTTCCTTCTGCTGGTAGCACCCCTATATCAGCAGTATGTTTTATAAATGAAAAAAATAATCTAGTTTTCAATCCTGGATCTCATTTCCTGCCCACATAAATCAAACAGATTTATCATTTTAATAAAATTTCATCGTATATTCTCCATGTATAAATCATTTAATTTGTAGAAAATGCATCTGCCTGATCTCATAGGCAAAGCCATGCTCATTGATAAACACCAGTCAGATCTAATTTGCTTCCTGTCAGGAAAAAGTCAGATTTCGGTTTTGAAATAGATGTATTAATGTGCATCCCAGGACCATGCTCATTCTGAAACTCTTTTAGAGAGAATGGAATTGAGTGTGGGAGTCAGAGCCTGTTCTGGATAACAGGCAGCATCAAAGCCAGCCATTCTCCAGACTCTTACTCTGGTTTCCCTGGGCACTCTCAGATGGAGTTGACTCACAGTCTTCAGGGAGGTAAATGAGAGAAGTCAACTAAAATTGTCCTTAATTTTCCCCTCAATGAATAAAAATAGGAAATCACAACACTCCAGACCTCATCAAAATGCCATGACTCCCTAATTCTGGACTGCCTTGAACAGAGTTTACTCAGGATAGGGAAAAGCAGAGGGCCTCTCGGTGGATGCCTGATGCTGTGAGTCATTCAAATTGTCCTCAGCAGCAAGGCTGTCTGAGTCAGAGGGTGGAGGTAGAGTGGGAATATAGATAGAGCCCAAGCCCAGCCACAGTTGTAAGCCGTGGAAGATTTCAGAAATCTCTACTTAGAAATAACAAAATCAGGGTCGGGTGGAGCAACTCGCTGGGAGTGCATTTGGCTTGCATGTGTGCAAGTTTGATCCCTTTGGCCCTAAAGAACGTTAAAAAGAATATGAAACTGCTTGCCATACATCCATCTTAAGATGTGTTTGTGGATCCTTTGCTTGTGTCTGGCACTGTATGAACTCATGTAGAGAGTCACCATTTAGGGTATGTTCATGCATGGCTACAATGTCACTAACCCTAGAATGTGTTCATGTGTGGTTACTATGGTCACTGGCCCTTGTGGGCTCTACCCTCATTGAGTCAGAAATAATTTCATTTTCACATATGTTTTCATTAAGCTTATTGTCATTAAGTGTTATCATTCCTAGTTGTACTCATGAACAAAACCAACTCAAATCATTTCAACTTTTGAATCGATGCTGAAGACTAATGATTAGATTTGCTAGGAAGACAGACAGAAATCTATCATTTGGAACTCCACACTGACTGAGATTCAATATGTTGTCTTCTTTTCATTCCTGTCCCAGACATAAGACTTGGCATATATTTAGATGCTTGCTTTACTTACTCCCTTTCTTTTAGAGGAAAGGAGCCATAAGCATCTAGTGCTACCTGTCATTGTTGTGAGCAGTGAGTTCAGAACGTGGAAGATGAGTCCATTGAAAGACTTAGAAAATCAATTTATTAAACAAATACAATTAAAATATCAGTATATTGGCAATAGGCTAAATCCAGCCTTTTGTTCATTTCAGTATTTAAATGCTACCAGCTGCCTTCTCATTATAAAGACAATCTGGTGATTCTCCCATGAAATGATGCTAAATACAGCTAGGTTCCTCTTACTCTAAAGCAGATCAATGCTTGCCAAGGCCATTTTATCAGAAATTTAAAAAGCGAATGTATCAGCTGAATTAATATTCAACAGCCTAGCATATGATGCACAGTATTTCCCCGTGTATACCCTCTTCAGCAAACTGAAAATTTATGACCAGTGGAAATAAAAGTTGAGAAAGTTTAAAAAAATGAATGTAGCAGATATAGTCCTGCATTCCATGTAAAATCGCAAAACCTTAGTGGTTCAGGGAAAACCTACAATTTATAGCAAGATAACTATAGAAATTTGATTCAGATTTGAAAATTAGGCAGCAGCTAGCATCTGGGAGGTCTTAAAGATGGCCCAGTGGAATGACTGTGGGCTGCATCTGCCCTTTGAATGCTGATTCCTGGGGTTTGTAACTGAATTGTTCTTACTGTAAAGATTAAGTATGACTTCCTATATGAAAAAGAACACATCTGCTGCTTGGAAGAGTGGAGCAGTCCCGTGCACCAGAAAATCTACACCACCTTCATCCTCGTCACCCTCTTCCTGCTGCCTCTGTTGCTGCTGTCCGTCCTCTACGGGAAAATCGGTTATGAGCTTTGGATCAAAAAAAGAGTCGGGGACGGCTCAGTGCTACGAACTATTCATGGAAAAGAAATGGTCAAAATAGCCAGGTCTGTTTGTTGAAGTATTCACCGGTGTTTAAAATATGTTTTATTAGTTGTTCTGGATGGGACAGTTGCCTGGGTAATTAATTCAGCCTTAGAATCATTTATTATTCAATTTGAGAGCAAAGGCTCACTTGAAACCACGATACTGTGGGGTGCTGTCAAGACTCCCTTTCCTCCTCCGTCACTGCCAGCGATATCAGTAATATGCAGAAATTCTTGCTTCAGAGGACCCTGAGAGAACTGCCATGTACAAGGCCACATGATTACATTTGGCCCTAGTTCTTCCTACTTGAAAATAATGTTAAAATACTGAAATGGCCTGACAATTCTTTGAAACCCTAGAATGTTACTTATTCTAAATGGTTATAATTCATACTTTATACTTTCACTCAAAAGCAGCGCTGTGTCATTTAATTTATTAGCATCAATGTCAAGAACACTTTATTGCCGTATTTGTAGTTCCCATAGCAGAATCTCTGTCGAATGACTGCTAAAACGAGCAGTACCTTGCCTAGGTTAGTGAGTTGATGGTAGTTCATTATTTCGTCAAGTGTACAGCGACCTCTAGTGCCCAGTTTGTATAAAGACCACTTTGCTCCGAGTAGACAGTGGAGCCTCAGAGAACACTTCCCCAGAAAAAAATGGTTACCAGACTGAAATGACAGACTAGGAACCTGGACATGTGAAACTGAAAGCACCAAGCAAATATGTAGATCTGTAAAAAGATAAATCTAGTTTCTGAGGGATGAAGAAATTGAATCTATGGTTTACTGTATTATAAAGTTTTAACTCTATACCTGAGATTTACTATATTTTATAAGTACCAATGTTTAGCTATCAGAGGTATGGCCTGGTTTAAACACATTCTGAGCAAATGAAATCCATGTCCCTGAAGAGACACCCCTAAATTTAAACCCAGAGGACATTATTTATTAGACACCCTACTGTGAATTCAACTTCTTTCTTTCCCAGTTTCCACCTCTGACCACTGGCTTATTGGGGAAATGTACTTCAATAGAGTTCCAGACCCCATGATGAACACATCACAGGGATGTGTAAGGTACGAAGATTGTAAAGACGAGGGAATGCTGATAATCTTCTCATACTCTCAGGAACTCCACTAGTGCGTGAAGACATGTAGTTAAGTGGAGTAGGCTCAACCAGTAATGCCTTTGCTATCAATCTGACACATCTGTCGACACAAAGTTAACCAATGCAATGTTTGTTTGTGGGTCCAGGAAGAAGAAGCGAGCTGTGATCATGATGGTGACAGTGGTGGTTCTCTTTGCTGTGTGTTGGGCACCTTTCCATATCGTTCACATGATGATTGAATACAGTAAGTTTCTCTGTCTCTGTCTCTGTCTCTGTCTCTGTCTCTGTCTCTGTCTCTCTCTCTCTCTCTCTCTCTCTCTCTCTCTCCCTCCCTCCTTCCCCCACTACCTCCCCCATCTCTCTCTCACCTAGTTCTTTTTCTCCACTAGAACATACGTGAAGTCATTCTCACTGGTTGCTGACCACTTAGATAACCATTTGTCAAATATGGAACATTGCTTTTGTACCAGGTCATCATGTGGTAGGTGACTGTGAATGACTAGGACTAAGTTATTGATTATGACAAAAGAAAAAGAAAAGCTCTGCAAGCTTCTCAGATCTGCACCCTTTCCCTAAGCCTTTTAGCATGGGGAGACACCTTGAGAGTCTTCTCTGTTTAGAACCTTGTCTTGTGTTTTGTGAATTTAATGTATTTTGGATTTAAGTCAGATGCCTAGAAGCAGTTACTCATCATGTGTTCTTGGAGACTCAACATGATTGTGTTTCTGGAGCTCAGGAGTGCATTTGAAGGGTAACTGAGCTTTTAGGGTATTTGAAACTTGGTGTCTTAGTGTTTTATTGCTGTGACGAGACATCGTGATCATGGTAACTCTTAGAAAAGCACACATCTAATTTGAGCTGGATTACAGTTTCAGAGGTTTACCCATTATAATCATGGTGGGCAGCATGGTAGCTTGCACTCAGATATGATGCTGGAGGAGGCGAGTTCTACATCTTAATCTACAGGCAGCAGAAGGAGACTGGGTATTACACTAGGCAAAGCTTGAACATATTTCAGGCCTCAAAGCCCACCTCAGTGACATACTTCCTTCAACAAGGTCACACCTACTCCAACAAGGTCATATTCCACTCCCTATAGGACAAGCATTCAAATGCATAGATCCATGGTGACAATACCTACTCAAACACTACACTTGGTATCATTGAGTTGAAATATTTTTTGAGTCCTAAGGTATATACCAGGCACTAGCCAATGCATGGACGAATGGGTATATATTACAAAGGTGCTTTTATCCAGATACCAGATTCCTTTTAGTCATTTAAAATGTTTCATATTAGCTACTTGCATAGCCATAAATATTTGTAAGTACACATGATACAACTTTATACTTATTTCTTGATAAGTTAGTAAGCATTCTAAAGTATTGCTTTATTTCAGGTAATTTTGAAGAAGAATATGATGAAGTCACAATTAAGAAGATTTTTGCTATAGTGCAAATTATTGGATTTTTCAACTCCATCTGTAATCCCATTGTTTATGCACTTATGAATGAAAACTTCAAAAAAAACTTTGTGTCTGCTGTTTGCTATTGCATAGTAAAAGAAACCCCCTCTCCAGCGTGGAGGCATGGAAGTTCAGGAGCTATGGTGTTGCACAGGAGGGCAAAGTTAGCTGTGGGAGAGAATCCTGTAGAAATCAAAGGAGAAGCATTTGGGGGCAGCAACATCGATATCAAGTGGTGTGAACAGCCAGAAAAGAGGAAGAAGAAATCTCAAGTGGCATCTTGTCCTCTTTAGTTCTGAATGTCCGAGATCTCTGCTGTAGACGTGAACACTGGTTGTAACAGTGTCTTCAGAATGTCTACCTGTCGTACTACAATCTAAAGAAAACCATTTTGAGAAAAAGTCAGAGAGCTTTCATATTAAAATGTTGACAAGAACTTGGAAGGTAGAGGCGGGGGATTCAAGAGCTTAGAGTTATCCTCAGCTGCATGATAAGTTTGAGGACAACCTGGGCTACAAGAGACCCTGCCTCAAGAAGCCGTATAATGATAATGACAAAGTATTTTTCCATTGAAAATACATACGTGCAGCAATTTTGAAAAATCGTTGGACCACCCTTGTGATTAATAAGTAGAGTTTTAAAAATATTTAAATGTGTTTTTATTGTCTGTATATGGGTAGTTTACCTGTGTCTGTGTACCACATACATGCCTGGATTCCCACAAAGGCAAGAAGAAAGTCCTAGTCCCTTGCAGCTAGAGTTATAGATGACTGTGAGCTGCTGCCTGGATCCTGGGAATTGAACACAGGTCTTCTCTAAGAGCAGCCATCTCTCATGCCCTTTCCTGAGTTTTCAATATCTTGTATAAAACTCAGTAATTTGTATAAAGCTAGTAATTTTCTTTTGTGTGGTCAATGTGATAAGATTTTCTATGTATTGCTAAGTTGGATGAAAACATGAACAATTCATTTTCTTCCTAGAATATTAATTTAGTAGTTGAAAATCACACGTCACCACTGAAGTTATGCCTCATACTTTTGCAAAGAAAGCATGCACCAAAGTCAGTAAATCCAAAATAATGGAGAAGCAGCCAAGCATGATTGTAGCTCTGCAGTCCGTTGACTGGAGCTTCTTACAGCCCAAGGGACCGTTTCTATGGTGACTGGCCCACCTCTTACCTCTTCTTTTTAAAAAAAAAAAAAAACTCTGTTTTTCTGCAAATTGACATTGATACCTGCTCTTCTTCATGAGACCAAATGAGACACACATAGAAAAGCATTCTGCTGTCTAGAGCAGTCTTCCATTCTGAAGCATTGCCCTGCTCACATCTCCAGCCTTCCCTCTTCCCGCTCTTGAGTTTATTCTTGACCCTGTCCAACTTTTCCCTCATACACATATCTGATTTCTCTACTAAAATGAATAGTTGAGGGACCTCATGTATTGACAGGATGTATCGAGACAGGATATATATATATATATATATATATATATATATATATATATATATATATGGTTAAAATATAAATATTTGAGATAAACTCTAGTGGTATGAAGGTATCTTTCCTTATGTAAGTGTAATATGTTGATGAGAGAATTACTGAACTCTCCTTGTGAGACTTTGATGTTCCATGGCTGACCCAAGAGATAAGTGACACTCAATAGATTTATATGCCTAGTTTTCTTCCCTGAAACTGCTTTGGTTTTTTAATTTCTACATGTCCCAGGCCTAGAGATCACCATCAGAACACATGGCCCTTTCCCCTCTAGCATCTAATACTTTCAAAGCCTAGTCACAGCCTTGTAGCCTAAATGTTTCTTCTGCCTCCAGTTTCTAGCCTTGATTCTTCTCAGCTGATAACAAAACTGTCAAGAACACTCAGGCTTCTTTGTGGTTTAAGCTTTAAGACCTGGGAACCAAAAAATTCAGGCTACTAGCTCCTCAGTACAGACTCAGTAGGTGTGTCAGTGAAGCGTGCGTGGAAAAGATGAAGATGAAATAATGTATGGTATTAGGGAAGGGGAAATGCCAATATGACAGAAAAATTAACAAATCAACAAGAAGGAGGCTGGTTTATGTGTTTAGGAATGGATTGTTTAGGTCAATTGTGAACTGTGTGCCTGTTGTGCCTAGCTATCCTGTTGCAAAGCAGTGCTTTGTTAAATATCAAACATTAAAATAAATCCAAATCACTTACTCTGGTTACTCTCATTTGTTGGCCATATCTATATGACTTCATCTATTCTAAATACGACAGCAGAAATCATGTAAGTCAGCTGGTAAAGCCTCTCTGTTATTGAACATTAAAAAATTCTCAAGTAGTACAGAGCCGAGCTTAAACTATCTAGATACTAGAAAATAGTGAATATTTAAAATTGTGGCTATCCTAATATTTAAAATTGTCACTATCCTATGAAAGTGTCTGATGCCTAAGAATGTAAAATGCTTCTTCAGATGGTCACTGACTAGATAGCAGTATTTCTTCCCTCAACAGCTATCTATTTAGTCTTCAGTTCACTTATTGATTGGATAATTAGGAAAGTTTAATTTGGAAAGATCATAGATTCAGCATATTACTGTCACTTTATCAACATGGTGGAATATTAATAGATTTTTGTGTACTCTCTATTCCTAGAAACACTCTTTTAACTTTTGCTAATATAAAAATTGTTTCTTAATTTACATATTTAATTTAAACATAGATTAAAATGTATTAATTCCTTTGTCATGGGAGCACAATTTTCAAAAAGAAAATAAACACTTCGTTGAATAGAGATTTAAAAGGTGAAGCATAAAATTTTTTGACCAAAACACAGGGAATTCAACAAAAATAAATGCTTGCCCTGAAATTGCAGTTTGATTCATGAAAAAGAGAAAGATGTTCAGATGAAATGGGCAAGTTAAAGAAAATAATCATGACTTCGGAGAGTTGGCTGCTTTGGAATGGGAAGTGTAGGAGACGGTGAATAATAGGAGTCATGAGTAAGGAAGAAAATAATAGCAACTGACCATAAACCGGAAGACAAAAAAGGCCTGAGATAAACAGGGCTGCTCTTAAAGGACTAAGCATCCTTAGTCAGAAGATGGTTTATGGGGTATTAAATTTTTGTGCTCTGAAACTTTTGAGAACTTTGGGGTATTTCGACCTTCTGTTATTTACTTACTATTCTGATTTAATTTTCCTGGAAGATTTTTCTTTTCCAATGGTAAAATCCACATAATACAAACTTCTGTTCTTCTAGCTTACAAAACTGACACCTGTACCTGTGACTGACTTCTTTTCTCTCTCCCTTCTCCTGCTCCACCACCCTCCCTCCCTTCATAAGCTCCCGATTCCTTTCATTTCCTCAGCAGAAGGAGTCCTAAGGGCTTGTTTAAAGAGACAGGCTTACAAGTGATACAATTTCAGTTTATGTACTTTCTTGTTACTTTTCATGCCCCCCCCCAATAGTACAGGTGACACAAGTGAAAGAATTTTTGCTAAGAGTTTGACAGGACATAGATTATGGGAAGTCTATACAGTGCCTGGTTTATTCTCAATTTCAGCATTTCTGATGTAAATGTATTATTGCATGTATTTCTGGTTTCCTCCAGGTGTTTAGTGTACAATGTCAGTTTGAGAACTTTTAGCAGGCATGCTGTCAAAATAGCCAATTGCCTTTCAGATCTCGTTTTATGCCTCTCTACTACCCTCACTTAAATCCTCTTTGAGTGTTGTCAGTTCCCCCTAGGACCAGACAGGGATCTGGCACCCGTGTCATCTCTCAGTCTGCTTCTGATAAGTGCTTTCCCTCTACAGACAGTGTTCGTCCTTGGTTTTCAGAGTGCTTCTGCCCATTAGTGCTAAACGAACTTGATTCATGAAGCAATGACAAGTGAGCTGAACAGTTTCATGTTAAATTAGCCAGAGCTTTGGCTATGATTAAAGGCTTCTGGAATTTTAGATGTACTGGATTGAAAATCCCATGGGACCCTTGTTTTGTGTCACTGGCTGCCTTTGGTGACCCTAGAAATCTTTTGAGTCTTTGAGCTGCATGTGTGAGGTATTGAGACAGATATGCGTCCTGTGATCTTATGGTTGTCAACCTCTCAGTATGCTTGTGCTGTGGGCTGAGACGTGCTTTCCCTATTTAGAGAATGGAAAAGTTAGAGGAGACTCAAGGGACAGCAGCTGATTTATGACCTTCTCCCTATGTGCAATACGATTCTAGTGATGGATTTTCCACGGGGAGCCAAATTTCTTAGAAAGCATGCTGTTTTTCATATTTCAAAATGGTGGGTTTTTTTCTGTCCTCAACGAGGGGCTTTTTCCTGTTTATTGTGAAACATTGTGGGGCTTCTGGGAGGTAAAACCCATATTCTGTCTCTCCATCAGCATTGCAGAAACCAACCATTTCTCATTCATTTTAGTGGCATAAGAACATTTAGCTTATGCACATTTAATAAAATGTCACAGAGTGTTCACAAGATCCACCATGCTCAAAGAGTGACAAATGCATAATAGCAAAGCTTACTGATAATAACATTCAAGTTTGTTCTCTACAACGTGATATCTAAGCAAGCCAAGTTGATGAGGACTCAGAATAAGCATAAGTTCACAGTGAACTCTGCTGTATTCTCTTCTCTGAGATGATTGCCAGATACTTGAAAGTTTGTTTGTTTGCTTTTTAAGTGAATTAACCTTTCTGGATTTGTTACTTCTTTAATAGCATCATGCCACAATGTTGCTGCAAAGGTTTATATTACAATGTTTATTAAAATCTATTTGTGTGGGGCTTGCAAATTATGCCTGTCTTAGATAGGGTTTTCATTTTGGGGAAGAGACACCATGACCAAGGCAACTCTTTAAAAGGACAGCATTTAATTAGGGCTAGCTTACAGGTTCAGAGGTTCAGTCCCTTATCATCATGGCAGGAAGCCTGACAGTGTCCAGGCAGGCATGGTGCTGAAGGAGCTGGGAGTTCTACATGTTCATCCAAAGGAAGCCTGGTGCAGACTCTCTCACAGGCAGCTAGGAGGAGAGTCTCAATGTGACACGCTTCCTCCAACAAGGCCAAGCCTCCTAACAGTACCACTCCCTATGAGCCAAGAATGTTCTAACCACCACAATACCTATACTTGGATTATAAGAGCAGGCTTGGTGCTAGGTTACTTTGATTTTCCTATGTGTCCTGATGACTTTAAATCATGATTGCAGGAGAGAAAATTCCTAGCTCTTTAAAACATAAAAGAGTGATGTGTGTGGATTCACACTCTAATGGGTAAGGCAATTCATGTTCATTGTAAACTGTTTTTTTTTTTCTCACTTACTGATTTTTGTGATGGAGGAAGGATGCATATGTGGATACTTGGGGACTTGGTTCTCTCCTTTGACCATGTGGGGACCAAGGACCACTCTCAGGACTTCAGGCCCCACAGCAAGTGCCTTAGCTGTTGATCAATCTTACCAACCCACAGGAGCATAACAAATGAAATTGACTGCATCATTCACCTAACAAGATAATGTTTTCTTTCAGGTCACAAGTTTATTTCATAGGTCAAAGACTCTAAGTTATTATTAAAACTAACAGACAAGGTAATTTTTCAACTGATAGAAAGGCATGTTTTAATAGAAACATTATTTGAAATAATAATCTGGGATTGGTAGCAATGACGTTTGAATAAAAACAGCAAGTGGGTATAGGAGTGGGCGGAATGAGCTCAGTCCACAAGCCACTACAAACAACTATGATGGACTGTGCTGTTACTGTCACAGTGGGAAGCACAGGCATGGAACTCAGGGCCCTGACATTGTCTTCTGTCTCTTTAATGGAGCATGACACTATATCTGTCTGCAAGAAAAAATAACTTTATGAGTTAATATAACTACTAGGAAGAAAAAATGCTGCCATAGCCTCACCTCATACAACATACCAGTATAAACTACAGCCTTATTTACATGATTTGGTGCTACCACTAGCCACACCATCCTGACTGGAGAAACTTTTAACCTTGAAAGGTTCCTTCAGGTAGTCCTTTGGTTAGTGACAGGCACTGTTCTGTGCTTCTCACATAAGCCATGATGGCCCATCAAGGTTGTGCTTCATATTCTCTTTCTACCAATGGTTCAAAGCCAAATTCCTTGATCAAAGTGTCTACTCATAAGGAAACATTTCTACCAGAGGCAGAGACAGGCCATGGAAGGTCAGGCCGGGAGACCTAGACGGTTATTTGACTTGCCCTCTGAGCTATCACTTCTAGTGAGGCTTCACTAGGAGTTGAGCTTTATTCTATTTTCAGCCTTAACTCTTGCCTAGTGTGTGCAAAGGGTTCATGTTAGATCCTCAGCACAACAAAAAGAAAGCAAATAAAAACAAGAGCATGAAATAAAATGGGAAAAAAGTAGATGAAATGGTAAATCATCACTACTAAATCTCAAAAAGGAAAGTTTTCTAAGGTGACAAGCACTTCCCCTCACACTCAGCACAACATAGGTAGCCATGCAGTGAGGTTATGGTAAAAAGCATACAGTGTAGAAAGACAACAATAAATGTTCCTGTCTATAAAATATTCTCCAGTACACACACACACACACACACACACACACACACACACACACACACACCTCTAGAATCAAATGAATACACAGTTATAAGATAGAAGGTTAACACTCAAGCCAATTTTATAGTTTTTGCCAATGAGAAAAACAGATGTGTACATGCAGAAAGAGATTTACTTTAAGGAAGCTCACAAGATGCAAAGACTTTTTGAGTCAAACCCAAAGGTCATCTTCTGGAAAGCTGGAAGAAGCTGATTAGTAGATTAAATCCAAACCCAGTCTACCAGAGAAATGCCTCATGCTTAGAGATGGTCAGGCTTTCAAATAAACTCTTGAGACCCACTTGCATTATTGCATAAAAAATTTAGAAATGGACACACAACTGCTCAGACGATTTTGACAAAGGTGCGATGATTATTCAAGGCCTGAAGGAGCACTTCAGCAGGGGCAGGGAAACAGCTGGCAACGTCATTTGCAAAATACTGGGCCTCAAACTGAACCCTGAAATGTGTGCAGAATTTAATTTAAAAGGAATTATAGGATTAAATTTAAATGTATAATGATACACCACTGAAAAATACAGCCATACAACCCAAGAGGTTTTTGAACTGCCCCCCAGAAGCACATCTTTAAACGGAAAACTGGGAAATTGACAAGATGGAGAGAGGTTTCATTAAAGAGTGTGGGGGTTCACAGATGGAAAAGATGTTTAATGTCCTGAGTCACAGGAGCTTTCAATTTAAAAGCAAAATGAGCAGCTTTTCTACACATGCATCTCAATGGTTAAATAAAACATAGTGACAATGCTATGCTGGATGTTGAAGAAGATGCCGAGGAAGGCATCATGGGTCCAGTGCTCTGGGATGCAAAGAGCTGCATAGCCTCTCGGGGAAGTAGCCTGACTGTGTCTATCAAAATCAGGTTTGAATTGCACTCACTGGTGTGGCCATTTGGAAAAAGAACACTCAGAGAATAGCAGATATTGGATTGGATATGAGGAAATTGGAAGTTTCGTATTGTTGATGGTTTCTCAGAAAAAAACCAAGGAGTCGAACTATCATGCAATAACCACATGATGAACTAATCTCACTCCTGAGCACATGCCACAAAGAAGTGACAGCAGTGGCTGCAGCAGATTGCTGTGCACCATATCCCCTCTATCATATCCACGACAACCAAAAGGGAGAGCAGCCTAGCTGCCTAACAATGGACAGATGAACAAATGTCATACACACTTGCAGTGGTGTGTTGCTCAAAATTCGAGAAAGCTGGACTCCTGTCCATGCTGTTAATGAATTAACCTTAAAATATAACGAATAAAAGGATCCAAAGAACAAATACTATAGAATGCTTCTTTCTTCCCTCCTTCCCTTCCTTTATCTCTCCCTCCTACCCATTTTCCAATCTTATTTGTCTTTCATGCTGGGAATAAAATGCAGGAAAATGCTGTACCGCTTATCTGCATCCCTAGGCTTATATGACTCCTCGGACATATGGTCCCTAGAATATGCCAAGACAGGGTCTGAAAGTAAAATCCGAGTTGCAGGGGTGGAGGTGCTGCAGAATGATTGGGCTCTGGAGACGGACAGGGAGGACAGGGATGATGAACACTCAGTAATGCGAGTGTGCTTGATATAGTTTAACCACACACCAAAAATGGCCAAAGTGGTGAATTTTATCACGTATGTTTAGCTGTAAACATTAAATCAAGGCAAAAACTAAACAGGCTGCATCTGTGAGATAATTCAGTGGGTGAATGCACTTACCTGACAACCTAATTTGTTTCCACATAGTCTACATGGTAGGAGCAGAGAATTGACTGCCCCAAAACTGTTATTTGTCTTCCACACGCATGCTGTGGCACACATATGCCCACACTCTACCTACATATGCACACACACACACACACACACACACACACACACATACACTCACACACACACACACAACAAATGCATAAAATATAATGAAAAATCTAAATCTGCAATTATCTTATGACTGAGCAACCCCGTTCTTGGATACTTATATAAGAAAAATTGGAAACTTGTTCTCAAATGAAACAACACATAAATATTGAAGGATATTCAATATTCACTAGCAATAGTTTAGACCTGGACCCAATTGAAGTGTTCTCCAATAGGCTAGACAATGTGTGGATATAGTTAACATAATAAATGTATGCTAATAATTACAACTTTAAAATATGTATATAAAATAAGGACATTGTCAACATTTAATGTAGAAGTAAAAAGTAAATTACTTTTATAATAACAAAAATTCTTAATGTTTATAATCTATCATCAGCTTATACCCAGAAATTGCCAATGACAATGAGCAAAAGTGATATTTAAATACTCACTTTAGGAATAACGTGTTTTGTCCATGAATCCCTGGCAGTTCCCAAGATACTCTGTGTTGGTTTTTGACACAGCAAGGATGGGAATTAGTAAACTCCTCCCTAGGGCCCAAGACCTTCCACCTATAAACCTTTGACCAGTATGTGCCAGGCATGTACTGTCCCATGGAGGAGGCCTCAAACGTAATCAGACATGGTTGGTCATGGAAGAACACATTTTGAAAATGGCACCGCTTTTACTTTTTTGTGTCCCTTACCTCCAAATATAGCCACTAGTCTACATGGAAGCCATGGTACCACATGCAGAGGATATGTAAAAGCTTTGCTGGCCAAATAGCCATCCATTTGGATGTTTGCACCGTGGATGTCATGACTCAGCCCTGGCGTTGAAGTCATCCTGGAAGGAAATCAAATAAAAACAGGCGAATAAAACAGGTGCCAAGGGAATCAAATAAAAACAGGCGAATAAAACAGGTGCCAAGGTTACCTCCTTGGCAAACAAGTGAACAAAATACCCATTTTTGTTTTCAAGGATGACATGGTTTAGTAGATAGCAGTAGGAAATGACAGTGTATCACCCAACTCTCATTTCTCTAACATGGTGAATTTCTCTAACATGGTGAACTTCTCTAACATGGTGAATTTCTCTAACATGGTGAATTTCTTTTTGCTGTTACTATCAGGGAAGACAAAGGTTTTGTTCATTTTCCTCTGCATGAAAAAGACATAGCTCTATTTTTTACATTCACATGTACATACACAGCTTCTAGGTTTTGTATTTGAGATCAGCTAAAAAGGCATTACCTTCCCATGATTTGCATCAGTACTAAGTTGTCCCAGTCTCAGCTTCATGCTGATGACTAAGAGCAAAAGACTGGAGATATCATCTAGAGATGGCACAGCTGATTATACTTGGTTGCAGGCTTGACAGGACCAAGAGATGCCATTTATGGCAATCATTAGTATTTTGCTATGACAGTGACTTTGGACAGTTCCTTCACCTTTAAATATCAGAAATATTTTGTCCGTATACAGCAACATTTAAAGAACAGGTGACTAAGCATGTAGAATGGCAAATAGCAGTAATTTTTCTGGCTGCATTCACATGGACCAATATGATGATATCAACCTTTAATTAAATTCTTTTTATCTGATGATCCTCACTTAAAGTAATAAGTATTTGGCTCCCCTTTTTTGTTGGGCCCTGTGGTAGGTATCTGAGTGACAACCTTGGACGGGGAACAGACAGAGGCGAACGATTCCACATGTATGATAAAAAACTGTAGTAAGAAAAGGTTTCTAAAACAATTGACAAGTGCTGGTTTTCATGAAAACTTTCTGCAGATTATGGGATCAGAATCCAGACCAGAGGGAAGATTAGGAGAGAGGAATGGGAATGTGGGTGTAGGTTGTGTGCAGACCAAGATAGGGGTAGGCTAGAGGAAGCAGTTTCATACAACTGTTTTTCTGTATTTGATTGACTTTTATACTTTTATTTATTTGTATTTTTGTGTTAGTAATAGGAAGGGGAGGTATACTGAGGCTGAGAAGTGAGAATGGAGACCACTGAAGGAAATGATATGCCCAGAGTTATGCTTTAGAAAAGCACTAGAGAAACTAAACTAGGAGAGGATCCAAAGAGCAAAGATGTTGCTGAGAGCTACTGAAGCAGGGAGCTATCCCAGGAACTCTCAATGCCAAGCCTCACTCAGTGCCTGGCTTATGTGATGGTGGCTGTTATTTTCCCATCCATGTGTATCCAGTCACATCACACACCCTATGTTAGTCTGTGGGGCCAACATCTTCCCCCACTTAGTTAGGGTTTCTATTAATGAGATAAAACACCAGACCAAAAGCTACTCGGGACAGAAGGCGTTTATGATTCACTTTGGCTTATAGTTCCACATCAGAGTCCATCATTGAAAAAGGCAGGACAGAAACGCAGGAAAGGAACCCGGAGGCAGGACCTGAAGCAGAAGCCATGGACGAGTGCTGCTTACTCGCTTGCTCCTTACGGCTTGCTCAGCTTGCTTTCTTATAAAGCTAATAAGCCCTGATAAGTCACCAATTAACAAAATGCACCCACAGGGTTGCTTACTGGCTGATTTAATATAGACACTTTCTCAGTTGCGTTAGCTTGTATCAAGTTGAAAAACAGAACAAACAACAACCAAACAAACAAGCACATAACCAACCAGGACAGGACACCCTCTCTCCAGAAGCCATCCAACTGACTCAATGTCTCACTTTCTCACCCCGACTTTCACTTAATTCTGCTAACTGTCTTGCATGAGGAATAAAAAATAATTGCCCTGTTTATTTCATGATCACTACTTATGAGACAAACCCAGATCACAACACCTGGCTCCTTCTGAATAGCTGTCAGTCCCTGCTCATGTGCAGAGCTACTGGAGGGTGAGCTTTTTAGGAATGGTGGTCACTGGAAGTAGACATGATTATTCCCTGTAAAGCCAATCAGATTTTCAAAGACTAATTAGGCAATTTTGTTACAATAGTACTTACAGGGAGTTCTCAGTAAATGTGAAGAAACCAACTCACCTTGCAGCACTTTCTTCATTGCAAAATACAGAAGAAAATATAAGGCTATGGGCTAGATTACACACTGTGAGTGAAATTATTTGCTAGCACTTAATATGTATATGGCACAGCTTATGATAATTAGTCTCCCGGAGTGCTAGATGGTAACCTCCTACATTAGTTTTGAAGATCAATTAAAAATTATACATGTAAATTACTTAGTGCAGTGCCTGGTCTGAGCAGTTAAATGATGTCAGATGTGATCAAGAGTTTCAAATGTTACAAGCAGCGTGGAAAGACATAGCAGAGAATAGCTTTTCAAGTTAGTTCAAAATGCTAGCAGCTTTTAATTGACATGGATGCATTGCTTCAACTCTGAGTACCTTATGTTCTCATCTGACCCATCATGTTCTCAAATATCTGGCCTCGAGAGATATATCTCTAACCTGATGCAGAAGGGGAATAAGGCAGGAAGAAATATCAGTAATGTGCTGAGTTTTGTTCAGCATCTTCAATGATGCAGGTTTCATGAACTACATGATTTAGGGTCATATTCTCTTAACCCTCAGGACTGCTGTAGAACACAGGCCAGGATGAGCTCTTGCTTAGCTGTGTTGAAATTCCCAGTATTATTTGATTTCTACTTGAGGAAAAAAAATACACCTGCAAATGCAGGTATGATTGTTCATTTAGATAAGAAATTACAAATTCTGTATATTTTAAAAGATCATTAATATTATAAAGAAAATCAGTATAATTTTATTACATCTTTGACAAGTATATACGTGTAGCACCTTTTGGTATAGCTTTTCATGGCACAGCCTTTAATCACCCCTTAAATATTTATATTTAGCTTCTTATTTATGGGGTGTTCAAAATTGCTCCAATTTCATTCCTGATGATATTGTCTTTGCTATGTACCTTCATTTGTCTTTGGGCTTAGCCATCTATAGTGGTTGGGTTTTTGTCTGTTTGACACAAGCTAGGGTCATCTGGTAAAAGGAAATGTCAATTGAGAAGTGCCCCCATTATATTGCCTCTAGGCAAAGCCTATGGGAATTTCCTGATTAATAATTGATGCAGAAGGCCACAGTCCATTGCGGGTGGTGCCAGCCCTGGACTTGTGGTCCTGGGGATAAAAAAATAAGACTGAGAAAACTGGGGAGCCAGTCAGTAAGAAGTATTCCTCTGTGGTCTCTGCTTCAAGCTCCTTCCCTGTCTTCTCAAAGTGATGGACTGTAAACTGTAAGTTAGATAAACCCTTGCCTCACCGTGTTGCTTGGCCATGATCTTTATCTCAGTAAGTAAATTGGGGCCATGTAGCTATATTTGGCTATGAGTGCTAGGTGAATCTGAGCCAAGTAACACTTAAGCGGCACTGTCCTTGCTGTGTTAGTCACTTGAAATTCTGCTTTTGTAGCCAGGGTATAGCTAGAGGAGCCTGGAAAGACATGCAGACCAGAGCCCAGTCACTCTGTTTGACACAACTGAAGCTGGCTTGCAAGCCAGGACCCAAGGAGTCAACTTGTCAATTGCCCTTCAATTCTATCCTCAGAAGCTGGGATGCTGATGGTTAATGGCATGAGGAGTTACAGCTTTATATCACATAACCTTACTGAGACAGTGGACAAATGGAAATTAGATATTATTTCAGCACAGTTAAGTAACAACCAACTTTTATTGATTTAAAAAAATTTCCAAGGAAAACTATGGGCAATGTTAGTATTTTATAATGTCCTCATTAAAAAAAGAATTAGTTTTGAAGTCTCAAAGATGAGTAATTGTGAAAATGAAGAATAACTTAAATGACATAATAAAAAATTTTTATGAATTTCTACTAAAAAAATTAATATCTCCAACTCTTACTAAGTTTAGATTTCTCTGTGGGGGAAAAAAACGAGCATTTTAATGCCTTTGTCAGAGATCTTAATTTCTAATCTTACACATTTCTAAACTCACAGTGAAGTTGCATTCCCTTGTAAGTTGCAGACATTAGCACAGCTGACAGTCACCTACCAGCTTACATTCTCTAAGAACTCTAACTCTGCATTTCTGTAATGTGAACCAAATCGTCTGGCACAAAACCTATTTTATAATCAGTTCTAAATATCTTTGTGAAAAGTGTTTAAAAGGTCAGGAATCAAAGTTCAAAGTATGGTTTCTACTAAATATGGACAGCTTATGATGTCATTATAACAAAACTCTCCAGTTGAGTCATCATGACCCAGTGACACTTGCAGTAGCGCTTGCTTCTGAACACTTATTAGATTAGGTTATCTCACTTTTAATAACAGAATCTCTAAGTGGATGTATTCATAATTTGTCATGATAATCTGTTGAAGGCCAAGTTAGAAACAGAACTTCATTCCTACTAGAGAACTGCACTGCTGTGCTCGGTTTGCTCTGCTGTGGAGGATGCCATGCACACTTGTATCTGATGAAGATTTTAGGACCTGCAAAGCCTGAGCTAATCGACATCCCCACAGTCAGCATTGCCGCTGCTATAAGAGTCCATGAGCCTGCACCCATGATTACTGACTCCAGCACTAACCCAGCACACTTGTTCTCAGGAGACAGTGCCAAGGCATCCTCCAATGACAATGGACCATAATGTTTACTCCTTGAAGTACTTCAGATAGAAGAACTATAACAAACTAGATTTGTGTACTGGCATGAAGTTTTGTTTTTCTTAGTCAGTGAAGTGGAGGCCTACCATTTTTAGTTGCTTTCTGTTTAGATTGTAACACTTTTATTTTCTCTTAGCTGAAAGAAATCTCAGGTTAAAGGGAAACTGAGTATAGGCAGCATAGGCAGCAGTCTGAGAGATCTCCTTTATTCATTGGCCTACTTATTTATCTTGTAGGTTTTGCTTTGTGAAGACAGAGAAAGAGAGAGAGACAAAGACAGAGAGACAGAGAGACAGATACAGAGAGAAGGGGGAAGCAGAGAGGGAGGGAAGGAAGGAGGGGAAGAGGGAGAGGGTGAGGAAGGGGAGGGGGGAGGGGGTGGGAGAGGGAGGGAAAGTTGTGACCACAGGATTCATTTCTAAAGTTTTAAGCCATCATTAAATCATGATATGAATGATGTTACTATTATCCTGAGAAGAACATCTGTTATCTAAACTTTCAATGTGTTTTCCAAAGAACACTGAGCCATGAGATTGTCAGTGGCTCAGTCAAGAATTCAAATCAAACAGCCTTCAGATGTAATAGCTTGTTACCAATTTAGTGCATGTTGGGTTTTGTTCACTATATGTGGAGACCTAATCAGAATTACTTGTGGGAGTCTTCACTGTCTATTGAGAATAAATTAACCAGATTGGAGAGAAATATTTTTAATGCAAAACTCTATGTTGTACTTTCTCCATTTCAAATTATTTTAAGCTTTACAAAATTTGTTCATAAACATGAATTTTTGTTGTTGGCACAATAAACTGCTGTAGGGAATGGAATCTACATTATTGTTAGTGTGTATACAAAGAGGTTGAAAATTTGTACTGTAAAAGTCACTTATAAAAGATGACATAACTGCTAATACTCAGAGCCCAGGCTTGCTCCAAGGCTCCTGTCCTTTACCCATGACCTTCCTATGTAGTAACACATTTTCAGTATTTATTATGTACTTACATTTTGAGGACCCGAGGTTCTAGAAAGACTGCCTGTCTTCCTGCTTGCTAATTTCTAGGAAATAGGAGATTTCTAAGAGGTAGGAAAAAACTTTATTCCCGTATCAGCCATATCAGCAACAAATTCAAAATTGCTCCCTCAAACATCTCCCCCTCTTTTTCTTACTCCTTACAATATTCTTTCTTTGACTCTCATAAATTAACTCACTATTTTCAAACCCTAAACCACTACAGGGCCAAGAACCTGATGACTAGTGACCATTCTATAGCCTGAATTCAGACACCATTATTCACACTAACCGATCCCCAACTGCTCACCTTGCGTTGCTCATTTCTCCCAGAAAAGAAGTAAAAAGGTATGTATAAATAGATGGAAGGAAAAGGAAGAGAAGAAGGATATGGGGAGGGAGGAAGAAAAGCCTTTGAAGAACCTGTGTGGTACCCAGATCTTGAGTCTATTTTTTCATGCTTATTTGGTTTTTACAATTGTTTTTATAAACCACTGAGTCCGTTAGTACTTCCATATATGCATGGGTGTGGTTCTTGAGCTTCTGGCTCTTATAATCATTTTGTTCTTTCTTTCACAATATAGCGTAAACATTAGGCACAGGAGGGTTTTTAAATGTATTCACTGGGACTTGACTTTACAACAATTGATTTGTGGTTTTCTTTAGTGATCTTTCTCTATCGCAAAGAAAAGTTTCCTTGGTGATGAAGACCCTGACTGTCTGTGATAATAATTATAATTATAGATTGTGATTAGGGATTATGATGTTTAGTAAATTAGTGGCTGTAGATTCTCCTTCAAACATGACTTTGCTGACACTGAGTGTCAAGGTAGGTTTCCAGTACCCTAGGTTTTCAGTACCAGGCATGGTTTCCTTCTTGTTGAAGAGGACTTAAGTCCAATTAGAGAGATGTTGGTCACCATTAAGATATGGGTGCCACTACTGATCCTGTAGGATTACTGTGCCATGCTGTTTACTGATGTGATTCATGGGGGTTGTGTACGATTGCTGGTTGCTTCCCTCACTTGGAAGTTTGCATTGTGACATCTGATATCACGGAAACTGTTACTCAGGGAGGGAGCATGCAGGCCAGTCCTAGTTCAGGGTCTCTGGGCCCTGTTACTGAAGGACATGATATCTTCAGGAATAAGGATTTACCTTCCACCTCTGAAGGGGATCCAAAGGCAAAAGCAACAGACTGTGTGTTTGAGGACTCTCTTAGGTAGGCCTGGCCAACAACTCAAAAGAAGGCTTCTTATATCTGGTATTGGGTTTTTGTTATGAGGTCTTTGACTTTTGGAGGAGGCAGCATCAGCCCAGATGAGAAAAGTTCATTAAACCTACTTATGCGTATTTATATGCTGAGTTACATGTATTATAGGGTTTTTTGTAGGTAAATAATAGTGTGATTTCATGTGGATTTTTCAGACATCAATATTGTCGTTTTACCTGTGTCCCTGCTTCTGCTGTATGTACATCTTTCACCCTCCCCTGAGGAGATCCACCTTTTCCATTTCCCCTCTCAGGTCATTGTATCCTCCCATTCTCCTTTTCCCTTTCCCCATTCTCTTCCATATTTACCTTCTCCCCTTCCCTAAGAGACCTCATTTTTTTTCTTTTCCCCTAATCATATTCTTCTCTTTCCCAACCCCTCTCCATTCTTATTCTGGAAATGTACCTGTTTTACATTCCTGGTTTTTGTAGTTACCACAGGCTATGTATTTATACCTGAAGATTCGGAGCTAGGAGCCTCTGAAGACAGAATATGCAATATTTGTCTCTCTGGGTCTGGGTTTCCTCACTCAGTATGATCTTTTTTAGTTCCATCTATTTATCTACAAAGTTCTTGATTTTATTGTTCTTCACAGCTGAATAGTATTCAATGTGTGCATGTACCATCTTTTCATTATCTCTCAGTTGAAGGACTTCTAAGTTGTTTTCATCTTCTAGCTATTGTGACTAGAACAGCAACAAACATGGCAAGTGTCAGTGGAGTACAATATTGATTCCTTTTGGCATATGCTAAGCAACAGAATAGCTGGTCATATTGTACATTTATTTTTAGCCACTTGAGAATACTCTACACTGGTTTACACAATGGCTGCATCAGTTTGCAATCCTACCAACAATGAGCTGTATCTTCTGCAGCTCTATTGTCAGCTGTTCTATTGATTTGGGACATTCTGACAAGGGTAAGATAAAATCTCAGTTATTCTGATTTGCATTTCCCTAATCACTAGAGACAATAAACGTTTTTGATTTGTTTATTTATTTTTTTTATTTCTTAGCCATTTTTTTCTTCTTTTTAGAACTCCTTGTTCAAGTTACAAGCTCATTTTTGAATGTATCTTTTTTATTTTTCAAGTTTTTTTTTTATATTCTGGACATTAATTCTTGATCAGATTTTTAACTGACAATTCTTTATTCCTTTGGCTCTTACTTCAACCTAATGTTTCTTGGTTGCACAGGCTTTTTTTTTTAGGTTTATGAAGTTAAATTTGTCAACTGTTGACCTTAATACTTGGGTGAGTGGAGTCCTATTCAGAAAATTCTTTCAGATACTTATGTCTTTTTTCTAGAATTTTTAGGGTTTCAGGTTTCACGCTATATCTTTGATCCGTTTGGAGTTAGTTTTTGTGCAAGGTGCTCGATAAGGCTCTAGTAGTTCCACATATGGATATCCAGTTTTGCTCGGGATATTTATTGAAGATGCTTTCTTTTTTCCCATCATTTTTGTCATCTTTTCAAACTACTGAGTAACTTAAGTAATGAGTGCTCCTGCTTGAATCTTTAATTTTGTTCCACTGGTCTTCATATTTGTTTTTGTGCCTGCAGTATACTGTTTTAATTACTATTGCTCTGTAATATAGCTGAAGATCTGGAATGGTAATTCCTCCAAGCATTGTTCTTTTTGCTCAAGTTTCTTTGGGAAATCTGGAGTCTTTTGTGCTTACATAAGAATATAAGAGTGGTTTTTCTATTTTGTGAAGAATGAAGTGGGAATTTTGATTGGAGTTACATTAAATCTGTAAATAGATTTTGTCAGAAAATGGTCAGTTTTACAATGTTAATTCTACCAATTCATGAGCATGGGATGCTTCCATTTTCTAGAATCTTTCTTCAGGGGCTTAAAGTTTTCACTGTAGAAATTCTTCTCATTTTTGGTTAGATATTTTCTTTCATTTTTGAGGATAGTGTATTCAGTGTGTTCATATCTTCTTCTTTTTATGTTTGTTGTTGGTATAGACAAAAAGTATTGGTTTATGAAAGTTGATTCTGTATTTTGCCAAATTGCTAAATTGCTTTTATCATCTCTAGAAGTTTTCTGGTAGAATTTTGAAGACAGCTAATGTATAAATACTATGTCATATGCAAATAGGAATAATTTGATTTCTTTTCTCTATTTGTATCCTGTTAATTTCCTTCCCTTGTGTTATTGATCATGAAGACATGTTGGATTTTTGTCAATGGCTTTTCTGCATCTACTGAGATGATCTTGTGATTTTGTCTTTAAGTGACTTATTATACACACATTGAACTATTTCTGCATTTCAGAGATAAAGCCAACCTGATAATGGTATATATTCTTTTGATATATGGCTTTACTCGGTTTGCAAGTATTCTATTTAGTATTTTGAGTACATGTGCATCGGGAATGTTGGTTTATAGTTTACTTATTTGTTTGTTTGTTTGTTTGTTTTTATGTTTTTAAGTGTTTTTATTAGACTGATACTGACTTTATAGAAGGAGTATGGGAGTGAGCCTCCCCCAATTTTTCTCTATGGTTTGAATAGTTTGAGAAGGACTAGCTGTAGATCTTCTTTGAAGGTCTGGTGGAATTTCTTTGGTGTTTGTTATAATATTTCCATATTTATTTCTAACTCTCCTTATTTGAGTCCTCTCTTCTTTTCTTTTGCTCAGATGAAACAATAATCTTTTGATTTTGTTTGTCTTCTTAAAGAACCAGCTCTTAGATTCATTGATTCTTTGTATTGTTTTCTTTGTTTCTATTTTATTGGTTTCTTCTCTGATTTTTGTTATTTCTTGCTATAAGCTGTGTTACAAGGTTTAGATTTGGTTTGTTCTTGTTTTTCTACCTTTTTTAATTGCATAAATAAGCCATTTATTTGTATTCTTTTTGATTTTTTTTTCTTAAGATAGGGTTTTTCTGTATAGCATCAGCTGTACTGAAACTCACTCTGTAGACCAAACTGGCCTCAAACTCAAATATACACATGCTTCTGCGTCCTGAGAGTTAGAAAATGCTAGGATCAAAGGTGTGAACCACTACTGCCTGGCTTCTTTATGATTTTTTAATTAACTAATTAATTTGTTTGTTTTCAGTAATCCTTACCACAGTTTTCCTTTCATTCACTCATCATCATCTCTCTTTCACTTTCCCTGTCTCTTAAGTTCATTCTGCCTCCATTTCTCTTCAGAAAAAATCAGGCCAGGGATAGCCACAGAACACAATTTAAGAAGACTACACATAACCTCTCATATCAAGCCTGAACAAAGCAATAGACTAGGAGAAAAAGGGTCTCAAAAGCAAATGAAGGAGTCAGAGATGCTTCCTTCCACTGTTAGGAGTCCCACAAAAATATCAAGCTAACAATCATAGCATAAATGCAGAAGACCCAGCACAGATCCATGCAGTCTCCAAGATTATTGGTTCAATCTCTGTGGGCTACTATGAGCTCTCCTTAGTTGATGACTGTGAGCTGTGTTCTGGGTTTTCATTAATGTAGGATCTTAGAGCTAGAAATTGCCCTCAAAGCCCTAATTTTAATGCTTCCCCGAAGTTATTTTGTGTTGTGTTTCCATTATCATTTGTTCCACAAAGTTTTTTCTCCTTTGAGACATTTATTCCTTAGTAATGAAGTATTGAATCTCTATGAGTTTTCATATTTACTGAAGGTTTTTGTGCTGTCAATTTTAAGTTTTATTGCATTGTAGTCAGATAGAATACAAAGAATGATTTGAAAATCTTTTTGAGCTAGTAAAGATTTATTTTTTTGTCACAGGATGTGTTGTTCTACTTTTAAAAAAGCTTCCATATGCTGTTGAATAGAATGCATATTCTTTGGTGTTGTCAGTAGAATATTCTGTAGTAATCTGTTAAATCACTTGATGTAAGATATCAATTAATTCTGATATTTCTCTGTTTATTTTTTTGTCCAAATGATATACCTATTGGGGAAAATGGAATACTAGTAGGTTAATATTAATCTGTGTCTTTAAATCCAGTAGTCCTCTTTAGTTCCTCTGATTAGTTTTAACTTGAAGTATCTTTTGTTAGATATGAGGGCAGTGATGCCTGTTTGCTTCCTGGTTCCATTTTCCTGGTATATTTTTGTTCATCCTTTTATTTTAAGGTAGCATGTATCTTTAAAACTAAAATGTATTTCTTAAAGGCAAAAAGTAGGTGTATTTTACTTCATAATTCATTCAGTTGGTCTTTGTTTTTGACTAGAGATTTGAGGCCACTTAAATTAGTATTTAAAGTTATTATTGAAATGTATGTGTTAATTGTGCTGTGTTGCTGATTTTTGTGTTGTTTGTGTTCTCACTGGTGTTTTGTGATTTAATAACTATGGCTTCATATTTCTTTCCACAATCTCCCGTTAGGCCTATTCTTCTCTTTCTTGTGAAATAATGCTTTAATTTTTTTAGATTTGATTTGTTGAATATACAAATGTTTAGGCTGTTCATGCAGTGGAAAGCCTTTCCTTCTTCTTCAATCACAGTAATCAGTTTTGCTAGGTAAATTATTCTAGGTTTGTTATCATAATCTTTTAAGACTTGGAATGCATTACTCTGGGCTTTTCTAGCTTTTCAAGTTTCCATTGAGAAATAAGTTTTTATTCTGATGGATTTTCTTTATATGTGATTTTTGTTATTATTCCTCTTGAAGCTTTCAATATAATTTTTTTCATTATGTATACCTGGCATTTTAACTATGATGTACTGTGAAGACTTCCTTTCCTTCTTTTTTCGTTTTTGTCTTTATTTGGTGTTTTGAGTGTTTTTGTATTTTGTACGGCTGTGTCCTTCTTAGTTGGGGAATTTTTTCTATGACCTTATTGAAAATCTGGTTTATCCTACTGACGTCGTATTCTTCTTCCTCATCTACACCTATCCCACATTTTATGTGTTCATTTTCTGTATTTATTTATTTGTAAAAATTTTCATGTTCCTTGATTATTTGGTCTACATATTCTTCCTTACCTTTGAGGCTGGATAGTCTGCCTTCTGCTTGATTTCATTCTAGCTGAAAGGCTTTCCTTTGAGTTTTCTAGTTGAGCTATTGGTTCTTCAATCACATCTTGAGTCCTCTTCAATGATTCTTTCTCCTGACTGAATTCCACTCTCAAGTCTTCAATTATCTTTGTTATTCCCATTAGCCTTACACCTTACAATTGTGTTTTTCTTGGGCATCACTCGGGTATTTTATTCTCCTGAAGTTCTTCCTCTGTAATTTCATTGAGATGTTTTTCTGTTTCTTCTTTAAACTCATTGAATTATCCAATGAAGTTTGTGATGTCCTTTTAGTTTGTGTGTTATGGAGTTTATCTAGGTAGTTCTCATTAACAAACATATCTCCACAACTGGTAATTTTTTAAAAAGAAGATTCTGGCTTGATATCCAAATTGTTGGTATTCCTACAATGAGATTTGGGCATGTGGACTTCCCTTGTTAGTTCTAAGTTTGGTATAAATGGAGCAGTTGGAAAAGAAGGAATGAGGTAGGGAATCTAAAGGTTGGGAATGTCTTGGGTGGAGTGAATTCAGATTGACAGAGGGAACTGGGCTGGTGTGCAGAATATTTTTACTGTTCCAAGTATTGAGCATGATAGTAGATCTGTCTGGGTAGAAAGGTTGGTGTGATATGAAAGATTCTGTGGTTTGGGAGATAGGTAATGAGGATACTTTTTCAAACCTAGAGCTACTTTTCAGTGAAGGCAGGGAAGGTCAGAGCAGCCTGATGCATTGGTTGTGGAACCCAGGTTACATCTGGTTGAGTTGAGGAAAAAGTGTAGATGAGAAGGTCTGGTATTCTCATTAGGTTAGACCCTGAAGAAATTCATAGACTTATATAGGAAGAAATACATAGGAAGTTGAGGTGCCTAGCAGGACTGTGGAGGCAGCTGTAAGGGACCTGTGGTAGTATCAGGCAGAATAGGTGTTGGTGAAAGCCTAGAACTTGGTTGCAGCACAGTCAGGCATGATCAGACTAGGGTTGGGCAAGGGATGTTGGATCTGGGCTAGATCTGACAAGTTGTAGAAAAACAAGGATGAGGTGGTCCTGGGTACCCACCAGGGAAGATAGACATTGGTGGGTAATGTGGGAATTCTGGTTATGGAGTGGCTTTGTGGAGGCAATGAAGAAACTTTTTTTGAATGATTCTCACATTGGCTTTGGAAGTTACAACATAGGTGAGGCTGGCTGGCCAGTGACATCAAGGAATGTCTATCTCTGCTTCCCTCCTTGGCAATGAGATTACAAGCCTAAAACACTAGGCTTGACTTATTTTACCTGACTTCTGAGTATTGAGTTTTGGTCTTCGTGCTTGTAAGATAAGCTGTCACTTCTGCTCTTAATGGCTCTTGACACAGATATAAATTACAGTGTGAAAATGTCAAAACATAGACTGAGCAGATGGCTCAGCAATTAAAGTGCTTGTCTCAGAAGCACAAATATTTGAGTTTGGATCCCCAGTAACCATGCAAAAAATAAAAGTTCTAGGCATGACTGCACACATCTCTAACCCAACTGATGAAAGATAAATAGAAACAAGTGAATCTCTGGTGCTTACTGGCCAGCCAGTTTAGCCAAATTGATGAGATACAGGTTCAGTGAGAAACTGCATTAAAAAATAAAGTGAAGAATAGGGGATGGAGAGATGACTGGATCATAAGAGGGTTTTCTGCTCTGCCAAGGGAATAGTGTTCAATTCTTAGTATCTATGTGGCTGCTCACAATTATTTGTAACTCCAGGTTTATGGGGTCTGATGCTATCTTCTGGCATTTGGAGGTGCCAAACATACATGCAGGCAAAACACCCATATACATATTTTTTAAAAGTTGAAAATGACTGAGTTAAGACTCCCAATATTGATCTGTGACCTTTGTACATTAGCATATACATGTAAGCACACATCTTTGTACATATATGCACATATTCACTATATATATGTATATGTATATATACACACATACATGCACAAATAATAATATAGAAAGCCAAATGAGAAAGACACCAATGTGAACCTCTTCCCTCTACATACATGCACAATCTCACACATATGTGCACACATACAAACATGCACGCACACACACACACAATAAAAGCATTAGACTTATTTTCACAAATGCTAAATTAAGTTTTTTCCTAAATATTCAAAATATGAAAATTAAAATGAAAAATAATGCTAAACATTCACATAAGGAAGTTAGCTAAAATAACATTTTAATAGATTTCTTTTACTAAGAGGTTTCTACAGTTTTAGAATTCTATATCCATTTAGTTGCCAATATAAAAAGCAATTGTCTTATCGGGTTTCATTGAACAGACGCCCATGACCAAGGTAATTCATAGAAAGGTAAGCATTTAATTGGGGCTGACTTACAGCCCCAGCTGAGGTTTAGTCTATTATCATTATGGCAGGAAGCAAGGCAGTGTGAAAGCCAAGAAGGTGTTAGAGGAGTAATACCTTCGAATATGGGACAAGCATATTCAAACCACCACAGCAAGTACTACTTTTACACATATTGACCTAGTTACCATTAACTCTAACCAGGACACAACCTAAAATTGCCTAAAAAGGATCACTTAAAAAATCCTTTTAGAATTTCATGCATGCATTTTTGATTAGATTCATTTCCACTTCCTCCTCTCCATTCCTTTCCCATCACTGGTGACAGTGGTGTCATAATGCCTGGCAAATACTGTCTTGCACCAGGCAGTTAGTATCACTAGTTCTTGTATTTTTTCCAGCCTCTCTCCAGAGATGATTCAAAAGTAGTGAAAACAGAGTTGAAATTGAGTAATTGTCTTTATCAGATTGGTCTGTGGGCATATCTGCAAAGGATTGTCTTGATGAACAATTTATGTGACTCAGCTTTGTGCTGTGGGCAGCACAATCCCCAGGCAACATCCCTCATCAGGTTTTTCTGGGTCACATGAGAATGCTAGTCTGAGTCTGAAAGAGCCAGAAGTCTGCAAGCAAAATTCCTTCATGTTCCTGCTTTGAGTTCCTGCCCTGGTTTCTCTTAGTGATGGACTGTCACTGAGGCAGATAACCTCTTCCCTCCTCAAGCTGATTCACTACTTTAGCCATGGTGTTTATCACAGCAAGAGAAGATACACACATGCTATTTCTAGACCTGATACAGACACACATACACTACATATGAACTGTTCAATTATTTAATATGAATTAAAAATTGCTACTCACCAGCTGTATGCAACTGTTATGGATTCCTTGGTAATCCATAAAATGTGCTTCAAACATACAAATTAGCATACACTTGACTACCAAGACACAATCCTTGACTGCTAACAGTATCTGACACAGGGAACAGGGAACTGAAGACTGTTGGTAACATTATTTCTGGTAACAATAACAAAGGTTATTAGTGGCTGTAGAAGTTTTAGTTCTGTTTTTATGGTTTTCCTTTGCTCTGTGTTGAAGAGTTATTTTAAGACTAACTTAAATAAGTAATATCATTTCAATTTGTCCTATAAATATACCTTATGCACTTATTCTAATCCAATTGAAAGACTAAAGGGTTATCAGTTCCTTCAATTACCATCTTATGTGTAAAATAGTTTTTATTGATAAAATATTTTATTCATATGTCTATACTATATTTATATATGCAATAAAAACTATATATATCTATATATATAGATATAGACAGAGATGTGACAGCAGCAGAAACAGAGACAGAAACAGCAAGAAAAGATACACACACAGAGAAAGACTGGAAGGCAAGGCCTCGTGCAGCTTTGGCTGGTACGAACTCAGAATGTAGGTTAAGATACTCATGATCTTCCTGCCTGTGCCTCTTAAATCTTGAGATTTTAAATTATCATCATATACAGCTAGCAAAAATATTTGATTCTGATAGATTTTGAGAAAAGTTGTTTATGTAACTTGAATGCTGAATTTTGGCTTCTAATTTCAAAAGGGAATGTTAACTACTCAGACAATTTTATTTCAAACACTGAATTTCCACAGTATTATTAATAGTATCTTAGTTCATCATCTTTCCTGAGCAAGCAGGTACAAGCCTGTAATTCTAGCATGAGGTAGTCTCAGCAGAATTATCCAAGCTAAAGACTTCAATGTGCTGAATCACATAGAAGCCCTTTAAGCAATCTTTATATTTAGTTGTCTTCTGTCAGTTTTCATTTCATTGCTATTTGTCTTTATTACTACTGTATTTTGTAATTCTTTAAAAACCCACTCAAACAACAAACAGCAAGAATCTTATTCTAAAACTGCCAATTTTTTGCTATAAAAGCACCATTCATACTACAAAACAGAACAATTTATAATTACAGTGAGGTATGGGATGGTGCACTGAGAATAATTCTTTATTCTCCCAGAGTCATAAGAGAGAGACTTCAAGTCCTTTTCTCACTATGGAATAATTATACTTCTAAGGACTCCTCAAAATCCCGATACATTCTAATCTGATTGAAGAAAAACCTTAGGACATGTGGAGAGACCCCACATTTTGTTCCCACTGAATGCAGACAATCAGGGCCTCCCAAGGTTTGTAGTGGATGTTTCTAAACACCACAGCACATGAATGAGTCCCTGAAAACTGGAACAGTTGTGTGACTATGAATGGAGCAGTCCTGCTGGAAAGATGGTCAGTACATCTGCCCAGCCCCTGAAAGATTCAGACCGCTGGAACTGAATTTCCACTCCTACTCCCATGAATTAAAACATGGTAGAAAGAGTTGATGACTTGGATAATGTCACAGTGTTAGAATGAGGAAGCAGTGTGGCAGGGAGGTCAGAGGTTATGTAAAGAGGCATAACTCCACCATTCCAACAGAGAAGAACAACAGAAATAGACTACTACTGTGTTCTCACTTTCAAACCCAAGGCGTCATATCTGTTTATAAGTTAAATACAATGCCTGGCACATAAATATGTTGTGAGAATAGGTTTCTTTCCTTCCTTTCTTCCTTCTTTCCTTTATTTATTTATTTATTTATTTATTTATTTATTTATTTATTCCAATTAAACATTTTGTGAACTACAGATTCTTGCATTGGCACCCATTAAAGAAACCAAAACAGGAAAAATGTAATATTTAAAATTTTTCATTGACCTAGAAAGCTCTCAAAACCTTAGGTGGCCACAAATAATGACTATAGGACTCAAAAGGCAGAAATCGTGTGGAAGTGGAAGATCCCCATTAAGCAGAGTACAGATGAATAAAAGTGAATACACATGTGCACACGCACACATTCTACAGCATCTGCATACAGTGCAACTGTTACGGGGCTCAACCACAACTGGCTCTGCTCTTTTCTGACTCATAAGCCGCATTAAGTGACTTCCTGCACTCAACCGAAATGAGTGCTCTCCCTGCCCACCCAGCACCCTGCAGCCTGAGAAACTGCTTCCACTTCAGAAGTTGAGTCACTGTGTTTTTTTCTACCAGCAGATTTCTTAATCAAATTTCAGGGGAAACAATAACTAAGAGTTTTGGCAACTGCAACAGTCTATAATGTTTAGGGGCCAATGGGACCTCAGCAGTCAATTGAGCAATTCCAGAAAATGTAACACATTGTTAGCATTGGACTTTTTATTTCTTAGCCTCATGAATCTAATAGGAATATCATCACCCTGTTAACAGGATACTTTCATTTTAACTTTTTCTGTCTCTGTCTCTCGGTCTTTATGTTTCTCTGTCTCCTTCTCTGTCTCTGTCTCTCTCTCACCTTCTGTGTGTGTGTTTGTGTGTGTATGTGTGTGTGTGTGCATGTGTATGTGTGTGTATGTATATTTTAAGAAGCTTCTCCAGTAGTAAGTTATTCTCCAGAACATACCATCTTAGAATCCTAAGAAGTGCCGGAGTCCAAACATCCAGATAATAGAGTCTCACATGTCTCAGTTAGACCCTATTGCTGAAGACACTAGAGTCATAGAACATGGAGAAAACAATCTGGGACTATGTTGGAGACTTCATCCCTGCAGAATAGTTTTCATAGTGCTGGAAAGTTCAATGCACTCTACCGGAGGAGGAAAGAATTCAACAGTCTTACTTAGCTATGAGTCTTGTAAGCTACAATAATGACTGTTTTTGCACATTATTTGCATGTCATTTGCAATGGCATTTGTTCAATAGTAGCATTACTTTTATGGGTGTAAACCATTTTCTGATAGGATTAAGTCTGGTTCCATAGCATGAAACCCATACCTGTTACCATTATTGGGCCAAGAATCTATGGATAATCACATTAGAAGCCCAGGGGAAGAACCTAGTTCTATAGACACCTAATAGCTTATTGTTATTTAAATAGATTAATATATATTTTATTCTTTATCAGCAAAGCTTCTCTTTGGTAGATGGTGATTCACATAGAGACTCCCAACTGGCCTAGTGCAGAGGATAAAAGACTTTGGAAAGTTTAGCCCTGGATGGAACATGCATACCATATTTCCTCGTCTTTCAGAGGAGGGGTTGGGAAGAGTCTAAGGGGCACAGGCTGGCTCTTACAAGAATAGAGTGTCTTCTGAACACAGTAGGGAACTTGCCCATATTATATGACTGTGATAAGATGAAGAAGACTTTCACAAGCTCAAGCCAGACTAAATCCCAGTATGGCATGGGAAGTTGGGGATTTATTTAGGCATGTGCCCCTTGCACATAGGGACTAATGGATGTCAGAAGAGGACCTCTTATCTCCTATAATTGGAGTTACAGGTGGTTGAGAGCAGGCTGAGGAGCTACTGGTGATTGATAACTACAGAGAGGGGGAAGTCAGTTTTCTGTAGTAGTGTAGCCCCTGATGAATTGGCCATGCTCCAGTGTTCATGTCTAAGAAGAGTTGATCAGTACAAGTTGGACTTGATGAAATTTAATAAAAAAGAATTTAAAAAAGTGCAAACTTGGGTGATAGGGAATATGATCAAAACACATTTACAAATTTCTCAAAGAACTAATATATATATGTGTGTTATATATATATATTTAATAAATAAATATATATAAGGTATATATATTTAAATATATCTTAAAAGTTGCATAAAGTCTAGATGTTCCATTTGAGAAGTCCTTCGGTTTCTCCTATCTAGGTAAAATGCCACCAAATCTTTAAGGATGGCATTGAAGACACAGAAAGTAATTCTGAAAAATTATACAATCAAAGAAAATTAATATAAAAGCCAAACTTTAAAATAATCAATATTTTAACCATTTTTACAGGTAAGTTAAGCTATAATTTCTGGTTTTCAGAAAGAAATAGTATTTCATAGTATTTTATCTAAGTTCATAAACTGTTTCACAAAGCCTGGATTTTTCTTTTCTTTTCTTTTCTTTTTTTTTTTTGTTTTTTTTTTGGGGGGGGGTTTGTTTGTTTGTTTGTTTTTTGAGATAGGGTTTCTCTGTGTCAACCTGGCACCCTGGCTGTCCTGGAACTCACTCTGTAGACCAGGTTGGCCTCGAACTCAGAAATCCACCTGCCTTTGCCTCTCAGGTGCTGGGATTAAAGGTGTGTGCCACCACTGCCCAACAGCCTGGATTTTTCTTGCATTACTTAATTGCAGGTGCTAAGAAAGCTGAGGGATGTCAATTAACAATACGGAAATTAATTTTATTTCTCTGGGTTCTATTAACTACTATATATAATCTTTTACTAATTTAGTGTATTTCACCCATTAAAAAGATAATTTTCTTAATTAAAATTATAAAGTAATATATTGCTAAGACATAGAAACACTAATGATATAATTTAACACATATAAAGTCAAAAGTCAATTTTGAAGGCTGAAGAGAGGGCTTAGCAGTTAAGAATGCTTACTGCTCCTGCAGAAGACATGGACTTGGTTTCCAGCATCCACATGGCCCTTTGTAACTCCAGTTCCATGGGGATCAGAAGGCTTCTTCTTACCATCCTACGTTCTTGCATGCATGTCATACACACACGTGCACACACACACATACACACATACACCCAATCAATCAATCAATCAATCAATCAATCAATTAGAGTCTATATTGGTGGATGTGTTTAACTTTATTATACTTTTAAAACTCAAAAAATAAAATTGGTATCTTGAAAATTGAAATTATAATTGTAGGAGGGTAATAAATACCCTTTGGTGAATATGGTCATGTCTGATACTTGCTGTCCATGACTTTAGCTCTGGTTTTAAGTAGGCTGTATTCATGTCTACATAAGTATAGCCTGTCAGCCTTGCTTACAGCATGGCTTAGGATCATGGGAATCCCACAGGAACTACTTGGTACTCACAGGTGTACAAGCTATGACAAATTCTTGGCTGATGAAAGATGGCCCAATGGGAATACTTCTCATATCTTACATGTTGGTCAGTTCTTGTGCACAGCATGGGTTCATCATCTAGGTTAGTTAATATCTAGGTTAGTTAACAAATTAACTAACCTAGATATTACCCAGTCCTACTCCAAGGGACATCCATTGACCACAGTAATAACTAGTTAGTACTTGTGTTAGCACTTCTTCCTCCCTGATGGGACTTTCTTTATTAGTTATCTTGGTTCTTGGTTTGTGTGTGTGTGTGTGTGTGTGTGTGTGTGTGTGTGTGTGTGTGTGTATGCTACTAGGACAGACTACCTATCACAGACTCTTCAATTTTAAATAAAATAAAATTATCTGTTAGTTGTGAGACTGGGACATACAGCATCAAGTTGTTACCACCTAACAAGAACTGCTTATGAGTGTTTAAAAAGGAGTATTCATTTTGCACTGCATGGTCTACTGTTTATCTATTGATTTATTGCCAAAGAGTAGACTTGAATACCTTACGACGTCAAATATAATCTTGAACTCCTGACCCTTCAATCTTTACCTTAGTGTGGAGACTATAGGTATGTGCTACTAATCTTAGATGAAATTGTTGACATAGATATTTTAAAATGGCAGCACCTATTCTGGCTTATAGTTATAGAGCCACCATGTTCCCAACTAGGCTAGGCCTGAGGTCACAAGCAGCAGTGTGTTCTCGCTGCTGCTGCTGCTGCTGCTGCTGCTGCTGCTGCTGCTGCTGCTGCTGCTGCTGCTGCTGCTGCTGCTGCTGGGGCTGCGGCTGCGGCTCAGCCCACAGGCTCAGACAGCCAGAGACACTGGTCCTGCCAGTCTTCCATGCTGTCTCCACAAGGCTGAGCTGAGCCCAGACCATCCTGCCATCCATGCGGCCCTGGTAGAAAATGAGACTCTAATGCTTAATGGTTAACCAAAGGCTTTATATGTTTGGTAAGGTTCAATAACAAGATGTCCATCCA
Source organism: Rhabdomys pumilio (assembly GCA_030674055.1). Lineage (NCBI taxonomy): Eukaryota > Metazoa > Chordata > Mammalia > Rodentia > Muridae > Rhabdomys > Rhabdomys pumilio. The sequence continues at coordinate 4,670,856 of JANHMN010000008.1, forward strand.
ATTGGTGGTGTTAACCAATTAACTAACCTAGATATTACCCAGGACTGCTCTTGGTCCAAGCATGGTTCTCCATCCTCCTACATTTCTGTGCTCTCTAGCTCCTCCTCTTCCTTCTCCTCTTCCTCTCCTTACCCCTACTCTTCCTCTTTTTACTCCTCCCACCTTAGATCCTCCCAACCTGCAGGGAAAATTTCCTGCTATATGGAATGGTCTTTTATCACCAGTTTGTAATGGAATTTGAGGATGGATTAAAGCACTTTCATAGTTGATATTGTGAGGGGATTTTTATATTCTATATTGTAAAAGGTATTAACATGCATATGTTACTTCTAGCATAGCACATACACATTGTTAATGGCTTGTTCTGAGTTAACACTTCATCATGGAGGGTTCTGGAGAAATACGTAGTTGACACCAGTAGACAATGGACTCAGTATCCAAGGAAGTGCAGACATCCATAGAGTAGGGAAGAGTTCAATAGATAGAAAGAAAAGAGACACAGATACCACACGTCTGAGAATATGGCTGATAGCTTGAGAGTAGAAGAATGATGAATCCTTTGTTCCCAATGTAAGAAGGTTTCCCAAAATGAGTGTTAACCTACTGTCTTCTCAGGCCACTGGGTCTCAGACTGAAGCACAACTTAAACTCATTTGTTGCCTTTGCTCATTAGTATCTATGATGATTCAGTTTTTATTTCAATAGAAGATAGCTGGGGGTGGCTAGGAGTATGGAGGCCAGCAAGTGGGGACTATGGGACCATTTTGAAGATTAGCCACCATGCTTCCATAGCACTGCTTTCTGAATCCTTGGGCTCACTTCCAAAAAAAACAACTTTGCTGATAATGGAAGGATTTTGCCTCCCCTGTGAATTCATACAGTGATTCTCCAGCCAAAGTGATGTTGGCAGTGGAACTCTTAATAAATCATAATGATAAACCTTCATGACCTTTTAGTGTTCTGGCAAGGAGAGACGTCCTCTCTCTTCACACAGCAAGAAGTCAGCCTCCCAGAGAGCAAGAAGGGTTCCATGCATCTCCCCTTTGAACCTCCTGTCTCCACACTATGAGAAAGTGCATTTTGCTAAGTCAAAGAATTCTCTTTTTGCAGCAGCAGGCTAAGCTGATTTTTCACAGTCTTCCATCACAAGATCCGTTCTAGAGTTTAAACCGTGCTGAGAAAGTTGAGTGATTCTCTAATACTTTTAATGAGGCAAATGAACACTTGTAGGTATTGATATGGAATGAGTTCTAAAATATATTATTAAATCCAAAAAGCGAGACATAAAATGTTTCTATTTTAGTATGTCATAAAGCTGACACACTAAAAAGGAAACTTAATGCGATATACTAGTAATAATTTTGGGGAATAAGATGAGTTTATGTTTATGATTTTCATGTAAGTACTATTTGAGTTTTTGAAGCACATTTTGTATTCCTTTAAAAAACAATTTGATTTGATTTGAAAGGTAGTGATACTATGGCAATTTTTATTTTCTCTATAATTTTCTGCCTGAAAAATCTCGTAGCACTTCAAAAGATAAATGTACCAATCAAAAACATTATCATCTACCAGAAAGAACTGAGGATATTAAAAAAGAAAACAAAACAATAATAAAAGCAATCCTAAATCAAGACCGTACGATATTCTGTCCCTCCAGGTGTGAGACAATTACTTCATGCAAAGGGAGACATAGGAAGGAATCGTAGAAGGAGGCAGCCGTGCTCAAGGACACTCACACTTCTTGGGACTCATGGCTCTGTCTGTGAGTCCATTCTCTAAGCACCATATTAAAGTTGGATACATAGAGAAATAGCCTGGAAGAATACTTCTGAGACAATCTGAGTTCTGATGTAAAGCAACTGGGAAACAGTTGATTTTTCTGACAGTACAGACAGACAAACAAAACAAAACCCTCTTGTCTTGAAAAGGTTAAAAAAAAAAAAAAACCTGTCTTGTAAAGATTAAAAAAAAAAAAAAACCCTCTTGTCCGAAAAGAAAATGAGAGGTAACATTGATGAACCAGATGATAAGTGAAGAGGAAGACCCCTCTCTCCAAGCTAGAGACATCTGTTATGTTAGAGCCATCCAAGTTACGACATCATCTTGTTAGATGTGGGTCAGCATCATCAGAAGACACTGTGTAGCAACTTAAGGTGTTGGAGACAGCAGCCACTAGGTGGCACCAAACAGCAGTTGGGAATCAGGATAGATTTTGTTGTATACACAGGTCTCAATTACTGATGGATTCTAGGTTCCAAAGCCCAGTTTCCTTAACCTGGAATGAAGCCCCTTCATCTTCACTTTGACTTTCAAAACCAGACCTGTGTGCTAATAGCAAACTGTTGCTGTCAGAGTTATCAGATAACTCTCATAGATGAATGATTTCTCACTAATACTAACACGTCAACACCAGATCAGAATTTATATTTCTACTAAAGTATTTGACTTGCCAACTCCATTACACTATTAGTGTAAGGAAGAGAGGAGATGGGCCAGACGCTAAATGTATTCTTAAAAATCATTTTTTCAAGAGAAAGAAGGTAAAGTTTTAGAAAGTCAATGCTGTCCCCTAATTTCCATTTTAAATTATGCCTTATATTAACAAGATTTTATCATGTTTTGCTAGCAAGGGAATGTGTACCTAACCCATTGCATCTGTAGAATGCTCTGGGCTCTGAGCAATGCTATACATTCATTCTGATATTCAGGGATATTAGAAAGTCACAACACAATCACCACTGCTGTCTAAACATTTATAACATCAATGTCAAGTCAATACATTGATTAATACCTACTCTAAAGCATCATATTCCCTTTACCCCAACATAATCCACACCCTTGGCTTAATTTCATTTATAGTATATATAAATATGAAATTAGATCAAAATCTCATTAATAGAAGGCATAATTTAAATAGTGTTGAAAATGCAAAAAAACAAAATAAAATAAGCCTCACTGGTGTAAAAGCCAGCGTCCTCTGAGAGAAGCTGTGTTTCCTCAGGTCTGGTATCTATTGTTGGGTTTTAATTTGTGCCCTACAGTGGACACACAGTATGTGCCCTTGCAAACAGAACTCACTGGACATAGCAAGCATAACACGAATTAAAAACACAACTGCCAGACAGAAAAGAGAATACATAGCTTTGGATCCTGTGCAGACCAGTCATTCCACTTATAGACTCCCAACTTTTTTCTATAAAACTGGATTTAAAAGTGAATGATAAAAATGGCAATCTTCATAACATGTTTTCCCATTTTCTCTTGTGGTGAAGTCTTTCTCTTGTTCTGTTCCTTACCCCATCCCTTTATTTTTGGATAAGTGTGGCCCTGGATTTTTAGAAATTACTAAACGATACACATTTGTCTTCTAATCCAATTAATTATTTTTAAAATCGTTCTAAAATTTAATTATGAAACTCTTTTCTCCATCTCATGCTTTCTTTGTTCAAGAAACAGTAGAAACATCTTTTAGTGTGAAGTCCCTCATGGTTCCTGATTCAGAGTGGCCCTTTCTCAGAGATTATTTATTTTATTTTATTTTATTTTTTATCTTAGTTATTTATATGTATGCTGTGTGTGTACCTGAAAAGGCTGGATAGGCCTCTGCATCCTTTAAAGTTAGAGCTGTAGCAGCAGCTGGGTGTGGAGGCACAAACACTTAACCGCCGAGCCATCCTTCCAGCCTCTGAAGCAGTCCTGCCCATTGGAAGGTGGTAGTAACGTAACTGGCTGTGGTTACCACTCTCCTCTGAAGCCATAGCTCTGAAAATAAATGGTCATACCTGTTTTATTAAATAAATTTATTTATTTTTTATTTATTTTATTTTTTATTTTATTATTTACACATGTGGAGTATTTACACAGATCTTTCTTCCTTTTTTTGTATGATTTCTGGGGCACCAGTTTGTTTTTCCCCCATAGCTATGTACATGCTTCATTCTAGACTTTTGTTTGTTTAGAGATTGTTTCCAGACTTTTCCTTTCCTTTTAACACTGGAGAAGCAAACCAGAGCTCACTTTGTAGCTTTCTCCTCTTCCTGGACGGTGATCTCCACGCTGACCTCAGGTCTTTCAGATCATCAGTTTCCAGCCAATGTGTATTCAACCTCCTGCCTGGCGTTCTTTATGTCATGTACACACTTAGCTATAATGGATTGCAAACTGAGCTCAAGATCTTCCTCTTTAACCCTTCCATTCCTCCCAGCAAAGGTTCCTCATCAGTGAGGGACAGCACACTCTCCTATTTACATGAGCAAACCTTTGCTGCTCATCCTCCAGTCCTCCTGTCATGGTGCTCTGACCTCAGAAAATACTCTACTGTGTCATCTGGCCAACAAATCCATGAATCTGAAGTAGCCTAGGCCCATCTTTGTATCACTGTTCCTTTAAAAGCAGTTCTCTACACAGAATCTAGAAGGAACCTTCTGAAACAAAATGATATTGCAATGTTATCACACTCAGATACGACCTGGCCCAAGATTTGTCAGGGTAACAAAGACCCAGGAAGGCTCCTAGACCCTGTATAATCCACTCTTTCTTACTCCTTGCTCTGTGACCAGACTTTTTCTTGGAGAGATGCAACATATACTCACTCCACATACAGAGCCCATGAAAAATCCAAGTACAAATCTAACCAAAGCCCAACTTGGTGAACTAATGGGTTGTATAGTGGTTACTTTACAGGAATAGGGAGAGGAGGGGCGTGTTACCCACAGAAACAGAAATGACTCAAAGACAGCTGCATCACCACAGCCTATCCTGGCATGGGGAGTCATGGGGACAGCTCACAAAAGGCTGGGAGCCTGGAGCACACTGCACAGCCTACAGGCAGCTCAACATATCGGTGGTGTCTTTTCCAAGTGACTCAGTTGATCTAAACTTCCAGGTAGCTCATTTGGGTTCCCCTTCTCCCTAGAAGCTAGACTGGTCTCAGTTGTCTTTGCAGCTTGGCTTGATTAAGAGTGACCCTCAGCCGTCTTCCTCTAGTCTGGGAGAGAGAGATCATCTTCCTTTAGTCTGTGAGAGACGGATCTAATGAGTCGTGTCAGTTTCGGGCCTTCAGGATGCTGTTTTGAATTGTTTGCCTTCTGTACTGTGGAGCTTCCCTGGGAGATGGAAGGTTCCAATATAGAAGGGAACTTCAAAGCCATTACTAACAGTGATCATGGGAGTGTTCATGCAATACGGTTCACTGCCTTGCTTTTTGTTTGACTATTTGTGTTTACTGAATTGCTTGTTTTCCTTGACTATTTGCATCTATAGTATTGCTAGACCCTCACCCTAGAACTGACCTTAATACATGCATGTAATTAAAATGGTATAAAAGCATAAAGGAGGAGGGGGGATGAGATAGGGGATTCTAGAGAGAGAAATGGGGAAAGGGGATGATATCTGTACTGTAAATAAATAAAATATCCAATAAAAAAATTTTTAAAAAGAAGTTTCTCTAAGTGCCTCTTCTCAGCACAGTTCTTCTCCGAGGTTTCGGCTGGTATTGTTTCCTCTGTGTGGCACACCGTGCACCCCAGAAACTTACGTGCCCGTTGCTTTCCTGCCTTCCATTCACAGCAGATATCACTCAGCTTCATGCTTCTTCACCTCACCTTCCACCACATGACATGTTTCACTCGCTGTTGATGCTCAGCATCTTCCAGGTCATCTCCTGTTCCACCATCTCGTCACGGAGGTTTGTTACTTCTGGTCCCACCAAGGACGACACTTGGCACATGGGAGGCATTCAGTAAGTATCAGTTGAGGAAATGAACAACAACAAAGTAAATATTCTTATCTGACTACAGATCCATCCCTACACTCCCAAAAGACCATGTCAGTTACTACTTTCTACCAGTGATTTTTAAAGATAATGTTCTCTCACCTACTTGTTTTAATGTTTGTGTTTCAAGTAGTAAAATTGAACTGGTATGTGAGGGAAAAATACTACTGAAAGATAAATTCTCCAGTAAATTAAATGTCCATAAAAACTGAAAACCATATAATATTTGAAAAGGATTTGGGGAGAGATTACTTTTGGAGAATTTAAAAGTCGGAGTGACTTTTCTTTGAAATATGGTTAGGTAACTATAAACTTACTTTGAAAAGTTGAAGCTAAAAAACAAATTTTTCTTCTTGTTCCTTGCCTGCTGTGCAACATTAAAAATTGAGAAAAATTAGTGACCTCAAGTTAAGAGAAGCTCTGCTTCCCATGAGATCTCCTTCCCATAATGACGATTAACAAGTTTGAGAAAAATCAAAGTGGCATTCAGCAGACTCTTATCAACCTTGAAATATGTGTCTTTACTATCGTGTATTTATTAACCTTAAAGGGCTGTGTCTGGCCTTGCCACTGCTCTTCTAGAGCTTTCATATTCCCCCTCCCCTGCCTCACTCACACATACATATGTATATATACATACACACACTCACACACACAGACTGGAGAGGGAGTTCAATGTTAGTGGGAAAAGTCTAGTAAAATATCATTTCTATTCTAGAAGACAGGGTATCTTATGTAACACACACAC
>JANHMN010000008.1:4677389-4695472 GCA_030674055.1 Rhabdomys pumilio
CACACACACACACACACACACACACACACACACACACACACACACACTGGGCCTGTACTTTGCTTTCAATGTGAAATTTCAAGGTGAATTAAATCACTGTGATTTTCAAGTGTGTTTTTTGTAGAAACATCTTCAACAGAGGACCATACAAGGCTAACCTCAGAGGACAGGTGTTCTAGTTTAATGATGCTGCTGTGCATCTCAGAAGCTGAACTGGTTCCATAGAGATTCAGAGATGCTGATGCTGAGCAGAAACATCTAGGGAGGATGCCAAGTAAACAGGAAAGGAAACATCCTCATGCAGCCCTGGCTACTACAGCTGATATGTTTCATCCCTGTCTGCCAAGCCCAGGGCCTCCAGCTCAACATACTTGGAAAGGATTTGAAACTACAAGGATTTGAAACTACCTTGGCTTATTCTCGTCTCATCTTCACTCTGAAAAATCTTGCCAGAAGCCCTGATATAGACATGAGTACATTGTGCATACACAGTCTTTTCCACATGCACATACATGTGAATGTGCACATGTTCTTATATCCTGACAGAGTCTTATGGACCACATTTGAGACTGCATTTACATATGGTGTTTCTATAATTTGAAATACCAGTAAACCTGTTTGTAACTGTAAACTAGGAACTAAATAACAAAAGGTTAAACCAACACTGAATTTTAAAATATACAAGTTTCTAGTTCCAAATGATTGAAGTAACATGTCTATAATGACAAAATGAATGATAGATTATGAATTGTTTTAGAATGTCATATGAAATTATTTTTCTGTGGTATTTGAATTTCCCTTATCTTACAAATTTTGTTGGTATTTCCACTCTTACTTTTCCTTTGACTATCCCTTCAGTTTCAAAGAAACTGTAGAAAATGTGTTTTACTAAGTCTATTTTGAAGTACGTTACACGTTTTGATCATATAACTTATGAAAGGGTTGGGGGCATCTGAACGAAGGTTTTTAAGGATGTCTGTTTATAGAAGGTTCTGAATTCATGAATCGGCGATAACTGGTTCACACAAAGAGAGGCACACCCAGAATGAGCGTGGACGAAGTTCAAGGGGCACAGGGTGTCTTGTCACTTTGAAATATTTTCAAATGCTTTGAAGTGTTTTTGTACAGCCACCAGTTTTGAGACTATTGAGAAACAAACCTTTAAGGGGAACTTAATAAATTAATCACCAAAATTCTGTTTCCCCTGGAAGTGCTGAATCCAGAGGTTAAGTGAAAGCACTTCATCTGGAAAGTACCATGGGGAAGTAGACGAAAAGAACTGAAACAATCTGTACAATGGGAAAAGTTCACCCAGGAGAAATCTTACGAATGCTTACTACCGAAGTCTTTAAACTATGAGTCATGGGTCATGATCCGTCAAGTAGTGCTCTTCAGCTTTCAGTAACCATGAAAGTAGATTTTACCCTACCGGTGGTGATAGCTAGAAAAGATAAACTCCTACGCAGAGAGGCAGTGGGAGTGTTGGGGGAGGTGGTTACGGGCTGTGTGGGGAGCTATAGGCTGCTGTGACACTTCACAGTCCCAGGCTGGACATAGTGCCTGGGATAATGTCTTAATCATTGTGCTCTTGCCTCCCTTAAATTTGTCCCATACTTTCAAAAGCCAGCCTTGCTTTTAAAATGAAAACTTTGACATTTATATCAACTTGTACTAGTTCATGGGGATAAATTATAAACCACCATACAAGTTTAGTATTCAGGATGCATGTCTATATTTAAATATATTATTGAGTTGTTCTATTTCAAATAAAGGTACCATCATTCAATATATTAAATTCAGCATTTCACTGGAAACTCCCTAAGATTTTGGGTCACAGTGTCCACAGCTATTGTCAAGAAAGTATGACCTATATTTCATTGTTAGTTGAAGACTCTGTCTCAGAATTATCTTAGATGTCAATGTATTCCTCAACCAAATAAAGCACCAAATAAAAAATATTCTGAGTTTCTTCTTAAAGTTAAGCAAATTTACCTTCAGATACACACCCCACCCCCACACACATTAATTTGCTGCTTTAAAAATCAAATAATTTCAAACTTTCAACTAGCTACATAAATTTTCTCTCTCTGTGTATAAATACATACACTCATGTAGGAAGGTAAAAATAAATAAATAAATAAATAAATAAATAAATAAATAAATAGAAAGAAAGAAAGAAAGAAAAAGAGAAACTAAAGACCCAGCCCTTCCCATTTATTTTTCTGATTTCATGGTACCCAAAGCTTAGCTGCAAATCTAACCCTGAACACCAGAGCTTCCCCATGTAGCTTTGAGATGGTGGGAGGCCATTACATCATCTGCCATTTCTGTTTTGTTTTTTCTGTTGTTCTTCTTTGCATAGGGTAATTAAACTTGGGGCAATGCTGTTTTCCAAGCTCAATAATTTACAAGCACAACATGAGCAGAGACTTCCTACTTTCCCACAGTTCTGGCACAAGCCTCTTTGGCTTTCATTTCTAGAACTTAGCTTCTTTCAATACATCACTCAAGTAATTTCTGAGAACTCAGTAGAATTGTACCACATGTTTCCACCTCCCTCAAGACAGGGGCTTTGGGTCTTCAGAGGCTGGCAGACTTGCCCTGAAGCAGAGGCAGAGTAGCTTTTTACAAAGCTGTGGTCTGGGAACATCAGACCTCCAGAGTGACTCCCTTCCTGGAGTCACAAAAACAAGGTAGGCTTTCTGCAGCAAAACTAAGACCAAGCTATAATTGTCATGAAGAGTTTCCTAAAGAGTTAGAATTCACAGAGGCATGGCTTAGAAGGCAACATACATATGCTTCTTGAACTTTGGAATGGTCAATGATAACTCTGAGGTCAGCAGTTCTTGAGGTCAGCTCAGTGCCTCCTTCCCCGCCACACCCTAGGATTCAAGCTTCTTCTGTTTGCGCATGTTGACAGAGTACATGATGGACTCTTACTGCTTTGTTTGAGTTATTCTCAGCTTGCATGATCGTCCTATAAGAACAGCAATAATCTTGGAAGAGGAGGAAAATAAACCTCCCAAAATGTCCAAAGAGTTTAAAAAGATCTTTTGGCTGAAGTCACAAAGGCAGGGTGAAATACAATACTCCCAGCCTGTTAGGACACACTTAGGAGTCCAGTGTAATGAGTCTGAGTGATAACCCCAGAGGCATAACAGTGAAATACCTAATGGTTTGTGAGGCAGCCATTAGGGACAGCAAGGAGTGAGCCACCCAAGGGATAACAGTCACTCATGTCTTATTGTGAGTTTGTTTGAGTTTGAGGGAGGTTTGTTGTTTTGAGGTAAGGTCTCACTCTATATGCTGTGGGGACCTTGTACTTGCAAGGATTCTCCTATCTTGAAACTACAGGCATAATACACCATATACAGCTACAATCTATGTTCTAGACAGGTTGGAGGAACCCTCAACTCTGATCAGGCCCTCCTAGGCAACCTGAAAGATCTAAGTTGGCCTTTAGGCTTTTAGCATACTAAGACCTATGTGCTCTGATTGCTCTAGAATCAGATGGCTGTTCCCTGATCTGCTTCTCCATGCAGCAAGGATTGCAGTAGATACTCATACTGTCCTCCCAAAACCCACATGGGCTGTAAAGGAGAGACTGTTGGACTGTGCACGGTGTTCCTCATACCCAATCACTTGTTACATTCAGTAAGTAACAGAACATGACTAGTCTGACAACAGCTTTTGTGTAAATGAATAAAGAAGAAATGCCTCAAATTTCTGAACTGGTCACCATGTTTAAAAACAGAAAAGAAGGTACTTCTCTATTTCTCTGTGTTCTATGATTTTGGACTGTATGTATTTTGCATTGTTCTTCTGATTGACATTGGTAATTTAAAAATTAAAGAAAGAATATATTTTAGATTTTTGGTTACTTCTAATTCTCTGGAACTCTAGCATGTTTATAAAATAGAGGAAAAAATTTTTGTATTGAATGTTCATAAATATCAAATATTTTTATATGATAATAAAATATATAATCACAGTTTTCCCAAGACCTATTTACTATATTATTCACATGTGTAATTTTTTAATTGTGCTGGGTATCAAACACTAGGTCTTTGACACTCTAGCTTCATGTTTGAAAAAGTTTAAATTCTATGAGTAAAATTGTATCAGAGCAAAACCAAAGCATAGTAGAACAACGTAAAAGTTATATTTGGATGCCTTTCCTTTCAGTTATACAAGGTCGTGAAAATAGATCATCAGGATTCCAGAGAGATGGCCCAGCAGTTCAGAATGCCCACAGCCATTCTAGAGGACCGTGGCTTAACCCAAATGGGGGTTCACAATCATCTGTTACCACAACTCCAGGTGTGTTATCCTCTTCTGGCCTCTGTGGGTACAGCATGCATATGAGCCACATATGTATATATACAGACAAACACTCACACATAAAATAAAAATGATAAATATTCTAAAAAACACTACATAAAATAAAAATAAAGCAATCTTTTAAAAACACTCACCTTTAAAAGAACAAACAGAATATTGATTTTATAGGAAAATAGTAGCTACATAAACATGTGTCATGTGATATTTGCAATACAAACTGGTATATTATTTGGCCTCGAGGGACAGACAGGCATAGTCTATGCCAATCTCATTTTCAGAAAAAGCAATGGAGACAACCAGTGTTTAACAGACCTACTACATAACGAAGCGGTTATATCATATGCCACTAAGAGTAATGCATTGGTTTAAATTAAACTTCCATGAAGAGACTTTTCTTCTTGGTGTATAAAGTAACTTCCAACATAAGCTTTAATATTATTTTACAAGTTTCAAAGTGCTGGAGGGAAATTTTTACATTTACAGTATAATTTTTTTGAATCCTTTGGGATAAAACATTTAAGCCCTCTTCTAACTTCTGCTTTGTAAATAGCCTTACTTAAAAATATCCATAAGCCTATTCATAAGCCATCTGTATAGTTGTAAGGTTCCTATCTATTCCCCAGCACATGACCTCCACAACAGTTTGGAATGAAGATCTGAAGACTATGGGAATGAGGGTCACAGACAGTAGGTGGAACCCACAGCTTAACATCAGGAATTATTTCCTTCTTTTTATTTTTCAACTGAAAACAAAACATGTTATATGAAAAATATTTCTCCAAGTGAAATATATAACAATTCAGTACCTACTATTCATTCTGTTAATGAAGACTGTAGACATTATTCAATGATTGAATTTAATGGATTTGGTCCAAATTCCTGATCTCTAAGTTAATACTCTCTGGGTGGTGAAAAAAAAATGATCAAAGGCAAAGTTGATGTTGAAAACAGGCAGGGGTCCTGGAATTGAATAAGAAAATGCATCCATGAGCCCTGGAAACTGGAAAGGATATGAGGCTGAGGGCAGAAGTCACAGGTGCTGAGTGCCAGAACTCTCCAGGGGCTGATCTGCGCCATCAACACCTAGCTTGCTTCTAAGAGCTCCACTGTCTTTAGGTTGGCTTGCAGTGATAACTGGACTTCAGTCCCAGACAGCTGTGATTCTGATTTATCTGCATCTCTAATCCATCTCCATCATTTCTGCCATCATGTATGCCTATATGCCTATATGCCCCACATCTTTGTATGACTTATCCTCCTTTGGAGCAGAATTTTGCAGAACAAAGCAGAACGTGATGTTTTTAAAGAATCAGCTCCTCTATTAGATTCAGTGTATGCTGAGGTCCTTGATACACTCGGACTTGAGATCCAACCCATGTTTTCTTAAATTTCATGTGATCTACTCTTAACTGTCTTTTAAAAGTACTTTCACAGGACAGTGGATGCTGTGGTCTGGAACAGTAACAAAAATATATTAAATTTCTTTTTTTCTTTGAAATGATAGTCACTAAATTTAAGCTATGATTACTTCTCATTCCAGGTGCCTGAAAAAGAGAGAAAATGGCATTATGGTTCTTTTATGAATCTACAGGCTTCAAGCTATAAAATTTTATCATAGCGTTTGGCTTAGGAGACAGTGGAACACAAGCCTACACTATGACCTTTCTAGTTTGATACTCAGTCCAGCCACTGATATTTGCACAGCTATTTCTGTCTTTAAGCAGTACCACAGGTGACATCCTGAGATTGTGAGAAAAATGTAATCAAACTCTGGTTTGAACCTCTCATGGCAATTTTAAGTACCAAAATGTGCAAAGAGTTGTAGCTTCCTTCATGGAAGATGCTGGGGAGGGGGGGTGTTCTAGGGTTCCAGTTCTCTGAAAACTATCATCTAACAAATAGAATGTATTGGAATAATTGGAAAGACTAAGCTTACATCAGACAAGAGTTGCCAAATAGGCCTTACCTCCTTTTCAGAGGAAACCTAATGGTGGTAAAATCTTTGAAAGTAGCATTTGCAACTGTATCTACTCTCTACTCAACTTCAATTTCCCATGTGTGCTTTGGACTCTGGATGCTGTAAGGTCAAGAAGGGAGAGTGCCTGAGTTCGTGGAAAATGCAGAGAGAGGAGAGCACTTGGAATCTCTTCAGAAGGTGCACGGAAGTATAGTGGCACGTATGTACAAGGTGCACGTGTGCACAGCCTGCACTTGAGACATACACATCTGTGGGCATTCACTGACGCATGGCACAGGCAGCTTGTGTTTGGAGACAGGCAAGGCTGACTTCTCTCCAGCCTGAAACTTGGAAACTGTTCACCTGAGACTTTTTTTTTAACTACTCTTTGTGTTTGGAAGAAAATACATGAAGTCTGAAGCTTTCGTTTCTCCAGTGCCAACACTAACGTGTCTTGTCTTACTTCTTCAGTCTCAGTCTCTCTGTTTTCTCACCCTTGTCCTGACACTTGTACCCTCAAGGCGAGTAAATTTCATTTTTCATCAGTCACTTTAGACATAAGTCTTTTAAGTTTTATTAAAAATTTTAACTCATTTCCTTGTTTTTCCCTGAAGACAAATCACTGGACGGAGTGATACTGTGTGAGCAGCCCTGGTCACTTAGCAGGCAGATGGCCAGCTCACGTACGGAAGAGGTTTGATGTACAGAAGAGATTTGGAGGCTTTAGGGACCTGTCCTAACCCTGCTCTACCGCAGTGTGATGTGGAGAGTCCAGGCTCCTTTTCAGACAGAACGGTGAGAAACGTGATAACAAAATCCGTCTATCTTACACACACTTTTTCCCCCAAAGCATCTCCACAAAACTCTGTCCACTTTCTAGTTTTGAATGAAAAATAACCTTCACACCTGAATTGACACATTTGTAATGTACACCTATGCGTTTCTCTTATGTAATTTAATTTATGTGCTTGATAATCTAGTAAAAAGACACCAGACTTGAGACAAGATGATTCTTCCACAAACTTTGGAACTCTCCTGAGTTTAATAACAATGTCCAAGCCTTACATCTGTGAATCCTTCTGTGATGTTGGCAGTGCTTACTCAAGAGAAGACTTTGGTTACATGTAAAAGTTCCACCCTGCATAAACGGCTTAACACTCAACCTTCCTGATAGTAGATGAAGCCTTTCTTCTTGCTCTTTACATCACAGTAACAGGACATATTTTTGTAAAACAGTAAGAACGTTTTCACATGGGTAGAAATGAACAAGGGAAATGTCATTCTGTGTTAGCTGAGAGGCTTTTCAAAGGGCATTCAAAATGCTTTATATCTTGAAACAATGGTGTTTCACCAACTGTGTTTAATAGTTCAGATTAAGGGCAGTTTATTTCCTGTCTTCTATTTTATTTTGGGAGAAGGGTTTTGTGACTGCCTGTGGAAACTACATGAACTATTTACACTCCTGAATATTTTTGAAAATATAGAAAAATATAAAATTTTAAAACTCCCATGACTTTGTCCCCTAGAACTGATACTTATAAAACACTGTAATTTTAAAGAAGTAATTCTTTTAAGACTCTCTAAAAAGTGCTCGTGTGAGTGGAGTTACAGGTGAGACATCTTGTGAACTAGTCTCAGTTGGTGGGTCTGGGGGTGACATGCCTGCTGTGCCGAGGGCTGAATTGGCACAGAAGACCCACACAGAAGTGTTGGCCATTATTTTTTCTATTCTACTCAACCAGCTTGAACAGTGAATTCAACACAAAAAAAATGTCATCGATAGCCAAATCTGATTATATCAGGTATCTCATCAGCAAACACTTCATTCCTGAACTGGTGGAAATATTTATATGTCTGTCTTACTCCAGAGAGTCGTGCCATTGCTTAGGGAGACTGTTTTCTAGGTGATGATACATATAATTCAGAAACCTATAACACTAGTCAGGCAACAGTTAGGGGTTATAAATGTAATTTCTTTTCTACATAAGAAAACACTCAGCCACTGCTCTTTTTAAAAGGTAATGTGTTTATTTTTGAATGACTTTAAAGACTGATATTTAGAGATTAACTTAGGTACTGGTTCTCTCAGAAAAAGAAAAGGTGAGATGAGAGAGAGGAACATTCCTAGAAATGAGTGTTTGACCTGTGTGGTCCTTACAGTAAATTATACTAATTCTAAACTTCTGTTTATGTGTGGCCCTTTAAAGCTGATAGAACTTTTCCATCCAGTGGGCAGGTGGATTTCCTGTAGGACCCTAATTGCTTGAAGAAATATGTTGTTTTCTTGTGTTTCCATTGCAACATTAGAGACTAAGAGGGAATCCTCTGTGGTATTTCACATAGGTCGTGGATCTTTTATCTATACGTTGTGTTTGTACTGAGAGGTGAATATTAATAGCTACTGGTGGTGGAGTGACAAGGGGGGAGTTCCCTGTGCATGGGCGGATTAACCTTTCAAAAATACATGTTTCTATTTAAACCACTTAGTTACTGTTTGATTGAAGCTCTGAAGACAAGGACTCCATGTTACACCCCGCTGTACCCTATCTAGATCTTCAAGCAACGTTCATATAGAGCATGGTGAGTGATACAGGACGTGTGCCTTTGCTTTCAGTTTGCTTGAGTATACTCGAATGTTCTTCATGAAATGCTTAAGCCTTTCCTTTTGAAATCGTGTGCACGTGTGGTTAGGAGCTCAGGACTGTTAGCAACCAGAATATGGGTGTGAGTGCTCCAAGTGGGAAATGACATGGAACTTGTTGCAGGTGTAAGAATGTGTGATGCTTCCTTTTAAAATATTCATGTTAGAGCTTTGCCATTTAGATATTTCATCCAGATCACATAGGTTATTGAAATGAACTCCTTTCTGTGTGAGCACAATTTAGATCAAATTCTATAAATGGCGACTAGTTTAAGTAAGCATATGAATAATTTTACTCCAGTCACATTCTGAGGCTGCTACAGAGTTTAGCAATGCTGATTAAATAGGGACCAAAGAAAGCATCATTCAGTGTAATCCATAGCTGGGGCACTACTCCATTACATTCTGCATATTACTACGTAATCACATTAATACGGACTTCTGAAATAATGTTTATTTTTTTTAAAGAATAAAGTTACTAGACTTATTTAGTCTTTTCAAAGAAAATTAAAAAACAAATTTTCTAGGAATAGTTTAAATATGCTCTCAAAGGAAAGTTATTTTAGTAGTGGATAGAAAGAGGTAGGCTCGTTGTCTGTGGGCATCGTGATGCTGTTTCATCAAGCTGCAAACACAGGCAAGGAATTTTTTTATGAGAGATGCTGAGAGGTATCATACTTCTTGAGTTATCCCGATGCCCTGAGTGCATTCTGATATGTGGTGAGGCTTCCACAAACTCATTCCTGCAGCTCACAGCCCCCAGGGGCTCAGACACATTCATTCCTGCAGCTCACAGCCTCCAGGGGCTGAGACACAAACAAGAAACAGGTACTAAAGTATTTGTGGAGTGGATCAGTCTTCACAAACTATTTTTCATCAATATTTTGAAACATAAAAATTACAAACAGCAACATATTTTATATTTAAAAACTCTCCTCATGTCTTCCTTTCCTTTTTGCCTCCTGTGTCTGCCTATCTAGCCCTGACACACTTGTCTCTACTACAGATTGTCCCTGCTCTCTGTTGCCCTAAACTATACATTTGATTAAGATACCATAGCCTCTAGTATGACCTCCCCATTAGATTTGTAGCCATTGTTCCAGTTTCCATGATATGAGTGAGACACAAGACATAAATAATTTTTAATCACAAGAAGCTTAGTGTTAGGTTCTATTACTTATGTAAAAAGAATCTAAACTTCATAGTGGGCAAGGAGATGATTAGACAAGTGTAGAGGAAGCAAAGTCCCCTCACACGGCTGTACTCCTGGAAAAGCTGCTGGGTCTCTTTAGGAACGGAGGATGAGAGACATGAGGAACAAAAGACAGAATGGCTCGGGTTCCTTCACCTGAACACTTCCTGATAATGATAACTTGAACCTTATTTTAACTATTTTAGAATATTTTTCTTTAGTTTTCTACACTTTAGCTCTTTAATTTATATAGTTTATTTATAATTAATTTATTTATTGTCTGGAATTGTGATAGTTCTGATTTTTTAAATGTTTTTATTTCATGAAGGATGAGTTCTTATGATGATAGAAACTCACTTTCTACACATATGCCTTTAGCTTTAAATAAAGAGGCAGAAATCAAAGTATTTTTCCTTGAAAGTGTGTAAGCCACGAGAAAAATCAATTTTATTTGAATTAAAATAGGTTCTAAATAAACTATTTCAATAATTTTAATATTAAAATGCCACGAGGACCACCATGCTTGCAGTAGATAAGAAGGTCAGTCCAAACAAATGACTCTCTTGGCGGATCTGAGACCTCAGGTTCTCAGACAGGGGAACTACTACCTGCAGCATCAGTTCACAGCTAATAGACTCTCCTAGCAAGCACTCAAGACTAAGCAATTTTTCTTTCTTTGCCAATCTGAAATGTATAAATTCTACAGGAAAACACTCTCTACTGCAGACTGGAGGAGAGAAGCTAAAGAGATGGATCTGACGGGAATTTGCCCCTTTCATTCTTTTGAACCTCACCTCAAGTTCTACATAGGCAGAAAGGTTTCCTTCAGGTCTAAGTGAATGTAGATAAGTACAGTGGGCTACGTCCAGGTGACTTCAGGGGGATGCCACTCTTGTCACTGTGCTCAGCATCATTATTGAGGTGTAGCCATGGTTTTTTTCCTCCCAATTTTAGAGAGTATTTTGACATTATTCACATATTCACACTTGGAAAGTTGTTCAGATTTTTTTTTTTTCTGAAAAAAAAATAGCTTTCATTATTGAATTTCCAAACAAAACAAGTAAACTAGTTGTGGCAACCCATGGATATAATTCCAGCAATCAAGAGGTGGAGCAGAAGGGTGAGAAATTTACCGTCCACTGTGTAGCAAATTCTAGGCCAGCCTGGGATACATGAGACCGTGTCAGAAACAAAAATGGTAGATTGCTTGACACGAAATGTACTCAGTTACTTGCCATTATTGTTGTTGGTCTGTTTTTGAGGCTGTAATCTAATTTTATTTTCTCCTTCCTTTTCTCCCATCAAACCTTTCCACATGCCATTCCCCCCATCTTTCTTTTTTTCTCCTCTCTCTTTCAAATGATATTCCTAAATATAACCAGCTCAGTATGTATATTGTTATGTGTGTGTACGTATGTTTTCAGGGCTGATTGACACCAGACAAACCAGCTGGTGTGCTTCTCCCTAGAGAGGACCACCTCTCCCACCCCCCAGCTTTCCTTTGTTGCCTACAGATTTAGTGTAGCGCTAAGACCTCAGGGGCTTTTCCCCATCCATGTTGCCTTGCCTGTTAGGTTGACCTTGTTCAGCTCACATTTTGATGCTCATGTTGATGCAACATTATGGGTGTAGCTTCTCATATTACTAGAAGACACAATCTCACAGCAAACTCCCTGATCCTCTAGCTCTTACAGTCTTTTAACCATCCTCTTCAGTCACGTTCCCTGAACCGTATGCCCAGGAGTGTTTTCTAGATATACCCATTGTGTCTAGACTCCACAACTTTGTGTTTTGATGGGTTATGTTTTGTTATTGACATTGTTGTTGTTGTTTTGAATAGTGGTCTTCCTCTGTTGCTAACAAGTTTCCTTAATGCAGGTAAAGATACATGTGTGGCATAAGAACAATGTTTATAAATCTTTGTTAGGGATTATGCTGGTTTAGTAAAGTAGTAGTTGGAGATTCTGTGGCAATAATTCCATGACTTCACTAGTACTGAGCAGGTTGCTAGGTCCAGTACAAGCATGGTTTTATTCTTATTGAATGGGTCTTAAGTTCAATTAGGGAACTTTTTGTTACCACCAATGAATGTGTTTCACTACTGTATCTGTAAAGTCTTTGTGTTATGCTGACCATTGACGTGATTGTAGGGATCGTAGGTGGGTAGGACTATTGGGTTCTTCTCTCTTTTAGACCCTTGAATGGCACTGTCTGGTACCAGGAAAGCTAGTCTTCAGGGACTAGACATTCAAATCAGTTCCAGTTCCGGGACCTCTAAGCACTATTTCTGAAGTGCATGATATCTTCAGCTATAGAGACTTCTCACCCACCTCTGGTGGGATTTTGGGGTGGTAACCGAGGGGAAAAACAATAGGCTGTATGTTTTGAGAGTCTCTTAGACAGCCATGGCCAACAACTCAAAAGAGGCCTTCTTGTCTTATTGGTGTTTTTGTTTGGTGACATTTTGTCTTTTGGGAGAGAATACTGTAAACCCAGATGATAAAAGTTCTTTAAAACTGCATATGTATATTTATACAGTGAATTAATACATTGCAGGAATTTTTGTAGGTAAATAGTTAATAGTATAATTCCTTCTTATTTTTTCTAATTCCATCCTTTGTCTATATTTGCATTTCTCCTTAAGGAAGGATACCCCCTTTTCTTGTTACCCCGTCAGATCACTTGTATCCCGATATTTCCCTTTTTCCTCCTCCCAACATCCTTCTGTATCTACCCCCTTCCCAGCTCTACAGTACCCCGTTTTCCCATTTCCCTATTCTGAATAATTATACTATACTATTCCCTTCCTGTTGCTCCTCCACTCCAATCCTAGCCATGTCTTATTTTATTCTCTTAATTTCAGTAGTTGAGTAATATTCCACAGTGCATATGTACCACATTTTCATTATCCATTTATCAGTTGGAATGCATTTAGGTTGCTTTCATTTCCTAATTATTGTGACTAGAACAGGAATGAACATGTTTGGTAGCTATTGGTTTCCGTTGGGGATATGCCAAAGAGTGGTATGGTTGAGCCATATGGTAGCTTTATTTTTATCTTTTTGGGAACTCTCCTCACCAATTTTCCTAATGGTTGCATCATTTTGCAATCCTGCCAACAGAGAACAAGGATCCCTTGCCCCCACCTCCCCTCCAGTATTTGTTGGCAGTTGTTTTCCTGATTTTTGCAATTCTGACTGGAGTAAGATGAAATTCTAAGGTTGTTCTGATTTGATTTCCATAATTACTGAGAACAATGAATTTATTAAAAGATATTTCTTAGCCGTGTTTACATCTTTTGGGAACTCTTCAGTCTCCAGGCACATTTTTTGAATGGGTCATTTGTTCTGTTTTGGTTTTGACTCTTTGTTTTTCAAATTTGTTGTATATTCTCAATATAATCCTTGGGCCAAGATTATTTCCCATTCTGAGGGCTTTCTCTTTAGAAGGTTGATGATTTCTTTAGCTATTTTAACTTGTGTTTAGCTTTTTAGTTTCAGAAAGTCCACTTGTCAATTGTTGGTGTTAATGCTTGAGCAAATTGAGTCCAGATCAGGAAGCCCTTTGTACACCTATGTTCTGCAGAGTACTGCCAAGGAATACGTGAGACTGCTTCAAAAACCAAACACAGTAAATTTCCCTACACCCATGCACACTCTACTAGCACTAAGTGTATCCAGTGGGTTCTGAAAGAAGAGCACATGGAATCAGGGAAGAATAATAGGAGAAATTCCAGGGTGAGAAAGGGACTGGATTTGATCAATACACAATGTATACATGTATGAGATTCTCAGACAGTAGAAAGCAAAATTGTATTAAAACTAGAGAAACATTGTTCAGCTTCAATGGGAAATGTGCATTCTTTTTGAATATTCATTGAAGGATGGAATATAAACATATAAATAGTATCAGAACCAATTGACTTATGATAAAAAGAAACATATCTGATATAGACAAATTAAATTTTGCCTAAATATAGATTAGTATAGGAAAATTAATATTTGATCAGAATGTCTGTTGCTTCTTTGAAGACATGAAATAATATTTTAAGATAACAGTAAACATTTAGATATAATTATTTTGAAAGCACCCAGCTTGTAAAAATCAAAGAATAGATTCAGAACTTGGCACCCATCCTAGCCCTCATCTCCAGGAGTGCCGTGTGAGCCCATCCTAGCCCTCATCTCCAGGAGTGCCGTGTGCGCTCCATCTTTCTGGTGGCCATAACCGACTTGTCTTTCACTGATTTTCATTTGGAACTGAGAGACACAGCTTTCACTCTTTTGTGGCTCTGTGTAGAACCCAGACTTTGTGCTCCCAGCTTCAATTCTTTGTGTTTACTTTTGTCCATCGGAGGATGAGCACCTGAGTAGTAGTGATCTGCAAGGTGCTTTCCGTGTGGGTCCGGTAATTACACTGTATATGGTCGATTGACTTTTTAGGGATGACAATTAAAACCACAGGATAGTCTTCATCTTAAAATGTTTAGTGAAGGTTAGAAATCTAGGTACACCACAGAGCCTTATCTTAGAGAAATAGCAGCCAAGCAAATAAGCTGGGCAAGGTTTTAGCAGAGTGATGAATGGTACAGAAGAATACCTAGATCAATCCCTAGCCCCATAAACAAACACTGGCCCAGCCTGGCCTTTACCAACATCCTTTTCAAATGGATGGGAATGTGTCTGGAGGAACGGATACTGTTAGCAAGAGGCTAAGGATGAAGGTGGGGCTGGCTGACCTGTCATAGATATGAAAACTACTCATGACAGGTTTTACCTGAGCTATAATTCCATGGAGAAGACCCATTTTCATTCCTGGTTCAATATTTCTGACCTTGCTCACAGTAGTACACATTCATAATAATTACATAGTGATAATGTTTGCGTCTCTTAAAACTCATTTTCTCTACAGGCTTTTAAGTGAGTTTTGGCACATCGAATACAGTTTATGTCCTACCACATCTAGAATTTTCAGTTCACCAGGAAAGACCAATCAAATCATCTGGTAGTCAGGGGAGCTGAAGGCTATTTTAAAATGGACCATCCTGTTTCACTATCAGGCTCCTTTTTTTTTTTTTTTTTTTTTTTTTTTTTTTTTTTTTAAAGCAAGCATTATATTTGCCTCACAGATTGAGCTTACTGTAAATTTTGTTGAATGTAAGAAACAGGGTGAGATCCGACCTTCGATTTTAAATCTAATCAACCTTCCATTAAAATGCTTAAAAGGATGAATTTGTAATTGAAAAACTTTAATTAAAATTGCTCAATAAAAGTCTTCAATGCAAGAGTATTTCCAAGGAGAGAGCAGAATAAAGACTAAGAATAAGGAGACACTTATTTTTCTGCAGATGAGCGAATCATTCCACAAACAAAATCTGTGTCCATAAGCTAGAAATTGGTCAGTGATGAGTTTTCACTGAGCCCATGTGACATCAGTAGGATTTCACTAATCCTCGCTTCACTAATTTTCATGACTCACAGTATTGGAACAAATTGTCAGTACTGCCTACAGACTGTAGCTTCTAGTAACTAGGGTGAGAGACTTGGAGTTCCCCCATTGGTGCTCCCTGGTTTCTGGGCTTTGAAATATTTGGAATTACAATCCTCCAAGTGTCAATTTTCTCAGGTGAAAGAAATGAAGGTACCATGATGTGACTGAACTATGGAGAATCTGTGGTAACAAAACTTGACTGATATAAAACAAAATGATTTCTTAGAAGGAAACAGGTGTTAAAAGTCCCCTGATTTAACACCTTTCTCAGAAATATGAAATGGAAAAAATACATCAAACTCAAACTGCAGCTCTTTGGTTATTTCTTTTGATTTATCCAAATGATGTGTAGCCAAAGATCTCTCATTTTTAATTTCCCTTGAGCCATTACTGTAAATGAGACAGGTGTATAAATTTCCTTCCCTTCAGTTCCGTCCACATTACAAGCAGTTTAATGCTAGCTAAGTATGAGAATTCTGTTGACTAGAGACAGTACATGAATGATGTAGAAGAAAACCCATTTTTTTATTGCTGTTGACATTGTCATGTTTTTAAAGCTCTAACAGAGTAGGGTGGTGTCCTAGTACTCAGGGGACTTAGACAGGTCGAGCAAGAGTACAGGGCCAATTGAGCTACATAGTGAATCTGAGGCTATCCTGTGACACACAGGGAGACACTGTTTACACACAAGCAAGGATGAGCACTTACTTTAGCTTTCATAGAAATATTCTGAAACATGGGAGTGGTGTCTTAGCTTTGTGCTTGTAAATTCTGTTATGTCTAATAGTTAATTGATACGTTTTATTTTCCTATGCAAGTGTACAAGTGGGTTGTTGCACATGAGTGTATACATACACAACTACTGCATGGGGCTCTAGGTATAAGGCTTCTTCAACATACAAACATGTTATTTCATGTATGAAGAATGATTTAGACTAAACATGGTATTTAAGGTATTATTAGGGAAATGTTTTCTAAATTCTGTACTAGATGTGGTACAGCTAAGTACATAGCTATCTGCTGCCCTACTCAGTGTTCAGTTCATTCATTCCTTGTTTCTACACCACTTATGTAATCCAAGCACTGGTCTGTGTACTGGGCATTTGCTTGCGACAGAATGAGCAGCTGATAGAATTTACAGTCTAATGCCGAAAAATGATCTAGAATGGACAATGATATGCTCTGAATGAGTAAAATCAAAATCTATACTGCTCAGAGGACTGAGCAAGTAAAAAAGTGCACATTATTGGATTTACAGAGACCCAGGAGAGATTACTTTTGGAGGGAAGAATGAGTCTAGAGGGAGCAGGGAGTAAAGTGGAAAGGAGCACTCACCTCGGAGGGATTTGTTATCAGGGTGACTGTGGAGCAGAGATGGCAAGTATCTGGGAATAGCAGAGTCTAGGATTCTAAGCCTTTCAGCTCTCTTAACAACTCTGTCACTGTGACAGAAGACTATAAGGCTTTTATTATGTGTGTGGTGGGGGATGACATGAACAAATATGTTTTAAGAAGGGGGCTGTAGCATAAAAAACAGATAGGGCTTGGGCAGAGAAGTCAGGGTGTACTCATAGTGCCAAGTGTGGGTAGTATTGTCAGTGGTTTGACCACACTAATGAGTCATTGTTTCTTATCAGCCAACTTGACAAATCATTAAATGCACATAAAACTTGACATATTAGATTGCAAATATGAAGAGCAGCAGCATCGGTGCTGTTCACTGAGGATCCTCCCCCAGTCTCGGGTTCTGACCACAGATTCGTGGAAGCAATAGTCTAGAGTTTACACATCTAGCTCCCTTAGAGATTATTCAGTTAGACTGTGGCTATAAAAATTGATATCCAGAGACTAAGAGGCATAAGATTTTACATTTAATTAAAAATTTTTAATTTAACAAGTCAATATAACATTAATTTAACAATTAGGCCAGAAATGCACAAAGAGAAAAAAACAACTCTAATTTCTAATCTACTACATGTTTTTCCCCTGGTCACGTTACCTTTTTCTTTTCTTTATTTTGTTGATAATAGGAACCAACATTGCTTATTCTCATTAACATATTGGCATCCAATATTTTATGCTTTGAAATTTGCAAAAATCCACCCACAGAAGCTACTAGGCAAAGTGCAAGGTAACTAAACATTGTGAACGCTGTACCTTCTTCTTGTGGCTTTATTTCTAAATGAATTTAATGACTAAGGAGACAAATTCATTTACCCATTTACTGTAGCCATACGGCCAGTTGTTGATGTTGAGCTTTCTGATTTTGCAAGTTATCTGCCAATTCCTGGCTGAATCTGTTCTACTTCTTAGATTCCAACCAACCATGGACAAAACACACTCTCTGTTCCCACTCTACAGCATAGAAATGGCAAAAAGGGTAAGCCATATGCTCATGGTTAAGATGGTTCAGTCCTCTCTCTCTCTCTCTCTCTCTCTCTCTCTCTCTCTCTCTCTCTCTC
>JANHMN010000008.1:4695482-4729425 GCA_030674055.1 Rhabdomys pumilio
TCTCTCTCTCTCTCTCTCTCTCTCTCTCTCTCTCTCTCTCTCTCTCTTTCTCTCTCTCTCTGTGTGTGTGTGTGTGCATGTATTATGTGAGTGTGTTTTGAATGTCTGTGTGTATGAGTACAACTGCTCATGTGTCTGTAAGGAGAACAGATACAAAGATGTCATATGTCCTTTTTTGTCACTATCCACAGTACTCCTCTAAGACAGAGACTCTCACTGACTCAGGAACTAAGATGGAAGTCAGCAAGCCCCTAAACCCTCCTGTCTCTGCCTCTCTCAGCACTTGGGTTCCAGATGTGCATGGCCATCTCTGGTGTTTGATGTGCTTTCTTTTATTTATTTTCTTTTTTTATTCGATATTTTATTTATATTTCATATGCCATCCCCTTTCCCCATTTCCCCTCCCTAGAAAACCCCTATCCCATGCCTCCTTCTCCTTTTTGCTCTTATACAATTTTCTTTATATTAATCAAAGGCTTTATAAGTTTGGTAATGCTCAGTATCAATCAGAAGTGTAACCCAATACCCAACCTAGATATATCAACTATCTTTGACTGGCAGAGATACGGAAACATCTGCCTCCATGTTTCTCTTTCTCTCTCTCTCTCTCTCTCTCTCTCTCTCTCTCTCTCTCTCTCTCTCTCTGACTCATCACCTAGCTCTTCCTCTCCTTCTCCTCCTCCTCTCCTTACTCCTCCACATTAGCTTCTCCTACATATCACCCTTCCTGTTAAAATAAAACTTTTCTCTCAAAATACAGTTAGAGCATAACTATACAAATTTGTGTCAGTAAGGTACAAGATAGACCTAACACCCTATCATTTTGTTGACTAATCAGAACCTCTGTCATCTCTCTTAACTAAAAAACTTAGTCCTGAACCTGACTTTTTTCTTGACTTTAGAATGAATGTCAGCTGTAAACCATCCTCTCGAATTATTTCTCTCAAAGTAAATAGCCAGGATTGGCTATGAGACTATAAGTTTTCAACCCTCTCAGAAATCCAGAATGGCTGAGTTAACTAAAATTATGGGAAGTTGTTGAGGCCCGAGCTACCCCATGTTTGAGGGCCAAAATGTCGAGGACCACTCTGTTAATGTTGGAACCCACACTGCCACAAGCCTTGGGGGGCTAAGTTTTTAGAGCTCACACTGCCCCAAGCAGCTCTGGTCTGTGGGTCGGGGTTCAGCAAGAGAGAGAGTGAGGACGGACGAGAGGAAAGGAGACTAGACAGAGTGTGATTCAATCCCGTTTATTCTTCAGTCTCTCTTCCTAGTCCAAGTCCCAAGTCTTGAGTTCCTAGTCCCTAGTTCCTAGTCCCTAGTGCCTCCAAGTTCCAAGTTACTTCTTCCAAGTGCCTAATACCTAATTCTCTGTTCCAAGTTGTGCTCTCTAATTCCTAATTCCAAGTTGTACTCTTGTCAAGTAACCTGTTGTTTGGTTCTCTGATCTGTCTGCCTTTCACCTTTTATATGTCTCACTTCTAAGCCACGCCTCTAAGTCATGCCCTTAAGTCATGCCCTTGGGCCTTGTCTTTAAATCTAATCTCTATGTCATGCCCTTAAGTCTCAGCTCTAAATCACACCTTTAAGTCTCACACACCCAAGGGAAGATCCTGGGTATCTAAAACAAGATGTTATCAGAGTGTGCTCAGCTGTTGTAGGCTAATGTAATCAAGTCTCTGGTCAGGGTATATGGCTCAAGATGGCTGCAAGGGTGATAGCCGCCTTCTGTCGGCTCCCCACAGGAAGCACAAAGCATAGATTCTAAAACTTAACCAATTTATAGAGACTGCTGAACACCTGAGCAGTCTCTATACTACAAAACATTGGAGCATCCGATCTTCAGCCTTCTGGCCCAGGATCATCTGGCAGACCTAGTGATGCAGAATTATTAAGGAATAATTACTATCTTGGCAGATATAACCAGTTGACTATTCTGCAAGTGTGTCATTTTCTGGACAGTAATTTGTCTGTAGATGAAAAGAGACAATTCTTGTCTAGTGGCTATCTCACCACAATTGGAATAACTCCAAAGATGCTCAATTTCTTCTTAGAATCCAAGACAGGAAGCTATCAGGAGCAGACAGGTCTCTAATCAAAATGAACATTAATACAGAAATGTTTGTAACGTCAATTCTGTGGACTTCTGATGTTTTGAAAACCAACTATCCATGGAAGGTAATCTGGACTGTTGTCTGCTAATTCCTCTCAGCTATTTCTAAAGAAAATATAGAAAATACCCTAACAATATACTCAAAGCCATCAATTTTCTATAGGCTCTGAAATCACTGGCTAGCCACCTCAAATCAGTTAAAAAAGTTAAAAAACTGGGTCTAAGCCTTGTATTCCTAAATGTGTTATATAGACACAATGCCTATGAGAGTAACAATAAGAAGCTCGTATCAATGAAAACCTTAAATTTGAAATCAAAGTAAATTTTGTACCATTTAAGGAATTATAACTTCATCTTAATAACAATCATACTTATTTTTACCAATAGATTATGGCTATGCAATATACCCTAGCTATTTCTCCCTGTTCCAACAAAACCATTACTTTTCCCTAGAAAGACAGCCCAATATTAACAACCTCAGTCCCCAAGCCCAGGGAATAGGGGTCCGACTCTTCATTAACTTCTTCAAACTGATTACAGGCATTGAGATATTAGAAGAGGGGCAGGGGGAAGAGTAAATTGATAACCCTCTGACACTGTGTCTTCACTGCATCCAGCTGCAATTACAGGACATCAAAGGTTTGAGCAGGTTTGTTCAGCTTGCTTGATGAGTAGATACACCAAGGCTGTGTATTCTGCAATATACAATTCCCAAAACAAATTTAGTATCAAGATAATTTTTTGTTTGAATTCTGGAATCTAGTCTTCTGGCAGCCTGCCTTGTTTAAGTCTAATTCATATAATTCTGGGAGTTGCTATGAAGGTGTGCTCCCACCATCCTCCCATTTCTGCCTCCCTGCTCTCAAATTCCCCAACACTAGAGAATCCAAACTTTCAGGCACCAAGGCCCTCCACTTCCACTGATGCCTAACCCCTTACCCCATCCCCCATCCTCCAATTACTATGAGGGTGTGCTCCCACCATCCTCCCATTCTCGCCTCCCTGCTCTGGAAATTCCCCAACACTAGGGAATCCAAACTTTCAGGCACCAAAGCCATCCACTTTCACTGATGCCTGGCAAGGCCACCCTCAACTACCTATACAGGTGGAGTCATGAGTCCCTCCCTTTGTGTTCTCTGGCTGGAGATTTTAGAATGGCTATTCCAGGTTGTTTCTTAGGGTCATTTGCTTGAAAAATTGTTTTCCAGCCTTTTACTCTAAGGTAGAGTCTGTCTTTGTCACTGAGGTGGGTTTCCTGTATGCAGCAAAATGCTGGGTCCTGTTTATGTATCCAGACCATTAGCCTATGTCTTTTAATTGAGGAATTGAGTCCATTGATGTTAAGAGATATTAAGGAACAGTGATTATTGCTTCCTGTTATTTTTGTTATTAGAGATGGAATTATCTTTGTGTGGCTGTCTTCTTTTGGGTTTGTTGGAAGAAGATTACTTTCTT
Organism: Rhabdomys pumilio; assembly: GCA_030674055.1. Lineage (NCBI taxonomy): Eukaryota > Metazoa > Chordata > Mammalia > Rodentia > Muridae > Rhabdomys > Rhabdomys pumilio. The sequence continues at coordinate 4,699,051 of JANHMN010000008.1, forward strand.
GCTCTTTCTAGGGTATAATTTTCCTCCTTGTATTGGAGCTTTCCTGTTATTATCCTTTGTAATGTTGGGTTTGTGGAAAGATATTGTGTAAATTTGGTTTTGTCATGGAACATCTTGTTTTTCCAATCTATGGTAATTGAGACTTTTGCTGGGTATAGTAGCCTGGGCTGGCATTTGTGTTCTCTTAGGGTCTGTATGACACCTGTACAGCATCTTCTAGCTTTTATAGTATCTGGTGAGAAGTCTGGTGTAATTCTGGTAAGTCTGCCTTTATATGTTACTTGGCCTTTTTCCCTTACTGCATTTAATATTCTTTCTTTGTTTTGTGCACTCAGTGTTTTGATTATTATGTGATGGGAGGTATTTCTTTTCTGGTCTAGTTTATTTGGTGTTCTATAGACTTCTTGTATGTTTATGGGCATCTCGTTCTTTAGATTAGGGAAGTTTTCTTCTATAATTTTGTTGAAGATATTTATTGGCTCTTTAAGTTGGGAATCTTCACTCTCCTCTATACCTACTATCCTTAGGTTTGATCTTCTCATTGTATCCCAGATTTCCTGGATATTTTGTGTTAATAACTTTTTGCATTTTGCGTTTTCTTTGACAGCTGTGTCCGTATTATCTATGGTATCTTCTGCACCTGAGATTCTCTCTTTTATCTCTTGTATTCTGTTGGTGATGCTTGGGTCTGGCTCCTGATTTCCTTCCTAGGATTTCTATATCCTGGGTAGTCTCCCTTTTTGATTTCTTTGTTATTTTTACTTCCATTTTTATGTCCTGGATGGTTTTGTTCAATTCCTTCACCTGTTTGGTTGTATTTTGTTGTAATTCTTTAAGGAATTTTTGTGTTTCCTCTTTAAGTGCTTCTACCAGTTTACCTGTGTTCTCTTCAAATTCTTTGAGAGTGTTATTTATGTTTTTCTTAAAGTCCTCTATCATCATCATTAGAAATGATTTTAAATCTTAATCTTGCTTTCCTAGAGATATGGAGAATTCAGGACTTTCTTGTGTGGGAGCACTAGGTTCAAATGATGCCGAGTACCCTGGGTTGCTGATGCTTATGTTCTTGAACTTGCCTTTTACCATCTGGATCTCCTTAGTGCTACCCGCCTTGTCTCTGACTGGAGCCTGCCCTTCCTATTATCTTGGCTGTATCAAAACTGTGTGGGGTGGGTGTTACTACTGGGGTTAGAGCTGGGGTTCAAAATCTGCTCAGTGCTCAGGCAGACAGGAAGGAACCACTGCTCTGGGCCAGGAATGACTTCCTGGGTCCTAGTGGGTCCCAGTTACTCCCTTTTTGTTTAGGGGCATTGCTGTCTGCTTACCTAAGATACTTCCTGGGTTAGAGCTCCTGGGAGGCCTGCTTCCTCTGGGTTCTGTGAGATTGGGGGCAGAGCTTCTGCCCAGGATCTGCTCAGTGCTCTTGCTGAGACCAGAAGGACTTGATGTGCTTTCTAGGGATTGGAACTCAGGTCTTTATTCTTGCATGGCAAATTCTCTTACACATGAGCCCTCTAGAAACAAAAAGTTCATTTTTTGTTACCATTAAAATTGAACAGTGCATTTATGAAGAACCAGTTTGTTTTTCTTCCCACGCTATTTGTGAATATATGGGTTTTTTTGTATTTAACACAAATTAAGTGATATGTATGTGTATTATGTTGTGTGTAACCAAAAAAGTAGGATTATTATATCTATGCAAGCTAACTTGTATACCTGGAAAATTTTCAATAAAGATAGTAATCAGACTAAATTTGAATGCGATTGAAAAATATCATAAAAATCTATAAGCACAATGTGTTCAGAAAACATTGTTGTTTTCTTATAAAGAAACCAAAATTAGAATAAACAAGATTGATCAGAAGTCCAGATCAGAAGCCTACTAGGAAAAGGAGGCATATATTTAACTATTTAATACAGCAAAATAATATTCACATATTACTCTCATTGTCTTAACAATGTTTTATTAATTTTCTACTTGTGGATCTTCTTTGTGGTCTGTTAGAAAGGTGTGATACATATTCTTTATTTTTTATTTTTTTATGTTTGAGTTGTGGTTTGCCTCTGTGTGTATGTGTGTGTGTGTGTGTGTGTGTGTGTGTGTGTGTGTGTGCACGCGCACGCGCGCATGTGTGTGTATGACTTGCATGTGCCTGATGCATTCCAGAGTCCAGAAGTGTGCAACAGATCCTGAGCAACATGTCCCATGTAACTTGAGCTACAGACAACTGTGAGCCACCACATGGATGCTGGGTCCTCTGAGAGAGCATCCAGTACTCTTAACTACTGCCAAATTACCATAAAAATCCAGTGACTGTCCTTATATATAAAACTATGTGAATGAATATATATTTTCAACACAGTATCTTTTAGAATTTTTAGCAGCTATATGTACAAATGAGGACAAATTTTTGATGATGGTTTAATGCTTACTAAAGATGCATCATAAAAATGTACTGAACCTGGCTAACATTTAACGTTAAATTTAGCAAAGACAGATCCTGAAATGAAACAGGCTTGCTAAGCAAGTATAATGAGTTACAAATGGAACACCCCAGAAAGAAGCACATGTTGTTAAGATAAAAATCACTTGTCAGCATCAAGTACCTCCTGTCTTAAGTGAAGGTGTCATGGCTTTTATGATATTTATATTTTAACACATTCTGACAATATAATATAGACTTGATCAGCACAGCATATTTCCAACAATGTGTCTATCATCTAAGTTTAAATTATTTTGGAACTTGATTGTGTAAACTTCTGCTTAAATAATCAAACAACTTATGATCCTCACTGATGTACTGAGCTTCATCCAAGAATCCAAGGCAAGTTTTGGTTAAGTTAAACACAAAGCACCATCTGCTTCTTTAGCAATATAGAGATTCCTTTGTGAAAAGGAGGAAATGGGTGGGAGAAGAGAAGAAGAAATTAATCAAACAATGGGACGGAAGAAACTTGCTTTTAGCTTGAGTGGATGTTGTCAAACACTTGGGTATCTTTCCTCCTATTGTCTTTAGTGCTAAATCTTTTGGTCCTAAAAATTATATATGACTTATAATTTATTTCATCATAAAAACTAAAGTTTGAAGCAACTTTAAATCAAGTTTTAATCTTTCTGGTTCCCTGTTTCATTGACAAAAAAAGCAAAATTAAACAATGTAAATTCTAAAAACCCGAGCAAACCACAGAGGAAGCCTTGGGCATCCCTCTGAGACCAACCATGCGGCTCCACACCCATGAGTCTGAGCCACTGGTCCTTTGCATGGCCATGCCCATGTCAAACAATGCACATGGCAGTGATGAAGTGTAGCCCCCTACTCTTAACTGACAATAATGTTTATCTTCCATTTCATCACACACAGTTAGCATATGATCATTTTCTATTGTTAAGGCAGAAAGACTTTATTCTGGCCCATACTGGGATATGAAAACAAGAAACCCCTGAATTGTAACCTCAACGGCTTGTCTCCTTATTTTTCTCCACAGAATATTGACTTGTTTGAGGCCGTCTCCTATAGCCTTACCTGAAATAATTAGCAAAAAAACCTTAGAAATAATAATTCATATCTACTGATACACATCAATCTGTATCAATAAGACCATGAGTCAAGATAGTGAACTGACCTACCTCCTCAGAAGGAACCAAAATAACATGATTGCTGCACAAACTTCATCCTTGCGTCTTGCATTACTTAGGGAAATATAATACTGTGTCCCAATTTTTAAAATTATACAATACTAGCTACCTACCTGGCAGGTAATGGCAGTCTGATGAAGGCTATACTCATCAGCCCTACTTACAGAAGAGGAGATGGAGAGGTCTGAGAAAATGAAACTTCTCAGCAAGCTGCTATCATAAGTTCTAGAGGTGATCTTAGAAAAGGCTAATAAATTGACAGTAACTTTGTTGGAGAGGAATCAGATGTATCATGGCAAGACCTCTGTTAGACCATATTACTCATAAAAGACACAAGTGCTTCTAGGTAAAATAGTAGTTTCTTAGATGGTCCTGCAGTCAGATGAAGTGGTTTGGTACACAATCTTACCGTGGTTCTCACATCGTTTATTTGGCATTCATATTCAATTTTAAATTTTTACTTATTTTTCTAATTAGCATAAAAAGTTACAAGTTTGTTTATGGCATTTTCATGCATGATTTTTTGGTTGACCCTTCTGTACCTCCAGCATAATTGCTCCTGCCCACCCCCCAAAAATCCCCATTTTCTGTGTCCAGCTTGGTTATTTCATTTCAGATTTGGTTCAAATATATAAAATGTTTTATAAGGTTAAGATGTCTTGAATTACATTGAACAATAAATGATGGACCTATAATCAAAGATAGTTGTCATGGTCTCCTAGTGCTAGTGGGCTTGTGGCTTAGGACCTACTGCCTGGTGTTTACTCTGTCTACTAGTCTTCATACCACCCAAGAGAACTTCAGTAAGTTCTGGTGTTTACTCTGTCTCTCTGTCTGCTAGTCTTCATACCACCCAAGAGAACTTCAGTAAGTTAATGATCTCTCAGTATAGGGATTGAGTGAAGTTCTGAGTGAATTTCTATTGTTTGACATGGGCATGACCATGTCAAAGGTCCAATGCCTCAGACCCATGGGAGTGGCAAAGCCTCCTGGTTGGTCTCAGAGAGACGCCCAAGGCTTCCTCTGTTCTAAATGAAAATTTTGACAGTGTGCAGATTATGTCCAGCTAGTGTTCTCTCAGCTTCCTTTTAGTCTTTTACACCCTGAAGACTGCTCTCCTACACAGACTTGTGCTAAGATGAGCCAAACCTACTCTTGTTCAGCTGTACAAAATAGTCCTGCCTCTCTATTTAATGGTGTGGAATAAACACACAGAGCTTTCTAGGTGCTGCAGCTTCCACATCAGAGAGCCCAGTCCACCTGATCCCAGCTTTTTTGTGTCTGTGTGTCTACACTTTCTCCATTCCCTCGTGACTTCTAGTCATCATTCCAACACCCAAGCCGTACAAGGACACAACAACCCAGCTATATGGATTCTGTGCTTCATTTGCTTAGTGAAATTTTATTGAGGAGAACATATCACTACAGTTGTTTGTGTAGCAACTTGAGGTTACCATAATCTGGGAATTAGTGCAGATGGAGTCTCAAGGTTTCCCTTTCTACCTGCCAAATAATGTGAGCCCATTGCCTATGCTATTTTTTGATGTGGTGTCCTTTATAATGTAAACATTACTGTTAAAACAAGTATACTTGTATTTCAAATTTAAAATATCTCCTGTAGAATGTACAGTTATGGAAGAATAAAAAACAAAAAACACAAGTTTACTGCTCAATCAGTATCTGGTTGGTTGTTTGCCTCCCTGGGCTTCTGTTGCTTCCTTTGGCAACTGGGGAAAGTGGAGTTCTTGATGCCTCATTTAAACTAATAGCACACGTAAGAACTTTATTACAAATTTATTAATTAATTAATTTATATATTTTAAAAATCTTCATCTTCTAGAACTGCCAGGATAGGCCTTCTTGCCCTTCTTTGTCAGGTATCTCTGGCTTTTGTCTTCCGTGAGTGTGGGGAATTGTGTAACATCTTTGGAGCATCACACAAAGAAGAGAGGCAGTTGTGCAATTTTGCATAATTAAAAAGGAAAAAAGCTACACTAGTTGGTGGTCCAGTTCTTTCAACAGTCCCCAGAGGCATCTGCTTTCATCTAGAAACTGGCTGCCATGGTGGTAACAGATGACTTTTAAACAGCTGTCACAAGTCAAAACCAAAATGAAACAAAAAGCCACCCTCCCACACTGCGTCTAGGTAGCTTGCCAATAGGTAAAGTGACTCCTTCTCAGAGACCTGGGATGAGCAGACTTCGGGGGGCCAGTTTTTATAATTCGACAGGAACTCAAAAAACTCAGACAAGCTGCCCTCGTGATTCCCAGAGAGCCAACTTCCACATTTTCTAAAGGGATCATAGCAATAGTTTCCAGGGGGCATTTTGAATGTGTTAATTGCCTGCAGAAATTAGCTTTCAAAATATACACGATTCGTCTAACTCTTCAAGTATAAGTGTCTGCTATGTACCATCTGAGGCACCATGTTGCCTGTGTAGCTTTGTAGCTTTTAACAGTTTGGGTAACTACATTGCAATTAATATTTAATAGAAAAAAAGGGAAGTAAAAATAGGGTTTTTTGTTTGTTTTTTGTTTTTTTGTTTTTTGTTTGTTTGTTTTTTTAGTTGTAACATCACTAATTCTTCTGTTACCCTAAAAATCATGAAAATGATTATCAACTCCCATTGAACAAAACCTGGAGCAAACGGCATTCTGGGAAGAAAGGCCTTGGTGCTGGTTGGTTAAGAGGTCCTGAACAGCGTGTCCCTATGGTGTGGCTAATTGAATTGCAAACATGTCAGTCTGACAGCTTTAACAGTTTATGCTTGAATGCTGGAATGTCCAGCCTTTTTCTCCTTGTTACTGGACAATTTCTCTTTGTCATCAGAGTCCTCCTTAACTGAAAGCCTGAGCCTTTGTTTATACCCAACTCTTTACCCTGTCACTGCAGCACACAGAAGACACACTTGTGGTCTCTCATGACTGACACGCTGGAAAATAAGTCATGAGACTAAAAACACAACTTTGAATGGAAAATGCATCTAACAGGTGGTTTTCTTTCCGAGACTGATAGATTTTTCTTCCCACATCTGAGCCTTGCATCCTTTTGTGTTTTTATGTTTTGTCTTTTAGATTCCACATCGACACCTCACACATGAGAAACATGACGAGACACTGGTAACAATCACCCACCAGTGCGAAGATTATGAAAGGTAAAGACAGTGTTTTCCTTAGAGTCTACATTCCTGCAATGAAAATATTCTGCTTGCAGCGTTTCTGCTTTCAACAGCGATGAGTCTGTTAAGAACTCTGAAAGGAAAATCTGCTGGATGGAAGCAGATGGTATAGACAAGGGAAGAGTGTGGGAATAGGCATGAGCCATTTACAGTTTTTGTTTTTATTTTATTATCTTCTTCATTATCATCATCATCGGCATCATTATGAAAGACAAAAAGGGACACACACATTTGTGGAATGGAGAGAAAGCAGAGGGAGACAAGGAGGGAGGGAGGGAGGGAGGGAGGAAGGAAGGAAGGGGGAGAGACAGAGAACCAGGCAAGGCACTGCAGGTCAGGGAACAAAGTTGAAGAGTCAGTTCCCTCCTTCCACTGGAGGGTTCTGGGGATCAAATTCTAGCCATGAAGTCTGCACAGCAAATGCTTTTATCTGCTGAGTCATCTCACTGGCTCCTGGGGTGCATGACCTGAACAATTTTTTTTCCACTGCTATCCAAGAGGCAGGAACTGTGGTGGGTCATAGGAGTTTTTGTGCTGGGGATGCTTTTTAGTTGTACAAATTTTGCTTTACTAAAGAAAGGACTCTTTCACCAATATATTGAAGAAGTTCTATTTCCACAGCCGAGTTTGCTTAATCCTTAGCACAGATTCCTCAGCCACACCTCTCATTCTGTCAATCATCTAAGGGGATTTTCCTGTCTCCTAGTCACCAGCACAGTAACTCTCTCAGTTCTCACTTGGTACCTTCTATGTGTAAGATGCTGTGCTGATTGCTCGCAGAAGGCACATGCACACCCTTGCCTCTAGCTGTTTACAAGTAAAACTGAGAAAATCTACGTGCAGACTTAACAATAATACATGGTTAAATGTTTTGCCTAATAAGAAAACAACCCAAAACTGGATGGAGTGTGCACACCTGCAGCCCTGGCACAGGAGACAGGAGACAGAGGTAGGAGAACCCTGACAAGCTGGAGACAAGCCTGCTCTACATAGTAAAATTTATGCCAAGGCTTAATATGAATTAAGCAAAGCAGAATAGAAAAGGGACATCAAAATAAACATAATGCTGTGAGAAGTCAGGGAAAGGCAAGACTTGTATACTTAAGGATAGAGGGGTACAAAGGAGTGTGTGACACAGAGCGACGGGAAAGCTGAGCAGAAGTGTCAGCATCAGGAAACGGGCTATTTGGATTTGTTTATCTTTATGTAATGTAAAGTCAAGGGAAGCTCAGATGAGGTCCCATGGAGAAACTAACTAACTAAGGCTTTATTCTATAGGCCAACATTTCTTTGTTCCCAAGACTCCCTTCATAGTATCTATCATTTAAACAGAAGTTTAGACTTGAATTTATCTATTGTTATATGTGGGGGTGAGGGCATGTGTGACTCAGCACATATGTGGCGATCAGAGGTCAGCTTTATGGGATCCGTTCCTTCATATTCACCTTCCTATGAATTTGGGGGATTGAACTAGATTGTCTGGTTTAGCTCTAAGCACTGCTTTCTGTTAAGCCAGCTTAACCTGGCTTTAATACCTTAATGAGAAATGATAATTAAAGACTCATTAAAACTCAGATTTTTAATGTTAGTTTTCAACTAGAGACATCTGTGGGGCCGATGACATAGTTTCAGTTTCTGAGCCTGAGAACAATCTGCTTCCAATGTGAAGATCACGAGTGTGGCTGAGGAGCTCTGTAAAGAAACTTGGACAGCAAACTGATGGCAGGGAGAGTCAGCCAGTAGTGCCTACAGTCGATTAGGGAAAGAGCAGTAGCATTAATAATAGCATTGCTCACAGGGTCCACACATATGCAGACCCCGGCCCAGCATTAAATATTTATTTTTATATATGTTTTAATTGTAGCAGTTACCTTTATGTGACTCAAGAAAATGAGGTAATTCTAAAAGCAAAAGCTTGCAAGAAAACACACAGTCTACATGGATTCTTGTTTCTCACCCATTTTTGACAATCCTGGAATGGTATATATGCATTTATAAATAGTGTATGTCAGTTATGCTTATATAGAGGTAAAATGTATGACATAGTTATATGCTCTGAATTTTTTATTTAATACACTTGTTTTTATTTTTAAAACTCTATCACAATATTGATTTCTCCCATTCCTCTAAACTTTTTAAATTCAATGTCTCTCATAAGTAGATTAACCTCGATTATAGAAAATTTAGCATTTTATTATGAGATATTATTCATCATTCTATAATAGTGGCGTTTGTGTCTTGCTCCTTGCTAAGATTTTATGTACTCCAAGGAAAGATTCCTTATACAACAATGGATCTGCAAAAAGCTTTAATAAAATGTGAGAAGATGTGCATTTTTATTAGAGGAGTAGTCTGATGATAGTCATATTAGAACCTCTGATATTAACAAAGAAAGTGAGATGGGAATGGGGGGAGGGGCACACCTCATCACAGCACTTGGGAGGTAGAGACAGAAGGATCAGGAGTGAAAGGGCAGCAAAATGAGGCCTTGTTTCAAAAAGCACAAACAAAGTGAGAGAATGAACAGGGAGTGAGAGAATGAAGAGAGAGGCACGAGGGAGAATTGAGAAACCCAGTGTTTATACAGAGACAGAAGAGATTCCTGCCCCATCCCTTTGCCTTAGACACAAACTGACACAGCTTCCTCCGTCGAGGGGAATTCCAAGGGCGTTACATAATCTTGAGAGTTTCATCATATGGCTTTAGGAATAGAATGGATCCAAGTTCTCAGACTGTGCTCCTTTTTAAGTGGTGTTAAATCGACTTCCTATAGCCATCCTCCAATCTACTGTTAACAGCATATTAATATTCAGGCTTTCTATGTTTATCCTCTGAAAACCACACAGCCCCCAGGAGTTTGTATTGTTTTCATACTGTGTTGAAGTGTTTGTCCTTCTGAGAAAAACAGAGATAGCTGGACCTGTTTTAGATTACTTCTAAAATACGCAGATACCTGGCAGGTTAACCTGTGTGGTATATGTGACCAGGGATCCAGAAAGAGGGGAGAGGTATAAGGCAAATGCTGAAATCTGTCTTTGTTCTCTGGGAAATGGGAAGCTGAAAGACAGACATGAGATGAGAGGAAAAAAAGGAAAAAAAGAAGGCCAGAGAGAGCCTGGGTTAGCCATTCATCACCACCTCTAAACTAAGTCTCTTAATGGAAGTATCTGCAAGGGCAGAACTCAATGCCCTTGAATGCCCAGCTACCTTTCAAAGGAAAATCGAAGAGGTGGAGGCAACCTTGGTTCTCAGTGAGAGGCGTTCCTAAAGCTAACACTGATTTTGGTTTGTACGGTCCACAGTGTTTCATAAGCAGCCTCAGTCAGCATGCTGGGATCCTGGAGTCAGTGTTTCAGTTACATTTTGTAAAGCAGATGTTTCCCTGGTTTTTGTTATAACATTTATTTTTAGTATTTTTAAATGGATCATGCATTCAGAAAATTACATTCACAGCCTAGCAAGGAAACCATAATGATTCATCTTAGTCTGAAGTAGAGATCATTTCAGAAGAAGGAGATAAAGGTCAATCCTTGTGAATTGCCTGGCATTGAGCCTATGCAGCCATTGACCCTGTATTATACACGATTATTATTATTATTATTATTATTATTATTATTATTATTATTGCCATTGATGCAGCAATCTCCTACTTCTGGTAGCAATATACTGGTTTTCAGAAAGATTTTAGGGGCTCTTTTATTCTGCACATCCAAAGTATTCAAGTATCTTTTTTGTAAAACATTGGTCTACTTTAAAAAAATTAAACAATAGGGTGTTTTTCATCTATGTGAATAGCCTACTCCCCTCCAGATGTAGTGTTTAGCAGCCAAACAGCTGCTCTCTATTAAAATGTTTCTCAGAGCCCTACTTATTTGCTCATAAAGAGAAGAGAAGTGTAAGTACGTTTATGGGGTGACAGGCAGATGTTTGGGTTGGAACGGGACAATGGTGATGGCAATCAAAAACTAAAATGATCTTTTATGGCATTTTAAGCAAGTATTTTGGCCTCTTTGTTTTTAACTCTCTCCTTTCATGGTTAAAATTTTAACAATTATGGACAGACAGAGCAAAGGGGCTTCTAAATAGATGCTCACTCTACTGCAGAGAAGTGAATCAATTGTTTTAAGTAAAGGAGAAATGACTTTCAAAGACCAAATACCTTCATCACACACACAGCATAACAGATCATAGTTGTTTTACAAATTGTACTCATTTATTCATAATAGAAATGTGTCAGTTTTTCAGAAATCATATTTCTCCAAGCCAATAAACAAACATCAATCCCAGTGGATTTCTGGACATCAGTTTAATTAATTTCCTTTCTGTTCCGAACTAAGAAGGACATGTGTCAACCATGGGCTTCTGTGTAATGTAGCAAATGAAATTAGCCATTAGTTGGTGGAAACATTCACAGAGAATTGAGACATGCTGCTGGGAGGGAAGGGGAGTGCCATGTGTTTTTAGTAGGACTTGATAAAGCTCATTGTAGAAATGCCTTCTGTGCACATTATCACTTTTAAGGTCCCACTTGTATGGAAAATCCAAGCAGCTATCAGGGATTTATCTTTGTGCAGAGTTTAATAAATTGTGGCTGCTTAAAATTTTGGACCCAATGTGGCAATTGCTTGTAAAGCTATTGCCACTATCCAGGAAGTCCATTGGAAAGTATAGTACATATTAACTCACTAGAAAGGAGTCCCACTGCCTCTTGTGTGTATGGAATTTTGTGTGTCTGGAGACTGGAGACTACATAGTTTCTCAGTGGAATAGTTTTGATGAAACTGTGAAAGTTTGGTATTGCTGTGGAGCTTTGCATTGGGTCCTGGCAGCCACATACAACACATAACCTGGACAAAGTTATAACCTTCCTTTCTTCCTTCTCTCTCTCTCTCTCTCTCTCTCTCTCTCTCTCTCTCTCTCTCTCTCTCTCTTTTTCTCTCTGCCTGTCTCTCTCTTTACACTGAGTCATTCTTTTACAGTGTAAGGTTTCAGAATTTATGTTGAATTGTCTCCTCCAACCCGATAAGTACACAGACCCTCTAATGCCTGGAGTCTATAGCAATAACACTTCCTCTCTGCAGCTTGAGTTCAAGGCTGTTCAAAGCCTATCAACATGATGAAAGACACTGTATTAGCAAAATTACAATTTTCAGGGCAAATTTCAGAAAATATTAGCATGTTCAAAACAGACTGTATTTTGAGACGCAAATCATTTGTTGATTTGTCCTTTGTTTCATTCTTCTTCATACTGTAATTGCCATTTTAAAACACAGCAGGAAATTTAGAGCTCTTTTCAATTTTCTGACAGGAAGTTATGTGAGTACACTGAAGAAACAGCAGGGAGAGTGAAGGAACAGACTTTGGGAAATTGAGTTTGCTTTTGGTTTGGACAAGTTTCTCTATTGAAAATGTAGTGCCCCAAGGGAATCGAGTTCTCTCTTGGGGCTTCTTTCAGTCAGCTCACTATGAGCCTTGGCTCAAACTTGGCTTTACATGGAGACCCAGTAATTATACTGAGAAATTGTTTGAAATACATTTTCATTCCTCCCTTTCAGAAACTTATAACTTACTTGATTTGAACTGACATAGATTCTATGTGACACCATATGTTCCAGTGTCCTCTCCCATTAGACATGCATGTAATAACTTAAACCGTACATCAATTCATTTCTAAGTTAGCAGAATTGGAAACATTTTTCTCATTTCTATCTAGAAAATACTTCTAAATCAAGAATCCTTTTGCTTTCCAAACTCAATTATTCTTATTGTTCTAGTTTCTAAAATGTCTTTAGTCTCTTTATATTTAGATCTTTGTTTTTATTAATCACAGAAAATATTAGCATGTTCAAAACAGACTGTATTTTGAGATGCAAATCATTTGTTGATTTGTCCTTTGTTTCATTCTTCTCCATACTGTAATTGCCATTTTAAAACACAGCAGTAGGCTGAACCCTCATACAGAAACCAAAAATCAAAACTGTAAACATCGCCAATAGCATTCAAAGATGTTCCACACCCCAGAGCATCACGATTATTAATTAGTCGAGTGGCATTGAACGCTATTATTCATAATCAGATGTTAGGTTTATATAATATTCTGCAAGGTATGGAAATTTAAGTTGTATAGAAATTAAAGTAGTTACACAGAAAGGGGCTCGTTGCTATATGGTTCTTCATCATTTCCGACTGCATCCATCTTGTACCCATTGCTTGATTCGGTGCTAACAGAAAACTACCCAATGGCAATGAGTGACTGTCAAAGAGCCAGTGCCCTGCATGTGTGCTTTCTTGAAGTGGCTCATGTCTCTGAATCTACAAATCAACCTGCTGCCATCTTATTCCCATCATCTACTTATTAAAGTATTTTTTTATTTTTTTAACAATAAAATTAAAACAGTTTATGTCGGTTATTTCTGTGTGTGCCAATTCTAAGAGGTGCTGTATATATGCAGAAGGATGAAATGATCGTGAAATAGACAAGAAGAAAACCAAACAAATACAACTGGTGTTTAATCCCTCATCCGAGATAACTAGCAACAGAATATTTTCACTGTCTTGTTTGTTTACAGTGAGATGATCAGAGATGGCATTTGCTCTGCCTATCTTGTTTTTGGCAGTGCTTCTGAGGCCATCCACCTATAGCCATCCTCCTGCTGGAATCCAGCACTGGGAAGTCACTGGAGTCCCTCCCCCCATGATGTCACACTGATGTCTACTCAGCCATGTTTGTTCTTGAAAGCAAGCAGTGTGCTACCTCCTTCTCCATTATTCCAAACTTTCAGCATTCAAATCTGGGTCCAATGAGAAGGAGAATGACAAGTTAGTTAGTATAATTGAGGCATCCCCATTTTAGAATAAACAATTTGAGTAAATATTAAAAGAAAAAATTAATGGGTATGGGCCAGAGAGAAGCCTCTATGGACAATGGGGATTCCTGTCAAGCCTGACAGCTGAAATTTGATACCCAGGACCCACACTGTGGAATGAGAGTGCCATTTCCTCCAGCCTGTCCTCTGACCTCCAATTTTGCACTCTGGTACATACACAAGCACCAAGCACACACAATATACACAAGCACGCACACTATAAATACTTATAATAAAATTTAGGAATTTGAAAATTCCTTTAAGATATTTTTTAAAGGTCTATTTTTATTTTATGCATATAAGTGCTTGCTCTGCATTTATGTGTGTATACCACATGCATGCCTGGTGCCTGCCAAAGGCTCAAAAAGACATAGGTCCTCTGAAATTGGAGGCATAGATGGTTGTAAGCTGTCATGTGGGTGCTGGGATTTGAACACATGTCTTCTTCAAGAGCAGTTAACATTCTTAACCACTGAGCCATCTTTTCTGCCCCAACTCCTCCTTTACAAAAGAAGGTATAATATGAAACTTTACAAATTAAGTTTATTTGGAAAGTATCCAGTCACATGACTCTATAGATACTTATTTAACAACCAGCCTGTTTAGAGATACTTAGCCTAAATTCAGTCACTTAGCATAGAAACAGTACTGTAACAAACATAGTTAAATATTTGGGTACATTCTCCCACTTCTCCCAGGGGGAATTCCTAACACCAGAATTGTTGAGAGAAAGCATTAATAAACTTAAGGCACTCAATATGCAGTTCCAATCTCTCCAGAAATAATATTTTTTCCTATATTGTTAATGCTAGAAGTATTGCTCACTATTGAACAAAATAATTCCATCTTTCTTTTCTAACAATGATACAATTTATTACTAAAGTTAAAACCACCTTTTACTGAAATTAGTTGGTGGAATGGTCTGCTTTGGTTTTGAACCTCACTGAATCAAGAAGGGTCAGGCGTTAGGACAGCACACTTCTGGTACACACAAAGAGAGAACTTGACATGAATGTTGTTAACACCACCCAGTGGGTCACTGGCTGCTGGCAGTGACTCTTTCTTTTCCTCTCCCTGTCTTCCTCGTTTTTATCTCTTGTCTCCTTCCTGGCAGCCATAACAGTACTCTGCACTACAGACTCTCTTTAGCATCAGAGACTAAACCTTCTGAAACTAGAAAGAAAATTAAATCCCCTTGGCTTCCATGGCTTTTGTCAGATTTGTTACACTAACAGGAAAGTGTGACTAACACTGCTTTCTATATGTCCCCCTCCCCAAGTAAAAGTAGCATCTGCCAGGTTCTCTCTTGTTGAGCACCATCTGCCTACCCTTTCTTAACTCCCCCATATTGTGAGCCCTGTTCCAGTCTGGACTGTATTCTTTGGCCTGTAGCCTTTTTACCCACAATTTTCTTCACCATCTCTGAATTTCTGACATTTAGCTTTCTTCTGGTTATTCAATTTTGCAGTTTCTTCTACTGAAGATTCATAACTATCTAAAATGAGGGAAGAAAACTCAGACCACTGTAGTTGGCTGTGTAAAGGTTGTTACCCTCACTATTACCCCAATCCTCTTCTGCACATCTTTTCTCTGACACAAAGGCTCTGACATCCACTTCTCTGGCCTATCCAACCTCACGTTCTTGACTATCCAAGTGATGTTGGGTATGAGTCTATCTCATAGACTTTCACTCCAATCAGATAGTGGTTGGTTACCCCCACAACCTTCGTGCCACTGCTGCACCAGTACATCTTGCAGACAGATCACTCTTGGAGATTGAATGGCTTGCAGCTGCGTAAGTGTTTACCTTTCTCCTTTGGTAGTGTGCAGAGTACCTTCTAATACCATGCACACTAGTCTATGTGGGTGCAGGTTTTATGCAGGCACCAGATTGACTTCTCTATATTCAATTAGTTATCTAAGTCTTGTCTTCAGCAATAGGGCCTTGCCATCAGTATATGAAGAGCCACCAACAACATTGGATTGTTTAGGGATTCCCACAGGACTCTTTTGGCCAAGAGCTTGGTTAGTTGTAATCCCTTTCTGGTACTGAAGCTTCATTTGATGGTGAGTGATGTCCAGTTGGGCCTCTGCTACTCTTGTTCTTTGATGATATTATTTAGATTGCCTTCACATATGTATATATGATAGGAAGCATCTGCTGTATTAGGTTTCCATAAGCCTCTCAACTGGCTCTTAGTTTTAGCTGTCTCTCTCCATATAGTCTCCATTGCTCCCTCCTCTCTTCTGTGCTTGATGTTCCTATTTCGGTCCCTCACCTTGTCTATCTATAACTGTTTATTTTATTTCTCCTTCCTAGGAAGATTCATCCCCTCCCCCTAGTCTCTTACGGTGGTTATCAGGATTGTAGTTTGCTTAACAATGACTTAAGAGTTAACATTCATGTATATGTAAATAGATACAAAATTTGTCTTTCTAGGTCTGAATTACCTTGTTCAGGATATGCTTTTCTAGTTCCATCCATTTATCTGCAGATTTCATTTCTAATGGCTGTGTAATAGTCCATTGTGTAAATGGACCACATTTTCATTACTCAGTTATCCATTGACATTCATCCAGGTTGTTTCTAATTTCTGACTGTTATAAATAGACCAGCAAGGAACCTAGTTGAAACATGTCTCTGTAGTAGAATAAATGATCTTTTGAGTTTATGCTGAATACCTCCAACATCTCTTTTTTTCATCCAAAATTGTCTTAGCTGTCCTGGTATTTTTGTATTTCCACATGAAGCTGAAAATTATCCTTTCAACATCTGTGAAGAATTGTGTTGAAATTTTCATGGGGATTGCATCCTACCAAAAGCCAGTATTACTCTACTTGTCTTTCTAATCCATGAGCATATGAGATCTTTCCATCTTCTGATATCTTCTTCAATTTTACTCATCTTAATCACCTTAACCAAGATGATTTAGTGAGGAAGGATAAATAGCTAATATTTGAATGTCTCAGGTTTTGGAATGCTGGGCCCTTTCTTCCTGCTGGCTATTATAGCATTACACCTTACCACCAGAACACCAGTGATTTGCTCCTATTTCAACCCAGAATTCAGCAGATGCTTTCACACATAATTATACAACATTTTTTTGGTTGGGAATTGAAAATTAAAGTATTCTGCTTTTTCATTCATCTCTAAAATCAATATCTCCATCAAACCTTTCACCTCAGAGATCAAGGAATACAGCCAAAGAGGAGGCAGAAAAAGGGTAAGAGCCAGAGCAGATGGAAGACACCGAGGATGCAAGGCCTTCTAGACACAGCAGGGTTGGTACATAGGAGCTCACAGAGACTGAGGGAGCATGCACAGGACCTGCACAGGTCTGCACCAGATGAAAGAAGTGGACACAGGCCCTCATCACTAACCCAGAAAACATCTCCAATATATAACCTCTTGCAAATGAAAAAGAAAAAGTTTTCCCCAAGGTCCACTCACTGGGCAAAGAAGCATAAAGGGCAGGCCCCATGCCTAGCAGACCAACACAAAATGAATTCAATGACATTTTTCAAAGTTTTATAATTGTTTCATAATTTAAAGTCAGGGCAGTTTTATTTATTTACTTTCTTTGGATTGTATGTTTTCTAACTTATGGGCCCTGTGTGCATATATTGTGGCTTCTGGTTTTGTGTTTTTATGGGATTCCTGTGTGAGCAAAATGTGTGCCACTGAACCTTGTTTCTTGTGGTTTTTCTTTGGCTCTTTTTCTTGTTTGCTTGTTTTTGTCATATTCTGATTTACTTATTTATTTATTTATTTTATTATTATTTCTTAGTTGTCTGCTTTGTTTTCTTTTTTAAAAAACATTTTTTACACATATTAGTGTTTTGCCTGCATGCATATCGGTGTAAGGATACCAGATGTGCTGAAACTGGAGCTACAGACAGTTGTAGCTGCCATGTGAGTGCTGGGAATTGAACTTGGGTCCTCTGGAAGAGCACTGAGGGCTCTTAACTTCTCAGCCATGTCTCTGCCCTGACTGTTTTATTTATTATTATTTTATTCATTTACATTCCAAATACTGCCCACCTTGTTGGTTCTGCCTCCCAGAGTTCTTCACCTAATTCCTCCTCCCCTTTACCTCTGAGAGTGTGATCCCCACATACCCACCTTCTTCAGCACCCCATCACCCAGGGCGTCAAATCTCTACAGGACTAGGCACATCTTCTCTCACTGAGACCAGACAAGGCAGTCCTCTGCTACATAAATTCCAGCGGCCAAGGACCAGCCTATGTAACTTCTTTTGACAGTATTTTGAGACAGGGTTCTCTGTGAGATGAGCATAGTTTTAATAAGACTTGATGGACAGCTCTGTGCTCCATCTTTACAGCACTGATGAGAGAGCAGCCTATGTCCCTTGGAGCTCTGAGGGGTCTGATTAGTTGATACTGTTGTTCTTTCTATAAGGTTGCCATCCCGTTCAGTTCCTTCAATCCTTCCCCCAATTATTCCATAGGGGTCCTCGACCTCAGTCCAATGGTTGGTGTATCTACATCTGTCTCAGTCAGCTGCTGGTAGAGCTTCTCAGAAGACAGCCATGCTAGGCTCTTGTCTGCAAGAACAACATGGCATCAGGGTTTGAATCTGACTATAGGAAAGACAGAAAAGATATGGATCCAGTTGGGAGAAAAGATGAGAAGGAACTGAGAGGAATAGAGAGAGGAAAAACCATCATCAGAATATATTGTATGAAAAAAATATATTTTCAATAAGAAAAAAAGACAAATTTTCACATAAAATAAATGAGCATATCCATTTCACAAGTATCTAAAATTGGACTTACATTTAACAAATGGTAAAATTATTGTGTATGCAATAAACATATTCTTCTAATTCTAAGACCTGAGAAATGCTGCCCTAACCCCTTTTGACAGTATTTGGAGACAGGGTTCTCTGTGGGATGAGCATCCTTATAAGAAGACTTGATGGACAGCTCTGTGCTCCATCTTCATAGCACTGATGCGGGAGCATCAATCTTCAAGCCCAGAGTAGAGGCATTCAGAGACAAAGGCTGCAGAATGCAAAGTGGTATTCAATTTTCAAGTAATGACTCTGCTTCTCTCATTTAGCAATGGTGTGATTGATTAGAAATGGTAAAATCTCAGCAAAGCTGAGACTATGGTTCTTATTTATTTACAAGTGATGAGCACTGGCTACCTCTATGACACTACTTAGAACCAGTACTGTGGTTAAGAGTGTGGTTTATTGAATCAGACTATTGAGTTCAAATCATACTTTTTAGGAAAGTCACTTAATCTTTCTAGAAAAATATCTTTTTTTTTATTCTCCTGATAGATCTAATAAGAGTTGTTAGGATTAAATAAAGCAATACATGCACAGGCACTGATCTGTAATAAGTACTCAGTCATCCTGCAGGTGTCCTTAATAAACTAGCCTAGCTTACTATATAGATCATGGTTCACTGAAAAATATTCTGCATTTCAACCATTTTCTTTTAGAACCAGTAATGTAATAGTAGATACCACTGGATATATTACCAGAAAGTATGGCACTAACTTGCCTTTTGTGATAATATATTGTTAAGAAATCACTTAAGGAGTTCTTGGCCCATGGGAAACTTCATAGGTATTTTCTGGGTAGGTAATTACAGCATCACAGAGCCTCTGATGGACCCTCTGTGATAGCTCCTATCCTTCATCTTCTGGGTGTTCATAACTCACCAATAACACCCCCACACCCCCCACCTCCTCTGAGGTCATCATTCCTTCTCTGGATAATGCTGCTTGCTGGATGCAGGGAAGCCACTTACACACCAGTGTCTCATGTTCCTCTCCCTTTTTGTTTTCTGTTAATTAGGGGCTTTGGTTTCATAAAGATTCTTTAAGGCTAACAAGACACCCTACCATTCAGTTCACCAGCAGCTGCCAGGTGGGGCTTCCTCAGATTTGATCATTTCCTAGCACAATTTTCATAACACAGGAAAGCACGTATGTTTTCAAATTTATTATAAAAGATAGAAGCCAGAAATACACATTGCTTGTGGTACTGGCACATGGCTGACTTTCCTGCTCTTCTGAACTACCTTAATCCATGCTTGTGTCATCAGCAGGGAAGCTCTGCTGGACTCCTTTCTTTGGGAGATGTGGGTTAGAAAGACATCCTAGTCTCTATACATAGGTGTGATTTTACTGGTGACCAGACCCCATCCTGAAGCTTTGGGTAGACCCCATAGAGTCACCCCATTACCATAAATATAGATGTGTTCCAGAGGGCCTAGTTACAAACAGTAAAGGACATTTTCATAGCTTGACAAATGTCACTTCTGTAGGGTGATTTGTGCTGGGCTAGAGACAAAGACCAATCAAATTTTTTATCGTATTAAGTTTTGGTCTCTTTGTCTAAATTGCCCTCTCCTTGGTTTACTTTTGCTTTTATTCCCAATAGATTAACTTAGTGTTGGAGCAGTCACTTGAAGAGAACCAAAATGATGAAGCTATACAGTATAAGATTTTAAATGATTTAAATTAAAATTTAAATTAACTTTAAATTATCTATAGACACATATGCCACAGGCATATGTCAAGGTCAGAGGATAATTTTGTGGAGACTGTTCTCTCATTAACCTTTATGTAGACTCCATGGATCAAATTCAGGTCACCAATCTTGCATGACATGATTTGAAATTTCTATATATACGTAATACATTGTGTGTGTGCATGTATGTCTCGTAGTCATTTACTCCATTAAGTTTAGATACTGTACTTCATTTCATGTTACATACTGATATCTAATAAACTTGAACGGAATCCACTTAAAAGGGACTTGTTACTTTTCCCTTTGATTAACCAGCAGTCTCAACTAACTTGGACCCCCAAGATCTCTCAGACACTGAGTCACCAATCAGGCAGCTTACACCAGCTGATGTGAGGCCTCCAACACATATGTATACAGCAGAGGACTGCCTGACCTGGTCTCAGTGAGAGAGGATACATCTAACCCTCCAGAGATTTAAGGCTCCAGGGAGTGGGGAGGCCTGGTGGGGTGAGGGTGGGGTATGGGGACATCCTCTTGGAGACAGGTGGGAAGGGGAGGTATGAGATGAGGAGAGTTCAGGGAGCAGACCAGGATGGAGATAAAGTCTGGACTTTACAAAAGGATTAAAGAATAAAAATAAATTAATTAATTTAAAAAAGGATCTAAGTAAAGTTTAGTGACCTCTTTGTGAGCTAAACACATCATTAATTTGTTTCTCACCCTCTTAGGACTTTGCTAGGCTCTGAACACTCTGTATTTGTTTGAATAATTTTCCGAGCATTCCAGATCCCTTCCTCTTCAGTCTCCAGTCAGCAACAAAAACAAACAAAACAAAAGGCAGCTCAGATCTGTCTGTTCTCACAAACAGTGCATGAGTGCTCTTCTTCTTAACTTTAGCTCTTTGTCCTTTTCAGTGAATGCTTAGGTGCATAGTTTATTTTTCAGTATAAAGATTAAGAAGGAACATTCATGAACACAAAGTTGTACAGCTCTGCTTCCTAAATCGTTTTCTACAAGATGTCTTGGGTTGTGTCTATATTTAATATTTCAACAATTTTAAATAAATTTATACCTAACAAAGTGAGAACTAATATACAAGTGATATATCGATGATAAAATACCTGTGACAGGATAGATATCATGTAAGGCTAGTATTCTGATGACTGAGACAGAATAATCAAGATTTTAAAGTCAAAAGAAAAAAAAGAAAAACCCACAAAAAAAGAAAAGAAAGAAAAAAAAGAAAAATATCTATCTTGTATCTATCTGCAAATACCTATATGGACACATATCCATGTGAACGTTTATTTATATGAACATAGAGAACAATCTGGCAATCTGCTCATAATACTAAATCATCATAGCCCAGTAAAACTAAAGGAAACATATTTTTTGTGTTTTCTAATGTTTGTTTGTTAAAATAAATGTGTTTATACAATGTAAATACTCAGTTTAAATACCCAATCTAAATACCCAGTGTAACCAAAAAAATTAGAGTCTAGGAATAAATGTAGCTCAATGGTAGACTCAAGCCGTTTAAGGCCGTGAATTGGGGGCATTTGAAAACTTTCATATAAATAAAGTAAAAATAAAACAGGCTACCATATAAAAGTACATGATACAATAAGTAAATAAATGAGCCACTATAGCATAGTAGATTACCTGGAGTTTTATCTCAGCATTATTAAAATGTGGCATTTAAAATCGAGAGCATGATTTCAACACTGGAGTGGATGTGAGGCAGTTCCTTTAATTTATATATGAGCAAAATGAGATCTTCATGCATGCAGTGGTTTCTTGCCATGTGAATGTTGAATAAATGAGGGTTTGTATTAATATACCATGCACTAGTGAGCTGAAAGTCCTCCCAAGCCACAGCTGGCTGCTGGCAGAGCTATGCCAAGAGCCCAGGTCTAGCTTCTAGCGTGTTCTCCATGTTGGCACATGTTCTCCAAGAAACAAACAGACAGGCATGTGAATACTCAGCTCTCATCTGCCTGAGCTAATGGTAAAAAAGAGTGATCATGCCTCTATTTTAGAAATGCTGCTTTCATTTAGATATTAGGGTTATTTCCCCTGCTGAAACATATAGAGTAATATATAGAAACTGTATGCAAACACAGGAGACACAAATGCTGAGTATTGATGGGATGTTCCAGTGTGCAACACACAGCTGTAGGAAGCCACCGCCATGGAGCAGCTTCAAGGTTAATGTGGCATCTCTCTCCAGCATCAGCTGCAGTATGGTCCAAAGCAACCGGTTGCTGCCTGGTGGAACATTTGATTAGCAGGGCTTTCCAGACTTCCCTTCCTGCCCCCTGCCCATTCACACTCATCATTTGTGTCCATTCACAAGTCAGCCATAGTGACTAAAGCCGCCAAGTTTCCTCTTGACCTTCAACTCCTACTCTCTTCCCTAACGCCAAGTTCTACTTTTACTTGCAGTCAAGTCTGTTATCACAAAGTGACCTTTACTTTTACTCTAACCTAGCAGATCAAAGACTCAGTTTCCCTCTGTGACACTGTCATCCATGCTTAGCTATATTCCAGTTTGCTCTCACAGCAGGCCCGGAGCAGAGTGGTTGAAATAGCCAGTGAGGCCAGGGAACCCGAGATCTGCTGCTGGGGAGGAAGTAGTATGCTCTCCAAGGATGTTAAAGCAAATAAACAAACTTCTATGGAAAACTGGCCAACGTAATAGCTGGCAGATGATTCCCTGATCTTTAAACCACAACCAGCAGTCATCCACAGCTCTTTGAACTGAATTGTTTCACCAAAGCAAAAGGACATATTCTAATCAGTAGTCTGTGGGTGGTTACTGAATACTCAGAAGGAGCCTGCTGGCCTGGGTACATACATACTCAGGGGTCCTTTATGCATTCACAGACTCTGGAGACTCAACAGCTGCCAACTGCCACAGCTCTGTGTAAAGATGAAAAACTCTGCTCAGAAATGTGGAAAACCCCCGCAGCCTGGCAAGTTCTAACTAGGTACAGTTTTGAGAAACTGGGTCTAAATAAAGAGTATGGAGGGACCTCCTATAAAGTTTTTGAGAAATCTTAGATTGTTAATATTCTGCTTAGTTCAAGATTATGCAAAAGAGATTTTATGATTCATGTAGTGGCTTCTTTGCAAACCATCTTCCACAGTTGGTAAAGCTGTTGTCCAGCACCCTCTGGTGTGGTCAGTGTCACTGCTGTGGGTTGTAACAAAGGCAGAGGAAGTTCATGAGAATGATCTCTATCCATTCGAGGGCAGGGAAGGAACCAAGTCAAAGCAGCTGCATCTTCTTAACACACAAACAGAATAAATACCAAATGTCACCTCAACTTCAACTATGTTTATTAAAGCAGACACACTCAGTCTGCTGACACTACTTACCTACACAAGCAGCCTTTTCCCTGGGCAGAAGCACCACTCAAAAACTCTGGGCTTGAAAAGGAAAGACTAAAGTCTCTACCACCACACCACCCTTCAAGCAATGTGTGAGTTAGGAGTTAGCAATCGTCCAGGCAGATGCGTTCAATCCCTTGTTCTGGTGTCATCTCACAGACAGCTTTCTGAACCTTAACTTTTCCCTTGGGGTACCTCAGAGATATTCTCCCTGGCACATTGTGATTCCAGGTGTGTGTGACCTGCTTTCTCTTCCTTGGAACATTCTTCTCTGGCTGCTGCAGATTGACACCAAAACCAGTTCCAATTGACTGTAGGGGAATTTAGGGAGATAAGAGTCAGTTCAGTGATAAATTTCATCTCTCATCTCTCACCTTGTCATGGGTTAAAATCTGTAACTGGTGGTTCCCAATTGCCACTTCCTCTTCTACCTCTTGAGCTATGCTTGTACCCAGGGCCTCTGAACTTTTGGCCTGTGTATCCACTGAGCCAGCCAGGGATATGTCTAGGCTAGTCTCAGGGTATTTCCAAGCCATAAAAGTAGTAAGATTCTTTTCTTACAAGCCTTATGCAGACTTCTTTTATTTATTTATTTTTTTCTGGAATAGGCTGCCCTCAGATTCCTGTCTGCCTCCTCAGTGCTAGGATTTTAGTACAAGCTCACTTTTTCTTTTCTTTCTTTCTATCTATTTTTTTCTTTCTATCTTCCTTCCTTCCTTTCTTATTTCTTTCTTTCTTTATTGTGGTGTGTGTATATAACAAAAAGAGAGAAAGAGGAAGGGAGGAACAGACAGAAATAGAGAGAGGGGGGACGGAGGAAGGAAGGGTGGTTTCTATATCATATTAGAAATAGTTCCTTGCTTTCAAATTGATTTTCACTTGTCATTAGTATCCCTAAGCAAGCGTCTTTTTTGGTAACTCTCATGTGAGTAAAATCTATTTGTATTCATTCCTAAAATGCCTTGCACTAAACTTTTAATCTAATCTGTGTCTCTATTTCATAGTGTGATTTTCATAGAGAATCTGGATAAACTAGGGAGATTTTTTTTTTTTAGATAAAATTTCTTACAAAAGAAAAATCTTGCCAGGGTCTAATGATGTATTAATCAGAAAAGCAAAATATAAGACATTATCTCAATTCTCAATTTTTGAGGAAAAATTATAAACATAGAAAGTGGGGCTAAAGAGATAGTTTAGCATGTGAAACCTCTCACCACCAAGCCTGTCGTCCAAAATTCATCCCATGTATAAGACCTATCTGGTGGAAGAAGACCACACCCAACATGGATTTTTAAAAATTCCTCTTTCTAGGTAATCTGTTAACTGTTGTCAGCCAAATAGTTATCACATTATTATTCAAAAATGCAAAGATCTATAAAGGTAAATAGTAGGACTTTGTGTCTTCTTTCTACAGGTAGAATATATACCATTAGTTCCTAGGTGGGATGCTGTGGCTCAGACCTTGTCTTGAGCAGGTGGCAGCATCTCTGGGAGAGGGTTCTGACATCCAGAGGGCATGCAGGTTCCTCTTTTGTTTGATTTTTACAATACTGGGGTGAAGCTGAAGGTCTTGGGCTTCCTGGGCAGGCTGCCCCACAACGCTGTTTTCTTACCCATTTCTGTTGCACAGTAGATTATCTGGCCAAAGTAGATTATCTTTGAAATGCCAGTTACACATGAAGCTCCTCTATCACACCAGATATTCCAAATTCTTAGATTTTAGAACCTTTTCTTTCAGCATTTGTGTGGTATTATTTCTTCAAACTTTAAGACTGTTTTTTTTTTTTTTTTTTTTTTTTTTTTTTTTTTTTTTTTTTTTTTTTATGTCAAGCCTATCAAAATTAATGAAGAAAAGCAGTGGACCAAATGTTTTCTCTGCTGATTTTTCATGTGAAAGTTGCTATGTGTAAACAGTTTCTTAGTATTTCGTGCCATATAAAGAGAATTATTACAGCGTGAATATTTCCCTTCATTGTCTGGACTATTTGGTGCTGGTCAGCACAATGTGGCTTGATGATGACTCTTTATTTATTTACTTTTTTATAAAAATAAAACAGACTAACAAATCTTCTGTTTGCATTAACTTCAAAAATTCCCAGAGAAAATGCACTAGCCTCTGTAAGTAATGGTATAGACAGAATCTACTGAATGACAGTAATCTGTGGGTAGAAAGGGTTTATTAGGGAATCAAACTGGCAAGGTCCTTCTGAAGGGATGGGCACAGAGAAGCAAGCAGCTGTTATATGACAGTCATGAGGGT
Organism: Rhabdomys pumilio; assembly: GCA_030674055.1. Lineage (NCBI taxonomy): Eukaryota > Metazoa > Chordata > Mammalia > Rodentia > Muridae > Rhabdomys > Rhabdomys pumilio. The sequence goes on from JANHMN010000008.1 coordinate 4,724,894, forward strand.
GGGGATCTGAGTTGATACGGGATGTTGATTTGCTTGTTTTGATTTGCATTTCCTTGGTATCTAAAGATCTTGAACATTTCTTTAGGTGCTTCTCAGTCATTCGGTATTCTTCACTTGAGAATTCTTTGTTTAGCTGTGTACCTCATTTTTAATAGGTTATTTGATTGTCTGGAGTCTGATTTCTTGACTTCTTTGTACATATTGGATATTAGCCCTCTATCACATGTAAGGTTGGTAAAGATCTTTTCCCAATCTGTAGGTTGCTGTTTTGTCCTCTTGAAAGTGTCCTTTGCCTCACAGAAGCTTTTCGGTTTCATGAAGTCCTCTTTGTCGATTGTTGATCTTAGAACCTGAGCCATTGGTGTTTTGTTCAGGAAAATTTCCCCTGTGCCAATGTGTGGGCTATTTCCCACTTTCTCTTTTATTAGATTCAGAATGTCTTATTTTATGTGGAGGTCCTTGATCCACTTGAACTTTGTACAAGGAGATAAAAATGGATCAATTTGCATTCTTCTACATGAAGACTGCCAGTTATACCAGCAGTTTGTTGAGGATGCTGTCCTTTTTCCACTGGATGGTTTTGGCTTCTTTGTCAAAGATCAAGTATCCGTAGGTGTGTGGGTTTATTTATTTCTGGGTCTTAAATTCTATTTCATTGATCTACTTGTCTGTCTCTGTACCAATACCAGGATTATTTTTTTTTAAATCACTATTGCTCTCCAACACTACTACTGCTGATGCCAAGAAGTGCTTGCAGACAGGATTCTGGTATGGCTGTCTTCTATTAGGCTGTCCCATCATCTAAGACAGATGTAGATATTTACAGCCAATCATTGCACTGAGGCCAGGGACCCTAATGCAAGAGTTAGGGAAAGGACTGAAGGAGCTGAAGGATATTGCAACCCTATAGGAAGAACAACAATATCAACTAACTGGACCTCCTCAGAGCTCTCAAGGACTAAGACACTAACCAAAGAGTATACATGGGCCAGCCCGTGGCTCCCACTACATATGTAGGATTGCCTTATCTGGCATTAGTGGGAGAGGACATGCTTGGTTCTGTGGAGGCTTGATGCCCCAGAGAAGGATGAGGCAGGGGTGGGTTGGTAGGTAGGGGAGCACCCTCTTAGAGGTTAAAAGGAGAGAGATCGGGTAGAAGGCTCACGAAAGGGAGACCAGGAATGGAGACAATATTTGAAATGTAAATAAATAAAATATTTTTTTTTTTAAAAAAGAATGGTTTCTGGCAAACAGAAATCTTTTTAAGAGACCTGCTTTTCTGCTAAACCTACCCTTAGTCTTGCTTACTCTGATAGTGATTGTTCTGTTTAGGGTGTTTAGGATAATGTCATCAGCAGGGGTTTTTTTGTTTGTTTTATTTTGTTTTGTTTTGTTTTGTTTTGTTTTGTTTTGTTTTTTGGTGGTGGCAGTGGTGGTGATGAGGGGCAGGGGGTGGTGGGGGGAGTGGCTTTAGACCTAACAGTTCAGCCTTTTGTTGATGGTAAGGGATGGTAAATCTTCTGGCTACATCCTGTTTCTGGGGTCCTTGAGAAAAAGGGAGACTGAAATGCTGGTCCAAAACCAGAAGTCAAGCTGGCTAGAAATGGTAAGAGACCTGAGGAAACTGTGTTAGAAGCATCTAGTTTAATGTCCTTTTGGTTATTTCACTAATTCTCTCTGGAAGAAACAGGAGAAGACAAAGAGCAATCATTATTATAGGAAGAACAGAAACCAGTGGGCCAAGGAGTAGTAAAAACAAGAACCCCAGAGAGGAGCATAGCAAGAAGTCCAAATTAGACGTGATCTTTGGAAGCCATAGTTGACAAGCCAGGTCTTTCCCCTTGGTCTGGCTAGTTTACACTAGCTTTCAGTAAGCACACTAGATTTCAGTAAGCCCAGAGACAGCCATGTGTGCAGAATGGTCTGGGGCTATGGAGATGAGTCTATTTAGAAGCAGATTCTAGGCCATATCTGACTCCTGGGTGGTGTCTGTCACCTGAGTGGAAATCTGCTGGGACAGAAGAGAAAGCTAAGGAGCTTAGGGGGGGTCTTCACTTCCTACTTCCAGGTCTGTCCCTTTGCCTGGAAGGTCTGGAAGACAAAGAGAACATACACCAAACAGGAGTGGGACAGATAGATCCAAGTCACAATTCCCTAAAAGCTTGTAAGAATCCTTTAAAGCTGATTTTTTTAAAAAGTTAACTTTTAGAAACATTAGTATGACCACTGTCTGGAATCTGCACTGAAGCGCTCATAGTAGAGAAGCAGTTAATAAGTGTCTGTAAAGCGCTCAAGCAGATTTGTATCTTTGCACCATAACAAAATAAAACCTAAAAAGTTATCGTCTTAATCGGTGTCCTATTGCCGTGAAGAGACACCATGACCGTGGCAACTGGTATAAAGCATTTCATTTGGGCTGGGTTACACTTTCAGAGGTGTAGTTTATTGTTATCACTGTGGGAAGCCTGGCAGAGTGCAGGCAGACATGGTGCCAGAGGTGGAGTTGAGCACTGTACATCTGGATCCAGAGGCAGCAGGAAGGGACTGGCCAGGCTTCTGCTCTTGAAACCTCAAAGCCCACCCCTAGTGACACACTTCCTCCAACAAAGGCATACTTCCTCATCCTTTCAAACATTGCTACTCCTTAAGCATTTCCATCCATAAGCTTATAGGGGCCATTCTTATTCAACCCACCACAGTTATCAACATAGTGGAAGCATAAACATTCATTGAATAAGAAAACCAATTTTGAGCCTGTGGCCATGATAATGTAATTATTCTCAACTTATCTGATGAATTTTAAACTTTGAAGTCTTAACATCATATGTACCATCTTTAAGTCTCATTTTTCATACCTTGAATTATTTTCTCAGACCATCACAACATGCCCTCACACACCTTAATTCACTCCCTCAGACCTTTGCAATTCTTCTAATTTAAATATCTTTCGAAACATTTAATCACTTACCTTCAGACATAAGTGTTCGGTTACTGAAAGCACTCATTGAAAAGCAAGTTCTTTTAAATAAAACAATAGTAAAAATGTACATTTTAAATAAATAATGGCAGTATGGTAGCATTTACATTGAAATCTGTTTGTTTGTCTTTCTCAGCATGAAGCCTGTCAGTGAGGTAAAGTTGTTTGTGAGTTTATCTTTCTTAGTGGAGATCTAGTGGCTCTAGGAAAAGCAGGGCTTGATTTATACAGATAAAGTCAAGTCAGGCGGGCAGCTAATTGTTCTTCAGCCTGGAAGCCTTTTTATTTAAGAGACTCCAGTAATTTAATGGTAATTAAATCTTTTTTAAAAGGAGGATTTTAAGTTTGTATCATCAGCAAGTAACATGTCCATCTCTAGTAACCAAAGTTGCTGGAAAGCTAAAATGTTTTAAGGTGAAAGCAAACTTTCTAGCTAAGAATGGACTGACCTCATAGCTGCAGCTTGGGGGGTGGGGGTGGGGGGCTGGCTGAGGTCAGCTTGCTGCTGATAAACTGTCTGAGAAAGCTAGAGCCCTCCACCAATGCCATCCCAGAGACCTGAGTAGGAAGTATAGAGCAAATAGCCTCAAAACCAATGAAGAATGACAGAGACTTACTTGTTACAGCAGCCTGGGCTCCTCCATGTTGGTTCGATGGTTTTGATGGGGATACAGGTTGTCAGTCTTTGCCTACCACACAAGGCACCATTAGGTCTTCTGTCACAAGACCCCGAAGATCTAAGAGACTTTCTTGTGATAGAACTTGGAGAACTGGTCTACTTTGACAAGGCAGTGTTTACAGTTTAGGCCATGTCCTGGCAGCAGGTAAGGCATCGGGTATTTTTTTTTCAGGCCTGCTTTTGTTTTGTTAATGTAGAGATAACAAAATAAAATAAAGCAACCCATCTTGGAGGCCTACTGTTGCTTCCTTACTCTTTAAAAAAGAGATACAGGGATAAGCAGAGATCTCGGAACTAACTGTCTTATGGGTGCTGCCATAAAGCTTAACCAAAATGCCAGAGAAGTCAACATGTTAAGCTTAGTAAAGATGGCTGCCAGCCATGGACTGTGTACCACACTGTATATAGCTCAAGAATGTATGAGACCTCAGTGCCCACCTCCATAGTGATACTTCAACAAGGCCACACCTCCTAAGGCATTCCCAATGGGCTAAACATTCGTCCACATGTGTCTATGGGCCCACACCTATTCAAACCACCACAGCTTCTCTCCCCTTACATTTTCCTGTAATCATATTCTGGTTTTAAGTTATTATCAGAAATACTACAACAATAACGCCATTTTAATGTGTTCTGTGATATGATTACACTTTGGATTTTTGTGATGATTTTGAGCATCATTTACATGAACTTCAGCCACCTACCAAGATTTTCATCTGTAGGTTTGTGTGTTCATGGGTCTGTATGTGTGTGTGTGTGTGTGTGTGTGTGTGTGTGTGTATGAATGTGTGACTGTGCATGCATGTGTGTCTGTAAGCATATGTGAATGTACCTATAAGGATGTGAGTGTGCACATGTGTGCATGCACTAGTGTGT
>JANHMN010000008.1:4729435-4758396 GCA_030674055.1 Rhabdomys pumilio
TACCTATAAGGATGTGAGTGTGCACATGTGTGCATGCACTAGTGTGTATGTGTGTGTGTGTGTGTCTGTGTGATATCTTCTGCAGATACTTTCTACCCTCTTTTTGACAGAATTTTATATTTTAAACCAAAAAATATTTTATTAAAACTTTCAATAAAGTATATTAAACAAAAGAAATGGGCTGTAATTTTTATTCACAGGTAACCCACACATTCTGCCTCTCCGTCTCTCCTTCCTTCTTCCTACATTCCTTTAATGCCAAGTAAGTTTTTGATCAGGATACAATGAAATTATATAAACATCCCATTCTCCATCAAAAACGTTTGTTGGCATGGAGATTAATCATTTATTTGATAAGATGCTGTTTGCCTGTGGTGTGGATAATTCCCTGCCATTGTGCACATGAGAAGTGGGCACTCCCCCTCTGAGCTACCTCCCAAGCCAAAACTCTAGCTTTACTTTTGTTTCCTTTGATGTTGAAAATATATAATCACTTCTCAAATCAGGATTTCCTATTTTCTGGAACAAAAAAAAATATGCCATGTTCTTAAATTTCGTATCTATATGAATGTAGTAAGAGAATAATGAACATAGATTACACTCCACAGGCACAAGGGCGATAGTCCTTTAATCCCAGGTAACATGTCATCTATCCTTTCGTCAAGCTATGAAGGGTAAGGTCCCATGTCAGAGGTGGAAAAGGTCACAGAATATGTTCAATCAAATCATTGGAACCTATCACTATATGTGAGTAATTCTGTACATTATCACTAGCTGTCTGTCTTCTATAGTCCGTGTAGGAGGCAGCTGTTCAGTAATTCTGCTGTATGGAATATCCACTAAGGATATTCCAGCAACTACAAAAATTTAAAAAAATGCTTTCTTTGGCTGTCCAGCTTCTAAAATTGTGGTAACTGAAAGATTAGCATGGTTTCTGCACAAAGAAGAAATGCTACTTCATAATGTAGTCTTTATTTTAAACCATGACGCCACAGTGTAGAGGAATGCTAGGTCAGTGAGGCAGGAGTGGGTGGGAGTGGAGCACCCTCATAGAAGCAGGGTAAGGGGGGATGGGATGGGGGTTTGCAGAGGGGAAACCGGGAAAGGGGATAACATTTGAAATGTAAATAAAATCTCCAGTTAAAAAATCTTTTTAATAAAATATGTTTAAAAAGAAATAGGCTGTAATTTCTATTCACAGGTAACCCACACATGCTGCTCCTCCATCTCTCCTCCCTTCATCCTACAGCATCTCAGTCTGAAGTTCAAATTCAGAGTGAAAACCTCAAGGAAGAAACGTAAATAATGCTTTTCTAGTGAACTAGATGCAGAGCGCCCTCTAGGGACGCCATTATATTAGTGCACTATTTCCTACTTAAATGATCCAAGTGGAGATGAAAGACCAGACAGCTCAGGCAGCCAGTGTCTGCTCCAGTCTGGTTTCTCTGTTTTTGTGGTTCTTCTAGACACAGTCACGAGAAGTTCGCCCTGTGCATGTTGCATCAGAAAAGTGACCTGGATAATATCAAAATGTAGCAAAGAAACAAGGATCGATCCAAGAATGCAGGAGGACAGTAACAGGGTCTATATCTTGGTCACCTGGGCATACATGTCAGAAATAAAATACACTTTTAGAGAATTACTTACATTATTAATAACACATTACCTTAGATAAAATTGTGGAAAAGTTTCTTCTTGCCCAAGGACAATACTACTTTACAAATTCTCTGAGGGTCATCTGAGGACTCAGCCAGTAAAGGTGTTTGCCAACAAGCCTGAGGGCTTCCTGTGACCCACGGGATGAAAAAAAAACTGACCCACATAAATAGATAGATGGATGGGTAGATGATAGATAGATAGATAGATAGATAGATAGATAGATAGATAGATAGAATTTTTTTAAGCCTTTAAAGTCTATGAGTAAATGCTTTTTCTTCTGCTTTTCAAGTCATAGCTCTTCATGTCTTCAGTGGTGTGGTAACTAAAACATTAAGACTTACTAACTAAAACACCCCACACAGTTTGTCTGTTGACTAATTAGTTTCTTCCCTCAAAGCCAGAAGCATATAAAAATATCAACCATACTTTTTTGTGACACTATTTTTGGGGAGGCATGAATGAAAATCTACTCATCCCAGACAGACAGTTCTGGATGTGAGATGGTGTTTGTTCCAGACAGTTTAGTTAGTCTGACCTCTTTCTTGGCAGTCCACTGGTCTGACAGAATCTTCACTGTTAATGTAACCTCAGAGAATGAGGAGCTCCTGAATCTGGGCATCTTCAGGGACTTCCTGAAGCCATTAAGTTGTTTCCTTCCTAAGTTTTGGTAAGCTTCCTTGCAATATAATGTTTTATTTCAGAGGAAACTGGAACACAGCACATACTAGTAAAAAGTAATGTGTAGAGCTTTGAGCCCTTACCAGTATTTTTTTGGCTACAGTTCTCTGTCTAGGTTACCAACCCCTGGCCTTTGAACATCTGGAAGCATCTCCATTAAAAAAAAAAAAACTACTAGCATTTTTCCTTGTTTCATACTTAAATCTTTGTTCTCCAGAATCCTTCCTTTGAAAACAAGGCTTGAAACACAAGATACAAGCTCAAATTGTGATTCTAGCAGTGAGTGGGTGGGACATGTAGACTCTGAAGGAGGAAAAATACTAGCTCTGAATATTTGTCCTGACTTTGCTGTCTGTTCTTTGCCCTGTTGAGTGTGGCTTCTTTGTCACAAAGGAGATGAAATGAGAGGTTATGTGGTTACTCCCAGAAGTGTAGTTTTCTGTTTTGTCTGTTAAGTGTAATTATTTTCCCCAAGAATTTACCTACATGTCAGTGCTAATTAAATAACTAGATCATGTGACCATGAAACGAAGTCTTTTTTGAATTGTATGCTTGCCACACAGGTGCCCAGAGGCGTTAACACCCAATGTGCAAGAAGTTGAGAGCATGAATCAGGCACAGGGTAAAGTGAACGTCTGCCCAGGATTTTATTCAGCTCATGAATAAGCAAGGTATAGCAAAAGATAAGGTGGTTCAGTCACAGAACACTTGAAGAACTATGTGTATATATCTATATATCGGCAATTATGTGTATATATCTATATATCGGCAATTAACGAGAACTGTTAGACCAGAAGGGGCAGATTAGACAAAAATCTTCCCTTTAAAACAATAATCCATGATATTTGAGGGTATTTTTTCTACTAGAAATGATTCTTCAGGTCAGCCATAGCTTGTCTCTGATAAACTAATAAAATGTAAATAATTAAATGACTCTGGGTAAGCTTTGTAAACAATAACGTTCAAGACAGTCTATTGGGGGATAAATGTTTTGAATGCTTTAAAGATGTTTCCACTGGAAACCTTTGAACCTTTGAACTGAAAGCACAAGAACTACAAATATTCCTGGCAATTACTCATTCCTCTCCCTGTTCTCTCTGCTGGTCTGCTGGACTCCTGGGAGGAGAGTTGTCTGTGGAGAAAAGGATCACAATCACAGAGAAGCCAGGGAAAGCTAATTTTCAAAAGTTTATTGTCAAATTGGCTTCACACACTGTCCCCCTGTCCCTACTAATCCCTATTATAATTATGTAATGAAATTTTGCTTTAAAGTGGCCCTAAGTATGTGCGTGTGGGGTGGAATGCATGTGCATGTATGTGGAACCAAGACGAGTACCTGGGATTCGTTCTTCAGGCACCATCCGTCTTTTTCTGAAACATGGTCTGAGACCTAGTCTAGGGCTCAGCAAGTGGACTTAGATGGCTGGGCAAAGAGCCCTGGGACTCTCCATGTCCTTGTCTCTCTAGTGCTGAGATTATGTCTGGGGTTTTGGTGTGCTGTATTTTTGCAGTTCTGGGTCATCAAACTCAGATCTTAGGGTTTGTGAGGAAAAACAAGACCGAGCTGTGTCCCCAGTCTCTGTTTTTTTATTTTTTATTTTTTATTTTTATTGTCGTTTTGTTTTGCAATCGACTGTAAGTCTCAGTCCATTGTATTATAATGAGGATATAACCGTGTATGCAATTAATTAGTGACCTAAAAAGAAAACAGAAGCCTACCAAGTTTAATGATTTTTGCCCTCAGTTGTCAGAATTGTGACTGTAGAAAAGAAGCAAGCCTGCATTCTCTTGTTTTCAGGAAACATTGAAGTTCATAAAACATAAGAAAGTATACTAATTAAAAGCAAAGAGCAAAATATTTCCACCTGCTTAGTTTTTACATTTGTTAAACAATATTCTAAAAAATGTGTTCATATTCTTATAACACCTAAATAGGTTGTCTTCTATACAGTTACGTTACTAAACATTTTATTATCTCTTATATTAAATTGAATTTGAGCTTTTAAAATTATTTTTCCTTATTTTTAGCAATATACTAAATTTCTGAGTTTGAGTTTCCAAGCACGCTGGTGACAACCCTTGGTAACTCTGTGGCATCTTTGGAATAAAGCAGCAGAAATGAAGCTTCACTTGGGAGCAGCCTGCAAAAAGCAGCCTTGTGCTGGGTTATCACTGAGCCTAACAGAAATAAAATATTGTGTTCTTTTCCTAGTTTATAAACCAAGCCAATGGGGTACACTGAGGGACTCACACTAGGCCTACTCTGCTTGACCCCTGAAGAGTATCTATCTATTTAACTTCTACTAAATGTTTCCAGAGAGTCTTCAAATAAAATTTCTCAGTCATACCCGTGGTGGCATAGACACTAGCAGTTAACTGTTCCAATGAGAATAGCATATTAGTTTAAGTCGTGCCCAAGATGTGATACCTAGATCTATGCCCGTCCCACCTCCATTCAGCTGCCAGCTGAGCTCTGGGTGTGTATGCCCATCCCACTCTACATAGAGGTGACCAAACTCCCTGATTCCTGTCATTTACATGTTGAGCTCTCCGTTGCTGTCACTTCTCTTCTTCCTAGTGACTGAAGGCAATTGAGAGAAGCACCCTCTTCAGAATGGTCAGGAACCCATCTCTCAGTGAGGATGCCTGTTGCCTCTGAGTTTGGCAGATACATGTCCAACCACACTCCAAGGTCTAGCTATGAGGCAGACCCACCTGTGCAAATGCAGACAGAAGGGAGCTGCCAGTCTTCTTGCACATCCAGCAATCAAGTTGAAGTGATAAGAATCCTCACTGCACGGGGTTTTCCTCTGTGACGTCCATGGTTTGCAGTAGTGAACATATAACCCAGGTAGTAAAGACAGGGCTGCTCTGAGAGCAATGAATGTTCAAATGCCCATTTCTAACGCTGTTATCAGAGTCTTCTTGCTTGATAACCTATGCTCTGCCTCATTTGATCCATGAATGTGAGTTTATTTATATATATTTTAGACAACTTAGTGTTTACAATTGTGTTGATAGGTATTTTGAATTAAACATTACCAAGGAATCACTCTATTCAATAACCAGTATTCATGGAGGGCCTATATCTGTTAGAGAACAGACTACAATTTAAAGCAAATAAACATATTTTTTTTTGGAACATACAGAGGGAATTGAACTTTGAAAAGATATCAAGGTAATCAGAAGCCTGAGAAGAAAATAAATAGAACTGAGGGACAACAGTAGAAAGAATATAGAAAGCTGGTTCAGGTGGCAGATAAACAGAAGCATCCTTAATGAAGTGGCATTTAACCTAAGATTTAAATAAACTGGGTGAGAGCCAGGAAGGCAATGGCAGTACTCAGGTCCCAGAGAGCGAACTGTGTTTAACATCTTTTATAAACTGTGAAGAAGCCATCATGGGAAAGAACACTGAAGAAAGGATCAAAGACAAAGTCAGGAAGGCAGCAAGGAACCATATCATTTCAGGACCTGGACCTCAGAGTGGGTCTTCTCAAGGGATCCTCATGCCTATACTCTCAAATGCACACAACCGTGTTATTCGCCAAAGGTTACAATACCAGAAAATAGTGTGACCTCTTGGCGGGTAAGACTGGATCATAGTACAAGTTGGAAAGCTCCCTGGTCGTCGGTGCACTCCAGTTCTGAATCTAAAGGTTGAAGGGCAGTTTCTGTTATGGTTAATCATGATACTCAATTGATTTGAGCAACACCTGGGAGACTAGCAAAGCTCAGCCCTGGTCACACTTTCATGGGAAGATCTGCCCTCACTTCAGTCCAAAATACTAGATAAGAAAAGGACAATTACCAGCACAGCTGTCATTTTTGTGCTGGCTGGGCCCTCACAACGTTACTACCCTGTTATCCCGCCCACCCTGGCCCAAAGCAGTTGATCTAGCTGGCCTTGGACAGAAACCTCTAAGACACTAAAAGGTATATCTTTCCTCTTTTAATTGTTCCTTTTAGGTATTTGTTAGTGACAAAAAAAAAAAAAGCCAACAAAGTTACTGAAGGGGTCTTAGGAATCCTCTTAGAGGAGTGTGGAAGCCTTGAAGTTAAGGTCATATTCTGCACAGTACTTATTCAATCTTTTTGGTCAAGAAAGGTGCTCTATAGCTTTCTGTTTGGCAATAGGATAGTGTTTCTGTAGATTCTGTTTTGTAGCAGGATAGTGTGTGGTGTACTAGACAGTATGAGGTACAGACATTTCACAGCCTGCTAGGAACATTTAAAAAAAAATGAAGATCCAGTTGCATTATTTATGGATATTTTTACTACAAATAATAGAAAAACAAAACTAGATTTTTTTACTTAAAATAACACATGGTTAATTTTAGACACAGAGCAGTAAGGTCAGTTGCTTACTTTCGGTCTAATTATTATGAGCAAAGTCAAGTGTTATCATAAGTCTAGATGTTACTGCTTCCTCTTCACTGCTACTATAAAGAAGGTACCAGGTTAGGCAGGCAACCCAAGCAGCCACTGCCATCCAGACATACTGTTAGACCTTCCAACTTCATGCTTATTTTATTTGGGAACAATTTAGAACTTTTAACCTGTGGAGCTCAAAGTCATACTCTCTCTCTCTCTCTCTCTCTCTCTCTCTCCCCTCTCTCTCCCTCTCCCTCCCTCCTTCCCTCCCTCCCTCCACCCATCCATCTCTGTCTCTCATGTGTGTGTGTGTGTGTAGAAATAATAGTTACTGAAAGCTAATGCAATAATTTCTTGTGTTTTAATGAGAAGCTTTCTCTTTCATTTATCTATTTATTTATTTATTTATTTATTTATTTATTTATTTATTTTATTGGATATTTTATTTACATTTCAGATGTGATCCCCTTTTCCCATTCCCCCTTACCCCAGAAACCCCCGTTCCCATCCCCCCTCCTCCTGCTTCTATGAGGATGTGCCCCCATCCCTCCCAGCCACTGCCACCTTCCCACCCACAAATTCCCTCACACTGGGATATCCAGCCTTCACTGGACCAAGGACTTCCTCTCCCACCTATGCCCAACAATGTCATCCTCCCCTACATATACAGCTGGAGCCATGGGTCCCTCCCTATGCGCTCCCAGGCTGGTGGTTTAGACCCTGAAAGTTCTGGATGGTAGGTATTGTTGCTCTTCCCACGGGGCCACAAATCCTTTCAGCTCCTTTAGTCTTCTCTCTGACTCCTCCATTGGGAACCCCATGATCAGTTCAATGGTTAGCTGTGAGAATCTACCTCTGTATATTTCAGGCTCTGGAAGATATCTAAGGAGACAGCTATATCAGGTTCCTGTCAGCATGTACTTCCTGACATCCACATCAGAGTCTACCTTTGGTGACTGCACATGGGATGGATACCCAGGTGGAGCAGTCTCTGGACAGACCCTCCTTCAGTTTCTGTCTCATGCTTTGACTTCATATTTTCTCCTATGAGAATTTTGTTACCCCTTCTAAGAAGGGTCAAAGCACCCACACTTGGTCTTCCTTGTTCATGAGCTTCATGTGGTCTGTGAGTTGTATCTTGGATATTGCGAGCTTTCGGGCTAATATCCAATTATCAGTGAGTAAATACCATGTGTGTTCTTTTGTTATTGGGTTACCTCACTCAGGATGATATTTTCTAGTTCCATCCATTTGCCTAAGAATTTCTCAAATTCATTGTTAATAGGTGAGTAATACTCCATTGTGTAAATGTACCACATTTTCTATGTCCATTCCTCTGTTGAAGGACATCTGGGTTCTTTCCAGCTTCTGGCTATTATAAATAAAGCTGCTATGAACATAATGGAACATGTGTCCTTGTTATATATTGGAGCATTTTCTGGGTATATGCCAAGGAGTAGTATACCTGGGTCCTCAGGTAATGCTATGCCCAGTTTTCTGAGGAACCGAACCGCCAGACTGATTTCCAGAGAGGTTGTGCCAGCTTGTAATCCCACCAACAGTGGAGGAGTGCTCCTCTTTCTCCACATCCTAGCCAACATCTGCTATCACCTGAATTTTTGATCTTAGCCATTCTGACTGATGTGAGGTGGAATCTCAGGGTTGCCATTCCAACACAGCATAATGGGAAAGAATGCTGATGTGGGCTGGAGCAATGTCAGCCATGGAGGGTTAGACTCACAACCAAACTGACAAGGATACTGGTCTTGCACTGGAAGGGATAATACACTGTCAGTACCATCAGTAACTGGCCGCTGGATGGAACACAGCTTATGGTGGTGCGCGGCAGAAAGAAGCAAGGTTAGATTCTCCTAACAGTTGCTTCAACGTACTCCTCAGCTAGGAAGTAGCATTCCCCTCTGATGGCAAGGAAATGCTTAAGGATTTGGTGTCAGCTTAACTGAAGGTGTACAGAGATAAAAAAAAATGTCAAGAGGGGCGAAGGGACAGAATGAATATTTCTAGAATTTCACATTCATTGTGTACAGTGTCCCTGACATATCCTCTCTAGCTCCTGAGATGCCTATTACGTGTACATTATCCTGTCAGACTGTCATATTCACTTTTCCCAGGTTTGCTTCATTTATATTTTACTGCATTTTTCTTGCATGTATTACTTTTTACTAATCATCCCCTCAAACTGTGTGTATGTGTGTGTGTGTGTGTGTGTGTGTGTGTGTGTGTGTGTGTGTGTATATATATACACATTAAGTATTTAGTTTTTATGTTTATTTGGGCAGTATGGCTGAGATGATTCAACAGGTCATGCACTTGCCATAGAAAGCAGGAGAATCTGAGTTTGAACCCACACACAAGCCAGTCATAGAAGCACACCCCTGGATCCCAGTATTTCCTTGGCAAGATAAAAGGGGTAAGCCAAAAGGAGAGTCCCAGAAACTTGTGGGCCACCTAACCTGGGTCACAATTTGAACAACAAAAAGCCTTCACAGACAAGGTAGAGTGGAAGGCCAACACCTCCACCCTCCATATGCCTTCTTCCAGACTCTCTCTCTCTCTCTCTCTCTCTCTCTCTCTCTCTCTCTCTCTCTCACACACACACACACACACACACACACACACACACGCACACACACGCACACGCACACACACACACACACACTGTCTTACTAAATTCTTATTACTACTAAATTTCTTTGGTTCATGTCACTGGATGGACATTATTTTTTGTTTAAGCCTCCCTTCCTGAAAAGCCTGGCTGTTTTAAAAGTTATCAGTGAACCTTTGTCAATGGTTAGAAAGCTTAAAACAGTGCCCTCTAATTTCTTGTCTATCCAGCTGTCGGCACATTATTCTTGTTTAACAGAAAATATGTGCTTTTCCCCCTTCGATGTCCTTATCTAATCTCAAAAAGAAATGTACTAGTGACCCCTGAAGCCCCCTTGTTAGTCTTGGTCTGTGTTATCTTAGCACACAGTGCTGTGCTCCTCCTCACCAACCCTCTCATTACTGTGTGCACTCACTGCCATGGATCTTGCTTCAGAGGAAAACCCTCTTGTGTGTCTTTACCTATCACAGGATATCAAGTTCTGTCCACTGTGTGCACTTAATGGGAACTTGTCACTGCCTCTGGGATACTGCTTCTCCATCACTTCGTGTGTGAAATTTGCTCATTCTCCTGTAGTTCAAACTCCCAGGCAATGGGCAGAGAATTCTTAGCTGATGTTTTCTAACTTCTCGGTGGGGCATGAAGCAAAAAAACTGGCATCTGCAGAGACAGTAAGATGTGAACTGTGAGGTTTAAAGAAATTTAAGGTGCTGGTAACTGGCCATTGAGAAACAAGAAGACAGAAGATGAAAATAAGGTTCAGAAGAGCACATTTTGAAACTCATCACTTTGCAAGATTAATTGCTAAACAGTACTGCTCCCATACCTTTCAAATTTTAGCTGAGACAACTGACATCACCATCAAAACCCACAGCACAAAACTAGTAGCTTTGGGTGGTAGTAATGCATGCACTCCCAGGCAGGGACAGATGGATCTCTGAATTTGAGGCCATCCTGGCCTACAGAGTGAGTTTCTGGAAAGCCAGGGCTACACACAGAAACCTTGTCTTGAAAATCCAAAAACAAATGAACAAAAACTTAGTAGCTTCTACCTTGACACATTTAATTGACACTTGTACCTTTCTGTTCACCCATCCTCTTATTTTCAATTAACAGGAACCAGAGTTCAGTTTTCTTCAAATGTCTTACCCATTCTCATCTATAGTCCTCTCCTCTCATGTACTTTGTTTCTCTGGTCCTTTTCTTTTCATTATTCTTCATACGGTTTCCTTCAGTCACAACCCTGAACCAATGGCATTATTCAGGGGTGTGTCTATAATTCTCCTACATATGTACTTGGAAATTGTGGGTGTGTGCACTTGTGTGAAGGTACCTATTGTTACTTCCCTAGTTGACAGTGTGAACCTGGGAGAGTGGAGCCTAAAATGAAGCAGATAAAAGCCGTGTGCAATAGGCATCTTTATTTGAGTTATTATAGCTGGAGATACTTAAAATTGAACTACCAGCTTGGCTGCCAGCATAGCCGCCATGTTCCGAACTAATGCCGGCCCAGGCAGGCTGCCTCGACCCAGCCAGGTGTCATCATCTTGGCAGGCTTTCGAGCAGGGCCAGAGCTCCTGAGTTCCCTTTGAGGCCACACCAGCCCCACACAATGACAGTCCATCCCGCGATCAGCCACCACATTACCCATCACCCGGCAAAAATCAAAATTCTTAATGTGTATATCAATGGATTTATATATCAATAAAATCTCAATACACAAGATGCCCACACAATTTAGACGTTATCTTAATTATCCTAAGCTTTTGATATGCATAACTACCTGAGACTACTAAAGCCATGCAGATTCACATCTGCCTCCATTTTGCCTTCTCTCCTTCTCCTCCTGTGTCTCCCTCTCTACCACTCTTAGCTATGCCTCCCTTTTCCCTGTCCAATCACAGGCCTCCTGCTGCAAATAGATTGGACAGAGAAATTTCTGCTACACTTTACCCTCTCTGTTAGAACAACAACAAAAAAAAAATGAACAAGCAAACAAACAAAAAATTTTTTCTCTCAAAATATAAATGAGCACAGCTATTACCATTTTGTGATTGTAAGGTACAAGAAAGACCTAATACCCAGCCCAACATTATAGTAAAAAAAAAAAGACCACTGTCATCTATTCTTACTTAACAAACTATAGTTCTGCACCTGGCTTATGTACTGGCTATAGATAGAATGCCATCTGAAAACCATCCTCTCAAATCCGTTCTCTCAAAGCCTGGGTTGGCTATGAAACTATAAGTCTTCAACACCATCTCTTTTTAATTTCCAGCCCCCCTTTCAGGTAAACCCCATTCATCCATAGCTGCTGGAAAACTACAGGATATCAGGCAACTTATATGCTGAGGGTATTCTGAGGGTTAGGCAAAATCATATGAGTAAATCTCACTTGCAGTCAAGCTGTATAGAGTCACAAGGGCAAGGCCACATCCAGTGGTTCTCAACCATGGGTCACGACCCTTGGGTATCAAATGACACTTTTACCAGGGTCACCTAAGACTGTCAGAAAACATAATAGCATTCATAAGAGTCACAAGTAACAGTTACGAAATAACAACAAAAGGTCATCACAGCATGAGGAACTGTATTAAAAGGTCACAGTATTAGGAGGGCTGAAAACCACTGGTTAGGCCATATAGAGTCACAGGTCAACTCCTGCTTGGAAACATCATTCTGAGTAATAATGGGTAATCTAAAGTAAACCCATTCCTATTTATTACACCTGGGAAGGGCACAAAGGCACATCCTAAGAACAACCCATGTTATGAAGAAACAGAGATTACAAGATTTTTGTCTTGTTTCTTTGGAGTTATTTCACACGTTCTCAAAAATTCCCCTCAAGCAGATTCACTTATAGACCATGTTCCAATGGCCAATAAAGTCAACAGGGATTAGGTCACCTGGAGCTGGAGGCACAGACAGCTGAGTGCTGAGAACTGGGCTCAGGTACTCTGGTAGAACACCAAGTCCTTTTAACAGCTGAGCCATCTCTCTTGCCTCAGATTTGGAGGTTTTGAATATGTGCAGTTATTTTTTTATTGAAAATAATTTTTTTCAAGCAATATATTCTGACATCTCCTTTTAGATTCCCCCAGATCCTACCCACATTACACGTCCAATTCTATGTCTCTTTCTTTAGAAAATGGGCAAATATAAAAACATTCAATCCAGAGTAAAAAGAAACAAACAAACAGAGGGGAAAGAAACAAAGGAAAAGCATGAGAAACACAAATGCAGTAATAAAACCCATAACACCACAAAGTCAAAACCATAATATAGCCGGGAGGTGGTGGTGCACGCCTTTAATCCCAGCACTTGGGAGGCAGAAGCAGGAGAATTTCTTAGTTCGAGGCCAGCCTGGCCTACAGAGTGAGTTCCAGAACAGCCAGGACTACACAGAGAAACCCTCCCTTGAAAAAGCAAAACAAAACAAAACAACCAAAACAAAAAACAAACAAACAAAAACAAACAAACAAAAAAAACCCTATAATATAAGCAAAAGACGAGTAAGAGCATTACCCAATAACAATACCCAAAGAGGGCATTATGCTGCCACAGTCCCCTTGAATTCATGTGTACATCAGTTCTGCTATGCGCAGAGACCTTTCTTCCTTACTGTCTTCTATCACCTCTGTCTTTTAAAATCTACCAGTACCATGACCAGTAGTCATTTGGTGTGAAGGCTCTAGTTAGGCACCGCCTTGAATTCTCTATATTCAGCAAGATATGTTTCCAGCAGTAGGGTCTTATCATACATTTTTAGGAAGAAATTAATAGCCGTAGAAATAATCTGAGCTGTTTGCGGTTGCCCCTTGGTCAATAAATTATATGTAACCCATTTTTGGCTCTGAAGGTTTCATATGATGGGGAAAGAAATCTAGTCAGGATTTTATTCTTTTGTTATTTGGTGATTCCATTTATATTTCTTTCATATATGTATATATTTTGAGAGTTCCTACTGTAGTAGGTTTCCATTATGACCCCTCAAGTGGCATTTAGTGTTAGCTGTCCCTCCCTGTAGTCCTTCTCTTTCCCTCCTTTCCTTCCGTCTCTCTATTTACTGTTCCTGTTCCAGACTCACTTCACTATCTCTACCTAACTACATATTCTGTTTCTTCTTCCTTGGGGGATCCTTCTCTCTTTCTTAGTCCCTTACTCTACAGCTAACCTCTATGTCTATACTAATTATTATAGCATGTCTACTAAAGGCTTAAAACCTAACATATAAGAGAATACACACACACACAAACACAAACAAATTTTTGAGTTGGGTTACCTGAGTCAAGATGAATTTTTTTATGTCTATCTTCTTCTCTGTGAATGTTATAATTTCTTTTTTGCTCCCATTTTACAGCTGAGTAATGAATATTCCATTGTGGAAATGTACTACCTTTTCATTATGCATTCATATTGATAAAATATGAGCACTTGAAGTCTGAAAGTTGTTTCCCTTCACCTGCAGCAGAGAGCAAAGTATTTTCATGGCACAGAATTTCCTCTGCATGCACTAAAGGAAGGGTCTAATATTTGTTTATAGCTACTTTGACATCTATAATGACAATCAGGACCATCTTTATCTTTGTTTTACTAATAAAAAATTAAGTTCCAGAAAAATATTTTAAATTATAGCCAAAGTCTACAAAATTATAAAGTACTTAGGGTGTAAAATCACTCAGGAGTATTTTCCCCACAATACATTGTTGCTGTCTGCATATTCTTCTACTTCTCAAAATACGAATATTCTTTCACTTCTCAAAAAGCCACTCCATAATCCTCTAATGTGCTGTTAAGATTTCATATACTGCATCTTCTTTCTGGAAGCCTATAGCAGTGAATTAGTTAAACTGTTTTGGCTCCCAGCAGGTAGCACAGGCACATCCTCCCTCCCAAAACTCACTGGATTTGCAAATGAAAGACACAAATATGCTAGCTAATTTTGATATGCCTTGACTACTAGCTCAGTGGTTGGGTGCTTCTAATCTTCCCCAGGGCCAGCATATATTCTCCCTTCCAAAGTTCCTGAGTCAAATTGTTAAATCAACATTTCATCTGCTACCCCAGATCCAATCAGGGGAGTGGCCATCAGGACCATTTCCCTTGGACTCTTACATGGCTGGTTGCTTTCTCTCCTGCAGCTTTTACATCTGATCCTTCTCCCCCATGGTAGTTCTCTGTCTCTCCTCTCTCTCTGGTGCCTCACCCACGCAATCTAAAAGTCCTGCCTCCATCTCTCTGGCCAGCCATTGGCTGTATGGCAATTTTTTATTATCAATCGAAGACCTCTGGAAGCAGAGACTCAGGTCTGGAAGTGCAGCTTTTTTGGTAGCCAAAATAAGACAAAGCATTAGAACCAATCCCCAACAGAAGTCCTGCATATTTGCCTACTGGATGTACTATTCAGTTTCTGTTCAGATCATTTGCAAACCTATAGCCATTTTCACGTTCCCATACAGCATTTGTTCCTCCCTGCTTTGGTGTAAATATCTGCTTTCTTTATACATCATTCATAAGTGTTATTACTCTAGTTCTAGGGTAACACATGAATGTCCTTATGTTCTCTGTTAGTCATGAAATTTTTACTTGTTATTTTGGAATTTTTATTTGTTACATTCAATTTTTTTAAATTTTGTGTGCATGTGTACAAATATTTGGTGCACACATGCCATGTGTTTTGTGGAGATAAGGGGACAAGTTGAAAGAGATGTTCTCTCCTTCTACCATGTTAGTTTCAGAAATCAAATTGAGATCATTAGACTTGTTGACACACATCTTTACCCACTGAGCTATCTCACTGGTAGAGCATAGGCTTTTAGAAAGTAAGTTGTTTAGATTCATACGAAATATATCACAATGGAGATTTTCCTAGAGGATGTCAGCATATTCAATGACACATGCTATAATAGAGTCATATTTAGAGTAAATGGCCCCTAGAATTTCCTAAACAATTCATTCTCAGAATCCATCGGGGAAGCTAAAGTGCACTTATGGGAATCAATTTTTTTTTATCGCTACAACAAATGTCTGAAAGAATTAAAGGAGGAAAGATTTGTTTGGCTCATTTTTTTAAAGCTTCATTTTTTGAAGCTGTTATGAGACAGATCAACATGGCAGAAAGGTCCAGAAGAGCAATGTTGCTTATCTTATGGTGTCAAGGAAAAGAAGCTACAGAGCAGAGGTAGCCAGAGACAAAGGACACCTTTCTAGGCCATGTACCTACTAACTTATTTTTTTCTATCTAGGTTCCACCTCTTCTTTGGAAAAACTTTCTAATAATGTTATCATATTGTAAATATATCCAAGGATTAATCCATCCATCAATTAAATCAGAGTTCCCAGGACCCAATCACTTCCAAAGCTTATTGGCTTTTAGCACATGAGGATTTGAGAGAGCACTTTATACCCGAACCATCCCACTTACAGAAGCAATCTCCCTGTTCTCACGTGAAAGATGCCGTGCTATCTTTCTTATGTCTGTCTCTCACAGTCTGCTAATGTTTTTTTTATATCTACCTCTTACCTAGATGCCTGCTTTCAGGAGCACTGCCATCTTTGTACTAAGCATTCCCCAGCTGGGGTATGTCCTCGGATGTCCTAAAGGCAGCTGCACACGGTGGCTTCTACCTTTGAGGATAAGAAATGTTTTCCTCAGCATTAGTTATGCAAGTTCCTCATGTCATCTTGTCTTCCAATACTTTCCAGAGATGTGTATCATTACCATCTATCAGCTTCCTACTGTTTGGGTTCTGGATGGGGTCTAGTTAGTAACTACTCTGATCCAGCAACTTGCAAAGCATTTCTCTACACTAGCCTATTTAATCCTTACCCCTGTCCAGATGGGGAAAAGACTTAATAATGTGAAATAATTTTTGCATGATCTTACAGCTCATAGGATTTAGAATCAGTACCTAAGCTTAAATTTATCTTACTAAAACCATTATTCTACTGTTTTGCTTTTATTCTTCCCTCCTTTCTGTCGGTCATCTGGGAACTATGCTCTGGTTTGTGTCAGGAGTCATTGCAGTCTCTCAGGAGCCACTTCTCTTCTTGGCCACAGCACTCCACTTGGTACAACCAGTATGCCCCTTCCTCTCTTTCTCAAAAGAACAGCCCTGAGAGGGAGTCTTCATTCTTCACGCTCCACACTGTCCTCTGAATGTGTCCTCAAATATTTGATTCTTTGAGTAAATAGCTTGGTCTCCACGACAAGTGGCTGGAACTTGGATTTATGCAGTAACACTCTGAAGGAGGCAATTCTCTACTCAGAACAAAGCAAACACTTTCATACTTTTCACTGTGATAACGACAGAATGAAAAGGATTGGAACAGTTCTATTTGAATAGACAGGAGTGGGCCATTGGCCAAGGAACTATGGAAGGCAGCTCTGGTTTCACTTTGAATGAAGTCATCACTGGAATGGTAGGTAGACTCGGTGCAGGAGCAGAAAATGAGTTTACAACTTGATGAGTTTGGAAGATAATGGAACAGAAGAAGTATAATTTAATTGAAGGTTCTGAAACAAATGCAAAGTTCTCCTTTTTCTCTGTGTCTATTGCCAAAAATAAATAGAGATTAGTGAAATGCAAAGACTGATTCACTGCATGAAGGAAATGGGAATGTAGTGAAAAGTATGCAAGAAAACAGACTATGAAATTTTAGCAGAGACTTTGAAGTACAATGCTGCTGGATGAAGAACACTTTTAGGGAACAGGAAAATAATTGCCCAAGTGAGAATCAAGTGTCACATCTGTGTGGAAATGATACTTGATCTTAGTCAGAAGGCTAAGTAAAGATCAAAGGTGACTCTGAAACATCCCAGTGGAGATGGCAAGATTAACATGGCTGTTAGAGCTGGTGTGAGTGAGGTCTGGGTCAACTGGTGATTACATATTTTGACTGGCACAGGATGGTACATATTTGTAATACTACTTTCACTGAGATCTGTTACCTTGTGCATAGTTGCCCATCTTTCCCATGCAATAAATACACAATACATATTTTGTAGGCTTGTTTTTACTAGAAATCCACTTTGATAACAAAACTGTTATATTCAAACTTCTCTAAAGTTGGAAGTCATATATAGTTTCTGTAGCTAGACTTACATGTGTAAGGTCTTCTTTTGTTAAAATGGGTGTGACCTCTGTGCCTGGCTTTGGCCACCTCTGTAGTGCTTATTAAGCTGTCCTTTTACTGCACAACTTCTCAGCTTTCACTGTCTGTATAACCTTGGACACCAAGTCCTTCCAGGACTATTACTGGGGGAGGTGGAGCACTCTGCTCTGAGCTGCTACTTGCTTTACTGGCATTAGCACTTACTTGCTGGCTTCCATGTGTTGTCCAGTTTGCATATAAGCATACATACAGCATCACACATATGTGTACATAAGTACATCAACATATGCTTGTCAACATCCATAGACATGCACACATGGATACTGAATATGCAAATGTCATTGTAAGCAAGGACTTTTGCTTGTTTTTCTTTGGAGCTCATTTCCAAGTGCACAGTGAACGATACACCAAACAGGGCTGGCCCTTTTCATTTGTTGTGTAAATGATTAGCCCACGGTAAACATCACATCATGATTATTACCCAAGCTTTTATCTTTACTATCACAGGTTTCCACTCTAGGGAAGATGTTACCATTATCCCACTGCATAATGTTGGAGTTGATCCTTTAATTGCTGAAACATTTTACCCAGTCACAAGCCTTGAGTGACAGAGCTGAGGTATGAAACCAGATGACCTAATCCCACAATTAGAACATGTTCCTTTCAGGTCTGCTGTCTTTTACTGAGATAGTGCATGGCCCTGAACACCCATACACATCAATTCAGAAGCTTGCCAAAGAAAGCCTTCAGGCATCAGCAGACTTGCCATGTTTTCTTCTCAGAAAGAAATATAGTCAGTATTGCTAATGGTAGTTGCTGATTAGTGCCTGAAAATTCCTTAGGTTAATTTTCTCCTATGTATATTACTTTGGCAATTTCATCACTGAGAAAGCTTTAAAATTGCTTTAGAGAGGTGGAGGTGAGACTTCAGTTTCTCTGAAAGTCACCTCGACTGGTGAGATTTGTCCTGAAAGAGTGACTGAAGGCTGCCCCTGAGAAGGAATAGAGCCAAGGCACGGAGGCCTGTAGAGCCTCTCTTTTCATTCCTGGGGCAGGCCTACTGAGATTCCCATTTTCCTCAGGGAATCTTGCTTAATCATACATCTTAGGACCGAGAACTCATAGAAACTCACTATGCTATCAATCTATACAGCAGAAGAGATGGAGGAGTTGTGATGAGAATTGCAAAGCTGTAATTTTGACATGATAGATGCCATCATAACTCATATGAGGAGCATGCTTCAGAATTCATGACAGGGAAGACTTCAGAGACAGACATGCCAAGGATAACATTTAAAGAGAATGTTCTTTTAGACCATTTTTGAGGGTTCACATTGCTGCTTCTCCTACTCCAGTGCAACTTAACACAGAAAAGCATAATGAACTTTTAACTGTATACACGTCGCTCTGAGCATGTGTATTTGAGGGTGGGAAGGAGGGTATATAAGTGTGTGTTGGAATAAAGTTGCTTTCCCATTAAAGATTTTTCTTTATTTTTGATGGACATGTCTCAGTGTGGATAACATGTCAGTATCTAGGAAGCCTCTGTTTCTATCCTCTACACTCAGAGAACATGTGTGTCATTATAACTTTTACCTTCAGAACTCTATAGGAACAATTTGAACCCCACATGTATTTTTGGATAGTGCTCCAAGGCAGCACAACTTTCTTTCACTCTTCAAAACACATCTTCAAAATAGCAGGAGGTAAGCAAATGCACTTAACAAAAGTCCACACATTTGGAGTATGGTATAATGGATATCCACCAATCTACTCATTTAATGAAATCATTTAATATTGCTAGAGCAGTGTAGATACAGAGACGAATATGGAGAAAAGAAACACATTGTCAAAATTGGAGAAGCATTCCCTCTGACTGGGAAGAAAAAACAGCGTAAAATCAGAGGACAAGAGAGGTTCTGTGCTCACCAGGTCTATGGGCAGGGGGCAGACAGCAAAGGGGCATGCTCAAGGGCACACGGGAGAGGAGAAAAGCCTCATTTCAGGTTGTTGAGGTAATTTAATTTAACATGGAGTAGAATAGGAGAAAGTGAGGGATAGACTATCTGATAGATAGAAAAAGAAGAAATCAAGCTGCGGACATGTACACACTTTCTTTTGAAAGTTTTGTGGTTCCAGAGCTTTTTGTTTGTTTTTGTTTGTTTGTTTTGTATTTTACTTTAGCTTACTTGTGTATGTGTCTACATGAAAGTCTCCAGTCATATGAATAAACTGAAAGTTTTTTTTCCTTTCAGCAACCCCTGCTTTCTTTCTTTCTTTCTTTTTTTTTTTTTTTTTGTTCCAGAATATTCAGTCCAAAGCACAACTTCAATGACTCCATGCCCTCAGTCCCCTATGTAGGATGTCTCCAGTACACCATTAACTGAAAGGTCTGTAGCAAGACAGGAAGGAACCCACCAATTAAGGCAGACCAAAATTCTGGAGGAAAAACTGGTTTAATGATTTAAACAAAATTTGAGCTCGGCCTATGAATATTTAATCTGGAAGCCAATTTGTCCTTTACGCCAATACAGAATGCTTGTTGTGCAAGCAACACGATTTTATTTTGTTAAGAATTATTTCTCTTTTTATTTATTTATTTATTTATTTATTTATTTATTTATTTATTTATTTATTTTTGCTTCTGTGAGAGTTCGTAGCACTCACAGGCAGATGTGACTCACCATGGCCTACACAGCTAAGCTCATGTTTAGGAGATATTGCTGGAAAATCATACCCATAGGAAACAAGAAATCAAGTTGTCAAAAAATCAACAGTGACCTAACTACTCAGATAAATACAGTAAATTTCTGGCAGTTAGGCTAGAAGAAAGGCTAGGTTGGCCCCTGGCATTGTGTGAGTAGAAACTTCCTTCTCTAGTGGGCGAAACTGCTCTAAAGGAAGAAGGGAGATTTATATACATAATAAGGCCAATCTGCCCACATCTTAGTCACCGCCTGCCTACTTGAGACATCCTGGGAAATCCCAGTTACATGGAAGCCAATAAAAGTTAAAATCACACTTCTCCCCATGCATCCCTACTCTGTGTGGGTAACATACAGTCACTTCTGCTGGAGTCTAAAGAGAACTTGTCGTTGTTTCCTACCACGCGTTAACAGAGACATACACTTTCCAAAGTTGGAGTGTTCTCATTGTACAAGGCACCACAAGAGATTTTCTTTTTCTCCTTTTCTTTCTGCTTTACAAGACTGAGAAAAACAGCTCCCTTTTCTTCCCAGGACATGGCTGGACTGAGTGCGGCTGGAGCTTACATGGAGCACGCAGAGGTAAGAGCATGTGTCTGGTTAGGGTGGTCATACCCAGAGCTGAGAACACAATGGTAGAGGGTTTGAGAAGTAGAGAGGATCAGTAGCTGAGCTGCCTTCTTCAACGAAGACCTGCTCAGAATTTGAACTAGTGTTATCTGACATACAAAAGGTCACTAATGACCCTGTGTTACCCTTGAACACACTGGGCTGGGCTGCTTCTACTAAACGACAGGACCATATCTGCACAGATTCCTTTCCCTATGTGATTTTGTCCTTCTGTAGAAGAGATTAGTTCAATGTAAAGTCTAAAAAAAAAAAGTACTGTAAAGATGTGATTAGAAATGTTATTTACCGCTGGGCGGTGGTGGGGCACGCCTTTAACCCCAGCATTTGGGAGGCAGAGGCAGGGGGATTTCTGAGTTCGAGGCCAACCTGGTCTACAGAGTGAGGTCCAGGACAGCCAGGGCTACACAGAGAAACCTTGTCTCAAAAAACCAAAAAAAAAAAAAATGTTATTTACCAGTAAAAGACTTTTAGTATTAATAGAGTCAACTGGTGCTATATTTCTTCAGTTATTACAGATACATTAGCTATTTCAATGAAATAATTATTATGCTTTCTTAGTTTTATTATATTTGTATTCATTTATTTTGAATGTGTGCATACACATATGCCAGAGTGACTGCGGAGGCCAGAGCACTCACCTGACAGAGTTAGGGCTTTCTTTTCACAGTGTGGGTCCCAGAGATCAAACTCAGTCATTTGTCTCAGTGGCCTGTGAATTACCCACTCTGCTAACTTGCTCGATTGTCTATAATTCGTCTTAAAGAGTTATCCAAGACATAATGAGAAACTGAGTGAAATTCATTTATTCATTTAGATATTTAATTTCCTGTATCACAACTTGAATATCTTAGCAGTTGACTCGCATGTTTTAGTAGAAGAACTACGCAGACATTTTCAACACAGACTTCGTCTCATAGAAAATGAGAATAAGGAATTGTTTAGAAGTATTATTTGTTTCATAAGTAGCCTGTTCTAGAACACAGTGACTGGTACAATACAATGAAATACAATGACAATTTATCTTTGCATTTACTATGATATCAGGTGACTTTGCTAGTTGAAGAAAAATTGAAAAGAAACTCAAACACACACAAAAACTTACTCCAAATATGAACACCTTTGCATTTGTTTGACTCTGCTTGGTTTTAATATGTACCTGAGGCATAAAAACCATGATATAATGCTGAGTAGTTTATCTAGAAATGCCTGGTGATAGATTCTTTCAAAAACCCTTTCTAGCCCTGTGTTCTATCTTGTCTCCAGTTATAACTATTTCAGAATCTCGTGCATTAGTACTCCATGGGATGGTCACAAGTAGATTTTCTTAAAGATTTAGTATAGAAACCTTACAAAAATAAAAGTCAAGATTCAATGTGCTTTCCTTTTGTTTGTTTGTTTGGTTGGTTTGTTTTGTTGCATAGAGAACATTGCTGGGTGGTTGGAGGGTGCATGGAACACCAGATCCCAGACCGTGCAAGTGTTTGCTACTCACAACTGTTGTATCACAAATAGGAAGATGTTTGAGAACCTAAAGACCGTATTTCTAAGCATGATGTTGGATGCTAGGATACTTATCATTAGGGAGGAATTGTGAATCCACAGGACTGGTTTAGTGCTCAGGCTGCTTTACCCTTCACAGGCTCCCCTGTGATGTTATCATGCTATTGGGGAGAATCACTAATTTAGAATCAACCTCAGGGCATCTCTGCCTTGCTCAGCTCAGAGCATGCTGGGTAAGATCAGCTTATAGCATTTTTCAGACCATGGACACTTTGTGCTTACTCAGTTCTAATCCAGTATGGGCCCAATTTCTTAGAATCATCCCCGCAAAGAGAAAGTCCAATAATAATACCAGGCATTGCTACCACTTAGGTTCTGATGTCACACTTCTGGTTTAGCCAAATGGCCCCTTGAGGTAATCACCCTGGTTATTGACCAGCAGAAGACTGTCGTTAGAATGTAGTCTGATGAGAATGTGATTCTAAATTAGAGATGTTTAAGAACAAAGGACAGCATCTACTCTCTGTAACTATGTTATCAATCCCTGAAACACTGAGATAAGAATAAGTTAGAACAGTCATTTTATTAACAGTTTCCAATGAAAAGAAGTCTTTGAAATTCCAAGCTGATTGCCAGTCTTTTTTCTAATCACTTTGGTGAAGACAGATATGTCTGAACAATGTTTCTTGACTGTTCGTGAATGGAATTCAGGGTTGTGGTTCATGGTAATGACTGCTCCTGAACTTGAGCACAGAACTCAGAACTGCCCTGGTCTCCCAGTTCACTGAATTACTTAATGACCTGGGTAGGATATATACAAACTATTGAATTACAGCAGGGAAGCATTCTTTTCTGTAAGATTTCCTGGAAGTGGTCCATTTTGCTAGATGGCAGGTAGTTTTTAGAACTTTAGCCCCCTCTTTGAATGATTATCTCAATCCCTGGGTGGAAAGTAACTGAAGACAGGGTTTTTAGTCCTCATTTATGCCAATAATTTATTTTTAGTCTAAATGTGTGCTCTAATGGCCCACCTAAAAAGGCTGGCTAAATTAGATAGGGTCAGATAATCTCTGCCCACTTCTATAACATAATTGTGTAACAGTCATACTGGCAGTTAATTTATAATCAACTCGATGTATTTCAGCTGTATGTGTTTGTCTTGCTTACTTAAAATGTATTAGTGAATTGTGTCAGTGATTAATTAAAATAAATGAACAGTATATTAGACTGGTCCCTCAGCTTGTCCCTGTGATGACGTTTTTTATGTATTAAGTGCTGGGAATCAAACTCAGGGCCTTGTACATGGTAAGCATCTGCCACAAAAATGCAAATTGATAACACTTATAGAAAATATTTTTACAAAACACAAGATTAGGCTAGATCAGTGAGGTTTCTGAAGATCAGAATCTCTTCTCTTTATTCTTTATTGACTGCTTAATCTCAACCTTTTTTTTTATTAATATTAAAGTGTGTTCCACCAAGAAGAAAGGACTTGACAAATTCTCTTGAACAAAAGATAAAGCACTTGGAAAAACAGAGACAAGAGGTAATGTAGAAATATTAGATAAAGTCGCATAGCCATGTATTAAGACTGAGAATAAAATAAGATATTCTTACTGTCTTATTTGTGTCATTAAATCACAATATTTATCTCTAGACTACTGGACTACACTATTTTAAAATAAAAAGGTTTGAGAAATCATGTTTGTGCTATGACAACTGAAAAAGCGTTGATGTTATAAATGTGGTAGTTATAACCCAGCATTTGCAACTGTTGATGTTTTCACCAAGTGCATCATGGGAGTTTATTGCCAATGACTTTGTAAACTGGCACATGAAGACATTTGATTTGTTAAAAGCTTATGCACAGTGGATTTAAGTTCAGTGACTTCCCGAGTTAATCACCTTAATGAATGTGAGCTATAAATACCTGTGAGGAGCTGGAGAGAGGGTTCAGTAGTTAACATACTTGTTGCTGCTGTAGAGGACTCGGATTCAGTTCTCCCCACCCATATGATGGTTCTTCACCCTCTGTGACTCCAATCCCAAGGAATCTTATGACTTCCTTTGACATCTGGAGAAACCAGCCTTATATGTGGTCCATGTACATGTATGCATGCTAAATACCCAAACAGATAAAATAAAAATTAAATGTTAATCTTAAGAAGAAGAAAAGTACATAAATGACAATGAATTAGAAGGAATTAGAAGAAATGTGATTTCTAAAACACTGCTGGGAATTAACAAATGTTGTTAGTTGCATCGTTGGCATGTCCCTAATTTAATGGGTCTTAGAACTCTTCTTGACAGAGGAGGTGAAAAGCAAAGCAGATGCATCACAGGTGAGGTCTGTGGGTTTTTTTGCTGACTCATTCTGTGCATTTCAGCTTCCTCGTTTTTTCTTCTTCAGAACCTTCTCCTTCCCTTTGATGCTGGGAAGTGTTGTGTCCTTCTGGAAAATCACTGACTTATTGCAGAGTGTCACCATGGCATAGACCTGCATGGCAATGAGCCAAGTATCTTTATAGTCCATTCTACAGCTGCTTACTAAGTGACTGGAAAAGTTTTCAGGACAAGAGTTTTTTAATAACTGCCACTCTGGATTAGGTTTTTTGATTTTTGTTTTGTTTTGTCTTTTTGTTTTTGTTTTTGTTTTTTCGAGACAGGGTTTCTCTGTGTAGCCCTGGCTGTCCTGGAACTCACTCTGTAGACCAGGCTGGCCTTGAACTCAGAAATCCACCTGCTTCTGCCTCCCAAGTGCTGGGATTAAAGGCGTGCGCCACCACAGTCCGACTGGTTTTGTTTATATTTAGGTGGAAGTTTGGGGTATTTATTTATTTTATTTATTTATTTATTTGTGGACATCTTATCTTTTTTATATCTGTGTCATGCTGCTAACTGCAGAGATTTTTTTTCAACATAGAACTGTGAACTTTTCTTACCAGAAAAATGAAACACAGACCAAGATGGTTTTTTTTCTTCTAGTTAGCAAAGAGTTTAAATGTATTTCTAAATATTATCATGTAACAAAAACAATTACTCCCAAAAATCCAAACTTTCTGAATGATTTTATTTTACCTTCATCCAAAAGGAATCAAAAATATGTTTGCATTCTAAAGTCCGTCACTGCAAGCAAATGACAACAATTAGCAGGGTTTCTACTTTAAGATAAATTCTTTGAAAAGCTGTAGCATGAATTCATTCTGGTAGATATAGTAAGCAAACAAGAAAAATATGTAAAGAGAGCCTTCGACTAATAATAATTTTTACAGAATATAAATACTTGCAAAGCTTCACTAGATTCTGGCTGAATTAAACAAAGATGAAAACAAAAATAAGTAGGAAAAGTAATAAAGATGTCAGCTGACTTGTTAAGACATGGCTTCTCCAGACCTAAGGGTTTTGTTGTTTTATTCATGAGCTGGTTATTGCGATAGGAGAATGTGTCCATCCAAACTCCCAGTAGCAGTACTAAGGGGGACGCAGCCCAGCACTGCTACCTACAATCTGAGGTGTTCCCTTGGCTTATGGGGACCATCACTCAAAGGAAGCCAGATACTTGACTTCACCACAGAAAAGAATTTCAGGATTAGCCCGGATGAAGTTGAGTTGAAATTTACAACAAAAGAAGTTGAACATAGATTTAAACGATGGGAAGTTTTCAGGGAAAGAATAAGGCAAACTCCAGAATGCGGCTGTAGGCTCCTCGTAAGAGAGCTGTGTTCACGCTCCCAGTTGTAGCTATGTAAACTATTTTGGTGACTTAAATTGCAACTCACAGAGCTGCATAGAAACATTTTTTCCTTTACTTGATTTGATAAGCCAGGTTATAGGATGGCTCTTGAGGTGCATAGCATAGGACTGTACACTGATAAAATAAACAGTGGTTCATAAAGTTTCCAAGAAAGACCTTAAGACACACCTTGTTTTCCACTGTAAATGGGGTTTCTAATGAGATTCCTAGATAACTATAGTCTTGCAGCTAGGAAAGAGAAAAGCCACTCATACTCAGGCCTTCAGCATGGCCGTTTTAGCAATCTTACTTGAAACCTCTCTAAAAAGGAAAATGTTCTTTTTACAGTCTTATAGTAGATGTTGGAGTTCTTAGCTTAGCTCTTGAGAGGCTCCCACCAGACTCTGGTGTGAGTCTACTCTTCTATCCACGGCCTCATAATCCTCTTTTAGCCTGAAATCGAAATCATCCCAATCTAACCAGAGCTTCCTAGGAGAGCTGCCTTTTTCTATGGCTTTGAAAATCTGAATAAGTTCAAATAGTGATCTCATATTTTCAAAACTTCCAAATAGATTGAAATCTTTTGTTGAATCACCAATTTTTAATAATCTCAGCTCCTGGATGTCAATCAACAATGGGACCAACAATTCCGAAATATGAAAGAGTTATATGAAAGAAAGGTAAGAAACTCTTTCCTTGGGAATTTCTTTAATCTTGGTAGAGCCAGAAGAGAATTTTGTGGATCTCTAACTACTGGCAAATGAGGGACAGAATTCTCCCGTCATGATTGGTCTCTTTGTCCTGAGGATACAGTGTCAGTCAGTTGCTGGAAGGTAGCATAGGTACTGTCCCAAGCGTTCTCCTGAGTGTTCCCAGCTCTAAGTTGTTACTGCTAAGTTAAGGTTGAGGTCTGGTCAGTGAGGAATCTATGAAAAAAATCAGCTACCTTCCATACATCGAGAAACAGTGAGAGCCAGAGTGGAAGGGAAATACCCCTTTTGCTTTCTCTAAAGCATATACAGTGGAAAAGCTTTTTAGCCAGAAAGGAACTTTTGGGGGATTTTGTTTTTGATAAGTTAAAGTCATTATTAGTTGAAAACACTTCATTTTCAAAAAGACAGAAGAAAGTAAATTCCCCTAAATAATTCAGAACAAAGAAAACTGACCACAGTAGTACACCAGCCCTTGCTTTTTCTTCCCCATTTGATATTCAGAGAGTTAAATTTAGAAAACAGGAAGACAGTGTGCCACTACAGTTGTCTGGTAGCCTAGTTTTTATCCATCCTGGAGCAGTCTGTGACTCCAAATAGTAACAACAGTGTTCCCAGAAAGAACTTCCCAGAGTGGCCAGTGAACCCAGAGGTCAGAACAAGTACAATTCTCAAATTAGAGGAAGAATGTGTCTAAGGTTCTCTCTCAAAGATTTAATTTGGCAGATCCCAGGCCTGGATGAGTCTACCTGCTTTCTGGCCACATGTGGCTTTTTTCTTGCCTCTTACCTCCTAGAGTCCAGGTACATCTGGAGAGCTTGGAGCCCAGCTTTCTAGACTCTAGCTCCTCCCAGTAGGAAGTAGAAGTGGTCTGGAGAAAGGAGAGATGAGCAGGACATCATTTGGGAATAAATTGTGTGTTTTCTCTGTAAAGCAAATCCCCTTTAAAACGAAAATGTGCTGATGTACTCTAGGGAAGAGCTCTTTTTGGGGGGGGGGTCCTCTGAATAGTGTGGGGTGAGGCGCTTTTGATCCCAAGTGCCCTGGGCTGGACACCTGGTGTGATTGTCTGCAATTGTCTCTGATGATCCCCTAAGGTCCTGGAACTGAAAACTAAACTGGCGGCCACAGAAAATACTCACATCCTAGAGAAGGAACAGAAGCAAAGTGTGTCAGAGGGCGACAGGCAGCTCGAGGTGGGTGGCCTCTGGTTGAGCAAAGTCCAGTTAGGAAAAGTGGCTCCCTTAAGAGCCACAGGCAGGCGCAAAGCCCCAGAGTGGAGATGGGAGGAGTTGGGAGGGAGGGAGTCGTGCCTCCAGTGACCAGGAAATGACAAAGTGTCTGATTGGATGGGAACCTTGCTGGTTTTTGCAGCCTTTTCTGTGACTCCTTTTTATTGCTAATGACAAAATCTCACTAAATCTGGCAGTCATAACTCTCTTGATCAGAATTGTTTACTGACCCCGGTCTGGCCTTGAAACTGCTATCTACCCTCCTGGCTCAGGGCCCCAGGTGCTGGGGGTATAGAAGTACTCACCATATCTGGGTAAGCACACTACTTTAAGAACCACTTCTTATTCATTCTCTCATTCACAATCCTGAGTCCAGCCTTGAGCAGGTCAGTCTTAAGAACATGGGGACCTGAACGCAGGCTTCTGACTGCAATGAGAGGGGTTTCTCCCTATGCAAGCTTTGTCTTTATTCATTGGACTTTATAATAAAGTATATGAAAAGAATGTTAAATTCCAATGATCTTTCTCTGAAGTTATAGTAAGAATAAAAACATGTGTATTCTCAAGGAAAGCTTTCCACTACCATACACTTAAGTGCAGAAGTCCAACAGTATTGTTATTGTTAGCAGAACTTCTGGGTGAAGTCTGTGTCCTGACACACAGGACTCAGACACTACTCTCAACAGGCAAGTTAACGTGACAAATCATTGTGAAAACCTGAGAAAGGAAATTTAGCCAGTGTGTGTACCCACATTGGGGAGAACACGGAGAAAGAGGCTTCATAACCTTCACGTTCACATTCTGGGTTCTGACATGACCATCAGTTTTAAACAGATGTCAAGAGGTGTTCACCACTCACCGGTCCTGGTTAAGTTGTGGTTCTGGCTGGATACTCACTGAATAATCATTGCCCTTCTTCAGTCTGCCCTGTGAATGAATCTGACAAATCCCCCCTTTCTCTCTCTCTCTCTCTCTCTCTCTCTCTCTCTCTCTCTCTCT
>JANHMN010000008.1:4767617-4881457 GCA_030674055.1 Rhabdomys pumilio
GAGAGAGAGAGAGAGAGAGAGAGAGAGAGAGAGAGAGAGAGAGAGAGAGGCTCAATTTCAGGCTGACCAATTCCAATTTTATTTAGCAAGCAGTGAAAATTTCTGTATTTATATCTAAATTTGTATAACAACTTAAAGTTAGCTGAATTTCTAACTTGCAGTTGGAATATTATGATAGAATCAACATATCACATCCAGGGGGGATGTCTTTCATGTGGAATTACTGCTGGCAACACACCTATCGCTGGGCTTCTGAGTAAGCCATTCATAGCTAGGTCAAGATCAAGTTTAGAACTAATGACTTGAAATCTCCTTATAAATAATTTCATTTTTTTCTATAGACAAAATCTTGTCAGATGAAGAAAAAAAACTAAGAAGCCAA
Organism: Rhabdomys pumilio; assembly: GCA_030674055.1. Classification (NCBI taxonomy): domain Eukaryota; kingdom Metazoa; phylum Chordata; class Mammalia; order Rodentia; family Muridae; genus Rhabdomys; species Rhabdomys pumilio. Next base: position 4,768,000 of record JANHMN010000008.1, read on the forward strand.
GCAACTAAAATAGGTATCATAAGGCCTCTTGTCTTTTATCAACAGTCTTTATTCTCTCATAACATTTCCCATTGTCTCAATGACATCATTTTTTAGCAATGCAGTAGATGGTCCAAAACTATTCACATTTTTTGCTACGCCTAAAATGTCAGTGAATAGATAATACTTAGGAATTACAGAGAATGTCAAGAAACCCATGTACCTCTCAGAGTGTCTCACAGGCACATAGGATGTGTCAGAGTGTGATCTAGCAAATGCAGTTTTCTTCACAAATCTACAAGCACCTGAGAAATGTGCCTCTTTGATGTTTCTCTCAGTTACTTTCATAATGTAATCTGGAAAACTACATCAAGAGCTTTATCCCTAAAAAAACAGAACTCCCTTCTGTCACTGAACCACCCCACCCCACTACTTCTCTAACTAGACATCGTGTCTATCCATTAGTAATCACATGCATGAAATTCTCACATTAACATCTCTGTCTATAATGGTTTGCCTTTAAATTTCCCCTCTATGAAGAGAACTCATAAACAAAGCTAGTGGTATGTACTTTTCAAGTGTTCTCAATTTCCTTAATGATAATGCCATCCTGGGAAAGACTTACTTCATGAGACACTTCTACCACTCTTTAGTTTTTATTGAAATTTATTGTTTTGAGCAAGTATTATGCTGGATTAGGCTGAGCCTTCAAATGTAAACAAAGGCTGGTTGTATATAACAAGTGACAGTGTAACTTTTCAGTTTCACTCACTTCTAGTAAACTGATAGTTTCACTCTCCCCAGATGTGTCTTCCAACCTGTAACTGTGGCTTAGTTTTTATATATGGGATCTAGGAGTAGTGAAAGCCTCAGGGCCAGAACAACACCTATGGAAGCATGCAATGAATAAGACTTTCTCCTCCAAAATATGTACATACAGGAATCTCTGTTGGTAGAAATGATTGCGAACATTTCTTTCATCTGACTTCTAACTTGTAATATTCTCATGGTCCATGTCCATGATAATTTTCATTGGGATACTGAACCCACAGGACATTTAGATACGAATAGATTAAGTAAAAGATTGAGCTCTATTTTCTTGAACAAATATATTTTACATGGGCCATTCTCAATTATCACATATGACACCACCCAACGAACATTTTTGCAGATAAGATGAACAAAGTAAATATAGTCAAACCAAAAAAAAAACTATGATGTTTTCTTCAGTTATAAAGTGCTATTGAATTACCATGAATATTGCAAGGCGCATGTAAAAGAGTTTTGACCTTCTTTAGTTAAAAAGGAATTTTCTTGGAAGATCTGAAGTTCTGATCTGAACTGAAGTTCTTCTTTGTAGCTGTGTCTGCCAGGACAGTTGAATAAATTGTCTGTAAGCAGAATTGATTTGGACCATTAACCTGAAGGAGTCAGAACCCAAGTATCTTTGCTGCCCTTCCAAGGAGCAATAGTTCTTGCCCCCATAAATCACTATGTTTGAGTCTACTCTGCTTTGTCAGTATGGGTGGAATCCTATTCAGGTAGAATGGTCATACATTTTCCACATCTTAAAATGAACAGAAAACTCTCTGCCCTTAGGTTTTATTAACAATGTAGTCACACTTCAGCTCTGAGACTTTGAAGTAGGATTTATCCAGCAAAGCACTTAGAGAAATTGATTTCTGCAGGTTGTTTGGAACCCTGGTACTTTTGTGTAAGAATATAACTTAAACCCTTTTCCTTTGGGAGCAGATGGTACCTCTTGAGAAGCAGAAGGAAACTGGAACTTAGTGAGGTCCCTTTGGACTTGTTTCTTTCCCTGATGTGGCCAGTTTCTGGTCACATCTACTTTACATTTTTGTTACTGGCTTTTCCACTTTTTCAGTCTTTACCAGAGACAGGTCTGAACCTCTTCCACCATAGCCATCATTCCTTATAAATTTTCTCTCAATGGTGTAGAAGTAAATTAAGTTTATGGGAAACATAAGGAAAAAGAGTTGTGCCCACAGTATGAGAAAGTTGATAGTCTTGTGAAATACAATGTACATGAACAACTCAACTTTATGTTGGAATAGAGATGGTTGGCTGCTTCTGTCAGCCTTCATTAACAGAAAGAAGGAAGAAAGTCATGTCCTATGATGTAGTAAACTTTCCAGATCTGTTAGAAGAGGTAAGAGATTTCAGACCTTAACTTATCACAAAAAGTCAGTATTTGATGAAGGCAAAGTAAAGGCTTACATTTTAAACAGTATTCTATTGAATGAAATCAGTGTAACCCAACCTCAAGGAGAATTTTAAAAGAATAATTCATATATCTATAAATCTACACCTGAATGAAATCATAGCTAATAATGTTGGTAAGATTACATTTTCTTACCTCCTGTTGGCAGCTCTCCTGGAATATAAATCCAGGGCTCACATCACTTAGTTGCACTGTGTGCTACTTGAGTCATCTAAAAATAAATAAGATAAAAAACAGAGCTGATCTCACTTCCTCTTGTAGTTGTTTCATAGACCAAGGGTCAAGAGCCTAGGTGTTTGAGGGGTGAGGTGGGTCAGGCTACAGTGAACTGAAAGAGCTGACTAACCTTCATTCCAAGAGGTTAAATACTAAGCCAGTGGCTTAAAATTTTCTTGGCAGTTTAGGATGATGATAAGTTCTTGTTGGGTCTACTACTGCTGTGATGACACAAAATGATCCAAAACAATTTGGGAAGGAAGGAGTTTATTTCTTATGTATTCTGAATCATAGTTTATTGAGGGAACCCAAGTCAGGAACTCAAACTTGACAGAAACATGGAAGCAGGAGCTAATGCAGAGACCACAGAGGCAGCAGGCCATGAAGCTGGTTACTCCTTTGCTCCCCAAGGCTTATTTAGCCTGCTTTCTTACAGATCACCAGCCCAGGAGTAGCACAACCTACAATGGGCTAATTAAAATGCCCTACAGGTTTACCTACAGCCAGATGTTAAGCAAGCAGTTTAACAAGTTGAGGTGTCCTTCTGTTAGGTGACAATAGTTTGTGTCAAGTTGATGTAAAACGAGCCAACACAACAAAGTATCATTGATTCAATGCAGCTGGCTTGTTTTCTGATAATCAACAGGTTAACTTAGGAGGAAATTTTAAGTAAAAAGTATATGTTCCATTTAGTGTATCTGTTGCACAATGTGGAGCTGACCTTCTCTGGGGCTTCAGCAAGAAGGAAGTTTTCAGAGATGTTTATACTTCTTCAGAGATTCAAAAACACCATTTCAAGACAGAGAGGAAGTGGATGCTGAGAGGGTGGGAATGGGGTGTTCTAATTACTGCCTGATGCTCTGATAAAACACTGACTGAAACCAACTTGGGGCTGAGAGGGTTTATGTGGCTCATTCATCTGCATCACACAGTTCATCATTGAAGGAAGCCACAGTAGGAGCACAAGGCAAGAGCCTAGAGGCAGGAAGTAAAGCCAAGCCCATTAGGGAATGGTACTAGTTCCCCATGGCTTCCACAGCCTGCTTTCTTACACAATCCGGGAACATCTGTCCAGGGATGGCACTGCCCACAATAATCTAGGCCTTCTTATATCAGTTGTTAACCAAAAGAATACCCACAGATGTGGGCACAGGTCAGTCTGATGGAACTAATGCCTCAGTTGAGGTTTTCTCTTCCCTGTGATTCTACTTTATGCCAAATTGACAAAAATGTTAAGAAAATAGAGAAGTTGGGGGTGGGGGAGAAGAGAGAAAAGGAGAGAGAAGAAAATGAATCAGGATGGTAGGTGGAAGAAAAACACAGAAAATGTACAACTCCCAAGTCATAAGAATTCTAGCTAAGCACAGGCAGAGGGACTGAGGTGAAGCAGTAAAATGAGGAAGACTGGCAAAAGTTTTGTATTAAAACGACTTTTTTTTGCACATTGGCTAATTAACAAAAGCCATTGAGGATAATTATATTTAAATTTGCCACCATGCTTTTTTTGAAGTCTGTATTTCTATAAGTGTTTTATTTTCCCCACAGCCAGACTCTCAGTGGAATGCTCTCAACCAGCTTCCTCCACATGTACAGCACAATGCACATGGTAAGACCACAGCTTTAATGGGCATTCCTACATGTTTACATTAAAAAGGAATCCTTAGGGAATGCCTCTTCCACATCCATTTGTACCAGGAAGAACTTACTGTGACGTTGTGTTGTACACACAACTCTAATTGGTGGGCTGGAGTGAACTCCTTCAAATAGTGTTGAGATGACAAAATGTGTGTCTCAAATCTGTGTTCTGATCTTATTTTAGACTCTGAGTGAGAGACTTGGAGATGAAACTTGAAATGCAACCATTTACAGCACCCTGTAACAGCAACAGCACTCTGAAAGACAAGTGCAAATCCACGATCCAGGAGGCCCCAAGGCAGACTATTGTTTGTTCTGTTTTGAGACCTGATCTCACATAGAGCAATAGACTCAATCTCAGTATGTAGCTAAGGATGAACTTGAGTTCCTGATCCTGCTGTGATGTCCCAAGAGCCAGAGTCACAGGGCTGTACCACCAAGCCCAGCAAAGCAGATGTTTCAAATGTCGTTGGCAGAACCCCAAAGCTCAGAACTGCTTTCCATTGGGATGTGACGCCAATCTCTAAGGAACAGTTCTGTTCAGCCAGAGCTCTTTACAGCAACCATCTCACATGTGCCATAACTTCACATGAATTCCTCCTAGTCTTTCTTTACATGAATTCCTCCTAGTCCTTCTTTAATAGAGATCCCATTCTGCTTTCATACCTCACGATCCAAGCCCACATTGTCTTCATTTTTATCAACATCTTTGTTCCCCAACATCCTAGAAAAATGGTTATTAAGTTCTTCTTCCAAAGCACCAAACTATTGAATGTTTCAGTGATAACAGCTCAAAGGATGACAACTTTCATTAGTGTGTTTATACATTAATTGCCTCACTTCTTTTATAGGTACTACTTTTTGTCTTAGTTTCTCTTCAGTTGTGATAAAATGTTCTGACAAAATAAAACTCATAAGCAAGAGTTTATTTGAGTTCAGTGTTGAGATTATACTGTATAACTGTGGAGAAGCCACAGTGGGTAGGAATGTTGGACAGCTTCTCACATTGCATCCACAGTCAATGAGCAGAGACAGAAATGAAGCCATGCTGCCCCTCAGTTCCTTGTCTCTGTATTTATACAGTATCCCAGCCAGGGAATGGTGCCACCCATGGTGGGCAGTTCTTCCTATCTCAATTAATGTAACCAAAAGAATTTCCACAGATATACCTAGAGGCTTATCTCCCAGGTGACTCAAGATTTTGAGAATTAACACTGAGCACCATACAACAACACTGAGAGTAGTAAAGGCTGTCAAGTCACATTAGCATCATAAAGAAACATAAAAATAAAGACTGTATCGTAAAATGTCCACATAGTTTTTAAGCACATACTAGACTTTCATTTTACTTTGATTTCTACAACAGATAGACTACAAATATAACCAGTAAGGTTTTGGTTTTCCCCTATAATGAAGAAATGTATTAAAAAGCATCTTGTTTACATGGGCCATTTTATAAGTTTGTAGTTTTGAAATGTATTGACTAGCTACATGGTATAATTTTCCACTTTCTACTGGTCTGCAATGAAAATAAGATATTATCTCCCTGTGCTACAGTTTCAGTCACTAGAAAATAAGATTACTAATCAGTAGTCTATACATTACTACCAAAATCCTTCTGTTTCCAATCTTATAGAACATAAAATCACATAAAATATGAGTTAGTTATGATGATATTCGCAATTTAAATAAAATATATAAAATGAAACTTGTCAGTTTTATAAGATCTACTGACATATCTACTGACATATGCCTACATAAATATAATGAGCTTTGTGATATATAAACTTAAAACAGTATCTACAATGATAACCAAAAAAAAAAAAATCAAGAAATAAACCTGCAATGTACCAACTCAAGTCATTTTATAACATGGTTTGTTATAATATTTTGAGCAATACTATAACATAGGTTTATGTTATGCCAGCCCATATGTGAGGAAACTGAGACTTAGAGAATTGTAGTAACATTTTAAATTTCACAGTGCAATTTAACACTAAATTTAGATTCTTTTATACAAAAGATTGCAAACCTTGGGATTTCAATTTCAATTTTCATCACTATATTAAAATATTAAAAATGAGATCATGGTCTCTAATTTGGATAATTAGCTGGGTGATATTTAATTTTCAATAATTTTGTCTTTATCTGAGCTCACAGCATGCATTATGGCTTTTTCTAAAAATTTTCATTATAATTAAAAAATAACGAACTCATTCTATAAGCAACATAATTGCTTCAAAGAAGAGGATAAAAACCACTGTTTAATGCAAACAGAAGGTATTGTATATTCTTTATCTGATATTTAGACTATCACAAGTAAAAGGCACAGTACTATATATAAGTATTAATAAACATATTACCTAACTCGTGCATGAAAGGTCTGGCAGAACCTCTCAGGCAGCTGCTGTAGAAACCTGCCATTCTCTGTTCCCACACAGCCCTGTCACTGGCTGTGACTAGATACAGCCAGAGGATGACTGTTGGTTAGAGATACTAAATAAATCCCTTACTCAGAATTTTTAACTGTTTGTGTTACTGCTCTCTTTCTCCTTTGTAACTACTTCATAGCTTAAGTCAAGCTGACTTGATCAAGTCTGAAATCATCCTTGTCACAATGAATCATATGTTGTCTTTAACTCTACCAGTGAATCTTGCTGTGCTTTGGTTCATCTGACTAGGAAGTCCCTTTAGATCTATAGTTTTAACTCAGTTGTTTTAAGACTTTTGTATAACAATTTAACAGTAATGATTACAAAGAAATCATAAGTTTAAATGTTAAACTATACATTGTCTTGGTTTTATGCCTGTTGCTATGATAAAGTACTCTGATAAAAGCAACTTAAGGAAGAAAGGCTCTATTTTGAAGAAAAGCTCACAGTTTGGCTTACACTCTAGATCAATGGATTAATATCTCCTTTTTATTCCATCCACAGTTCAGTCCTTGAAATGGTATGGTCCACAATCAGAGCGGCTCTTCCCACCTCAACTAATCTAAGTATAAAACTCCCTCACAGGCATGCCTACAGCTCAGCCCAATGTCGACAGCTCCTTGTTGAGAAAGTCCTTCCCAGTTGATTCTAGATTGTGTTAAATGACAGTTAAAAGTGACCATCACATACATCTCATAGTTTAATGACAGTAGTCCTTGTTTTAGTACATAATAACAAATATATTTACTAGTCAACAATGTAGTTTGTCTCGGAGGACAGCCATGTAGATTCATGTTTGCAAGCATAACAAGGAATCATCAATAGTATCAGGGATTGGTGCTTGCTCATGGAATGGATCTCAAGTTTGACCAGGTATTAGTTGGCCATTCCCTCAGTCTCTGCTCCAGGTCCAGTCCCTGCATTTATTTGTAGACAGGAAAAATTTGTAGTGGGAAGTTTAATGGTTGGATTGCTGTCCCTATCACCTCACTGGCCTTCCTGCCTGCCTCCAGGAGGTGGCTTCATCAGGTTCCATATCCCCACTGCTGTGAGTCTCATCAAAGGTTATTACCATTGATTCCTGGAAGCCTGCCCTATCCCAGGTCTCTGGCAAGTCCTACCACCCCCAGCAGCTGCAGATTTCCATTCATTCTCCTAGCTCTCTGGCCCTCTTTCCTGTTTCTCCCCACACCTAATCCCCCAATTCTTCTCCCCATTCTCTCTCCTACCCAGTTCCCTCACTCCATCTGCCTCCTTGATTATTTTATTCCCTGTTCTAAGTGAGATTCTTGCATCCATGCATGGTCCTTCCTTCTTATTTAGCTTCTTTGGGTATGTGGAGTGTAGGATGGATATCCTGTACTTTATCTAGCCCTCCTTCTTAGAATCTAGTGATTCCTACCATACTCTTATGTTTTGAAATAAAAGAGTATGGCTTTAATATGTAGAAGAGAACATCTAGTATTTGTCTTTTTGTGTTTGGCTCATTTCACTTAACATAGCAACCTTCAGTTCTATCCATTCTGCTGTAGATGATGGAGTTTCATTATATTATGACTGAATGATATTCTATCATGTACACAATCCACATTTTCTTTATCCTTTTGTGCATTAATAGATACATAGGTTGAATTTTATGTAGGTTTTGATACTGAGGTGTCTTTTTAGTACATTGATATATTCCCTAGGTATATTTCTAAAAGTATGAAGATTTGAGCCTATTGCAGATACACAAAAAATATGACATTGCATATGCTATTAATTGACACGTGTACCTTAAAGATCAGACAGTACTGTTGCTATTAGTTTTCTGGTTGCTGACAAGTTTATTTTTATTTCTAATTAATGGAAGTAATAAAATAATATTTTCTATCCATTATCGATCTGGTATCTTCCATTATAATTATTCCTGTTATGAAAATTAAAGCTGGAATTATAGGGTTTTTTTTATACATTGGATATTTATTTGAAAATTATTCCACGTATCTTATTTCATATTTTACAAACAAGGCTACATTAAAAATTATTCTTAAGGATAGCAGAAATAGTAATGTGTTTCACTGTGGCATTTTAAAGCATATGGTTCATTGTGTTTTGTTCTTATTCGCTCCCCTCCCCCATTCTGACCTGTCTTCTTGCTCTTCCTTCTACTCATGTGGCACATGTACTCTGCTATCCCCTCTTCCACCTCTCACTAAGATTTCTTCCTTACTTTCTGATGACAATAGGTTTGTGGGAAAATGCCTTTATTATATTGAGTTTTATTCCCCTAGTCATTACTTCTTCGGTGCTTTTATTATAAAGGGATGCTGACTTTGGTTGAATACATTTCCTGGATTTATTTGAGAATATTGTGTGATTTCAGACTTGAAGTTTGTTTACACTTACTGATGTGTACAGGGAACCAGCTTTGCATCCCCAAAACGAAGCCTCATTGATCATGGTGTATGATCTTATTAATGTGTCATTGAATCCATAAAAACATATTGAGAATTTGTGCATCTGTGTTCATGAATGAAACATGACTACAGCTTAGGCATCTGTAATGTTCTGATTCTGTTTGGGTATTGGTGTAATAGGGGCTTCCCTGATTGACTTTGGTGGTGTTCCTTCCCTGTCTATTTGTAGAGCAGTGCAAGAAATACTAGTGCTAGTTCTTTATTAAATGTTTTGTAGGATTTGCTGTCAATCCATCCAATTCTGATTTTCTCATCATAGGTAGACTTTTTGTTACTGTTTTAAACCTGTCATTTGTTTGGTTCTATTTATGATTTTAAAATATATCCTTGAAATCATTTTGGTAGGTCTTATGTGTCTGAGAATTTATCCATTTTTCTATAGTTTTCTGCTTTTCTTAAATATAATTTTTTTCTTATGATCCTCTGAATCTCACTGGTATCTGATGCAATAGTCCCCCTTTAAAGTATAATTTTATTGATTTGAGTCTTCTCCGTATTTATTTTGTTTAATTTGTGTAGAGTTTTGTCTTGCTTTCCACTTCTGCAGCTTGATATGTTATCTTTTTCCTTTGACTCTAATCTGTGGGGTCCTTACCAGTAAGCTGTGTTTCTTGAAGACAGCAGATGGTTGGATCTAGTTTTATAATCCAGTCATCCAGACTGGGTCTCTTGATTGGTGAGGTGAGACCATTTTCATTTAAGGTTATCATTGAGAGATATTTGCCAATTTCTGAAATGTTATTGGTTGTTTCTGCCTGGCTGGATTATTGTTTGATATGCCCCTTCTGTCCTGTCCTGTATCAAAGGTTGGTTTGCTGCTTGGGGTGTGAAGAATTTCCTACTAGTTCTCCTTTGTTTAGTTACTCTTTTTATGACATTTATTCTTTCCCATGCTGACATTGTTGAAGGGATTTGTGCTTGTTCTTTCAAGTCCTCCCAAGGGCGTAATCACCCTGATGAAAAGATGCAGCAGCTGTGAGTGTCAAGCAGACATCAGGGCTTCAGAATTTTCAGGTTCTGTGGCAATGACCAGAAATAGGTGGCTCCAGAGGTTGCCTGACCTCGCTCTAAGGGATATCAGAAACCAGGGTTATTTTCATTCACGAGATCTGTTCCTGGCAGCCTGCCACAGAGCTTGGTACTTTAGCCTCAGCATCATCTGCCTGCCACGGTTTCAGAACTGCCTTCAGAACCAGTCTATTGCCCTGTGGTAAATTAAATTCAGGTTTCTGAGGTCTTGTGGATTTCTCTGTGTGTTAAGGTCACTGGGACAGCTGCTTTAAACAATAGGTTGTTGCTATAAATGGCACCAGACCCCTGTCCTCCAAGTCATACTGCATTACAAAATGAGATCCCTACAAATTGTAGGAATCTCTGTCTCACCAGAACCTGCAATTTGCTTTGAGGTTGCTGAGGCCCATAGCTTGCCCTGAGAACAGGACTGCCCGTCTCTCTTTACAGAGCTCTCCTAGCTGACCTTCTGGAGGAGACTTCTGCCTCTCTTCCCTCTCTGAAGAACCACATTTCGGGAGCTGTGGGAAACTTGCCTTCCCACCTCCCCCCTTGTCTTTTTTCTTTTAAAACACTCCATCACTACCTTTGTGAACTTCCAACTCTCTGTTTTTGAAGTCAGTCAATTTTTTCCTGACTCTTTCCCTTTACTGGGTCACACAAAAATACCTGTAGGGTGCTGTCTCACCTGGAAATGCTTCATACAGTGTCAAAGAGAAACAAGAGAAACAAAATTTTAATACAATTACAAGTTTTAAACCATCATTGATGGTGCAAGAATAAATCCAGAGCTGCACACTCTGTGTAAATTTCTATGAGTCACACTTAGAAACTGTTACAGACCATTCTTTACCCTAACTAGCATCTCTGATGTGGGCCAGAGTAGGTTCAAAATGCTCTTTCTAAGTCAGTTCTCAGCGTCAGCATGAGCCCTAGCTTCCTGCCCATAGGTGCCCTCTTTCCCTCCCTCTCTGCTCTGTGGGCTTCAAGACAGCACAGCTCACACAATCTGATTCTACCTCCGTCTATAACCATCCCACAAAAATGTCTTCTGCAGGACCCCAAGTTGTGCAGAGACTGGTTGCTTCCTAGAAGAAAGTTTAGGGACATTTGGGCAGGATCTTTGGAGTCAACACTTGCATACCAGGAACATTTTGGGAAGAAAAATTACTCACACAGTGGGGTGGGGGTTGTAGAGGAAGTGGAGCAGAGTACCACCTGGCGCATCTTCCAGTCACCTCACTTCCAGCCTTGATCTCATCTCCTGTCTATGGTTAGTTTTGAATGCTTTCGAGACATATTGAAGTCAATGAATGTTTCCAAGGCACTGGAGAATCTCCTGCCTCCTGACTAAACATCACAAAACAATGAGCCTTTTCATGTTTGGGAATCCACAGATGTCCATGAGTGGGAGCTCCTGTTTACAAAGGTGATTTTACAAAGTACATTTCCATCTTCTTTCATATGCTGTTGGAATGGGATACAAAATTGTTTCCATATTTCAAGAATGACTATGGCATAACAGAATCAGTCTAACTTGAAAACATGCTGTTTGTTTGCTTACTTCAAATGAAGGAGCTCTGGCTGGCTGCATTGCATGCCTGGCACTTGAGTGCATTACCAACTTGTCAGGTAGTGCAGAATTAAAGTTTGCTTAATGAGTATGGTTATGAAATAAGGAACTCTGAGAATATGCTAGAAGTAGAAAAGACCAGAGTCTAAACATCATAACTGACCATTTGTTGAGCACTTAACCCTGACTGGATTTGTTTTGTAGGAATAGGAATACATAGACCCCAAACTAGGTGGTGTCAGAGAATAGAAACATTATTCATAGTGGTTTAAAAATCAGAGTGTTGGTAAGGTCACAATTCCTTAAAAACTCTGTAAGAGAGTTTTTTTCCTTTCCTTTTTAAACATGGAGTAATTCCAGGTATTCTGAATACTAATTCCTTTTCTCATCATTGTAACAAAATAGCTATCAAAAGCAACATGAAATGATTTATTTTGCCTTAGAGTTCGATCCACAATGTCAGGAAACATGTGGTCTCAGGAACATGAGGCAGCTGATTTTCTTGTACCAGCACTTAGCAAGCAGAAAGAGATGAATGCTCGTGTTCCACACAATCTCTGTTTTATTCAGTCTAGAGCCCTAGCTCATGGGATAGCCCTGCCAACATTCAGGCAAATCTTCCTATCTCAATTACACTTTTCTGGATACTTCCTCACAGACATGACCAAGGGATTGCCTCTTAGATGAAGAAATATAGTCAAGTAAACAGTAGAATAGCCGTTGCAGCCAAAGCTTGTTTCCATCTCCACTTCATCTGACCATCTTCCTCTGTGTTCACACTCAAATTCCCTCTTACACTAAAGAGATTGGTTCTATGGAGTAAGGGGTCACCTTGAGTGCTACCTTTTCTCCACCCAGTCACATAATCAAAGACCCCACGGTATTTCTAGAAGGAGTCACATATTTTCAAGTTTTGGGAATTAAACATATTTTCTATATCTTGCCATAACACTAACTGCATGGCAAACATTATTTTAGGTGCTTTGTATATACATATCCTACATTGCCAAAGCTTCATAGTAAGCCTGTTAAGTAAGCATTATTATTGTCTATGTTTTGTAAATATGAAAATTGAGGCACAGAAAATAACATAACTTGTTGACATGCGTACAGCTGGTTACTGGTTAGCACATAGGAAAACTCAGGCAGCCTGACAGCAAATCCCATACTAGGACCACCAAGAACATGAATGGTCCTGAGCTACATCATAGGTAAAATAAAATAGAATCAAACATGAAAGCTTTTTACTCAAGTAAATTATAATGATCTTAATCTGAAAGCCAGCATGTGTAATTTTAAGTTTCTACGTTTTTTGTAACTGCCCTATATTTCATCATTACAGATGATGCTATGCTAGCGAAAGGCTAGCTTACCTGGATATTTCCTGTTTCTGTCATTATGCAAAAACAATGGTTCTACCATAAATAACAATGTTTACTTTGAGATATAAGAAACAGGATGTTTACAATTATACTTAGTATAATATCTAATATAAATAATTATTTTTTTTATTAAATTTTTCATTATTCTACTAGCAATTAATATACAAAATTGTTTATCAATTAATGCAGCAATTTTGCTGAAGAAATAATAAGGTATACATATATATATATATATATATATATATATATATATATAAAAGTATATACACATACTTTACATATACATATATATAAAAGTGATAAATATATTACTAATGAAACATTGATTTATAAGCAAATATTGGACACTTTAACAACTACATATATTTACATATATGTGCATATATGTGATAGATCAATGTTGAATAGATGAATAGATAATGGAGAGATGATTGATGATAGATCGATAGAGAATGGGTGATAGATACTACATGATAGAAGATAGATACATGGATAAATGAGGATGTGTAGATGGTAGGTAGATGTCAGATGAATTGACAGATGCTGAATTGATAGACAGTAGATGGATACATAGATGATAAAAACAGATAGATGAAAGATGGATATTAGATGAAAAGATAGATAATTTATAGGGAGGTAACATATAGATAGTGTATAGATAGATTATAGATTTTTAGATAGATATATAGAAAAAGAGGGGAAGGTGACAGATATGTTGATAGTTAGGTGTACAGACAGACAGAAAGACAGATTTGAGTTTGATAGCTAGATGATAAGGTAATAGATGATAGATATATATAGATGACAGATATGATGATAGGTGCTTGGTAGATGATTGATAATAGATAATAATAAATAGATTAAATATGACAAATAGATAACATAGATAGATATAATGATTATGATAATAGTTGATAAATGATAGTTGATAATACATTGATAAATGATAGATAATATATAGAAAATAAATAAATGACAGATAATATAAAGAGATGATAAATAATAGGTAAATATACAGACAGCACACAGACAGATGGTAGATGAATGAACAAATATGATATATAATCAGTTACTTAAATAGTAATTTTTTTATATTTGCTTAAATAGAAACGAAATAGCTTTAGGGAGAAAAACAAGCTATATATTAGTCCATGTCAAATGGAAAAGAGGTATTAGAAAAACTCTGCCTTCCCTTTAAATTTCCATTCTACTATAGATTATTTAATGGCCACAGCTTTTTCAAAAGCAAGCTAATAAAGATGCTAGCTCTACCTCTCTTTTAAAAGCACTTGCCAAATGACAGTAGACTATTTAAACCCACTGTAGACAGGAGCCGTGGGTGCTTAGTCCTAACTCCCTTTGCTTACAGCAGTAAATTATGCTTCATTGTTAAATGTATTTATCTTCTCAAAATGTAGAGAAAGCTTCTAGTCTGGGTTTCTTCATTATGATTTACTTTAATAAGTAGTGTTCCATGTCACATGATCGCATGGATCTTGTTTCTTGTTAAGGCACGTGTACTAGGTAACATTCCTGCATCTTGTTTCTGTAATGACTCTCCTCATTGTCATAGTTCTACTTTAGATCACCTTTTTATGACGGTCACACTTTTTGGAACATATTTTTTATTAATTAATTTATTTATTTATTTATTTATTTTTGGTTTTTTGAGACAGGGTTTCTATGTATAGCCCTGGCTGTCCTGGAACTCATTCTATAGACCAGGCTGGTCTCGAACTCAGGAATCCGCCTTCCTCTGCCTCCCAAGTGTTGGAATTAAAGGTGTGCGCCACCACTGTCCGGTGTCAATCTTTTTAAAATTAAAATATAATTACCTTGTTTTCACTCTCTTTCAAGTTCATGGCCTATATTTTTAATTGTTACATATCTGTGTGTTTATACATATAATAGGAATTTATAAATATGTAAGTATATTTATAATATATTAGAAATATGTATATATATCTAATATATTTATACACCTACAAATATATGTAAATATATGACTATATGTTCCTAAATATGTAATTATAGCATGCTTAATATTACTTGTTTATATATGATCTTAGGACTGACCACTTGGAATTGGATAACAAGTTGGGTTTTTTACCCGGGAGAAAACTATTTCTCGCTCTCTTAGTATACTTTACTTGCCTATAGCTCTTTGTCTTGAGTTGTGGGCAATGAGCTTGTCCCCTTCCATGGTCACGTGCTCATTGCTGTCATCTTTGCTCAGGGTAGTTTTAAGCAGGTACCAGATAAGACTTTATGTGTGTAATTTATGACATTTCCAGGGGACACAGTCTCACAGCAAACCCCCGTTCCTCTGGCTTTTCAAGTCCTTCTAGCCTCTCTTCTGATAGGATTACTAAATCTTAGATGCAGGAATTATGTTGTAGACATATTGAATTGGGCACTACATTATCCCTTGTTATCTACATTTTGATTGGTTGTGGTTTTCTGGAATGGTTGTCATCTGTTGCAAAAAGATGTTTCATTAGATATAGAAAAACAACATTTTTTTCATGTTTTTTTTTATTTGTTTTAACCAAGATGTTGGTTTTCCATATCTTAGGTACTCCAAATTCAGGATATTAAATATAAATACTCATTATATTTTTATGGTATCATCACAAGACATTTTCTTTAATGACATAGTTTAAGCCTGTTTCCTGTCACCATATGTATGTGTCTGGCTCTGTCTTCTTTGTCATTGCTTGCTTATGATATTCTATCCAAAGCCTAGGAAAATATGTTAAAACTTTCATCTTAGCCTTCATACTGCACTAACAAATCTTAAGAATTTCTGGTATTTTTCTCTGGCTTTACAATACAGCTCATACCATTTTATCCTTCTTATAGTTTTTTTGAGACAGGATATTGCTATGCAGTGCCAGCTAGTCTAAAACTGGTCCTCCTCTTACCGTAGCTTCTACAGCAATGGATTATAGGCATGTACATGGCATTTAACCATTAACTTTTGTGTGCACTTGGCAAGTGCTCTTTCTTTGAGGGGTGGAGTGAGCCTGACTTGTAACAGTAAAAATGACTTAGTTTTACAAGAAAACGCCAAGCCATTGGAATGCCAGTGAGACTGAGAATTGCAGTATAGAGCATTTCTCCCCATTCATAACGAGAATTCTACCACAACCGGTTACCACACAATGGTAAGCATGTGTTGGTAGGTGAAACAATGACTATTTCCACCTTTGAAAGCATGTGAGGAGTTCATGAGTAAAATATCTCTCCTTTTTGCCAACTCAAAAATTTACATTATTTATCCATAAGCCAGAAGAGAAATAAAATTTAAAAATTTAATCTGAATCATTTTCTTTCATAGGTTTCTCCTCAGAAAGCAAATTCAACATGTAGAATTATGTTAGCAGAGAAGCGCAGAGGCCCGAACTCTCAGCTGTGACAGCTTTGCTTCTTCAGGAAAGCTGTGAATGTTCTCCTTCAAGATCTGCTCCCAGTTATTTTCTCTGTGGCCTTCATAGGGGAAAAGCCGGGACCACTGGGACACAGTAGAGCTCTACAGATAGATCGAGCTTCTGTCCTTAAATGACACAGGACAGCTGATTACACGCTCCTCCTCACAACTCTCATCATCTAAGTACTGATGGGTTTGTGAAAATGACTCCAGGATTTGCATGACTCCAGCTCTGGTGCTGTGACATTACATACTCACTTAGAATGTACAGATCTTAAACAAGACACACTGGTGCATCTTATCATTCCATAGGAAGTTACTGCAGAAGGATTGCAATGATTTCAAGACCAGCCTGGGTTGCAACACAAACACCACATAAGCCAATTCTGTGTCTCAAAAAATTAATAATACACAGTGTAGTCCCTGGAAGAAAACCTTTTGTATAATGGCTAAGTTAATTCTTCAGTGGTTTGACAGTTGGACTAGGTAATATATTCATTATTATTGAACTTGAAACTACATGAATTTTAATAGACAATCAAAAGACCTATAGACTCCCATGACTAAAAGAGTGGGTCAAACTCAATAAAATGACAAACATGAAACTATCCTTCCACTGGATCATTTTTAAGGTTGTCAGAAGTTATGAGCCTCTTTCATCTTTAGGTAAAATGGATTATGAAAGGGTACTGTCCTGATAAGATGGTGACAGCCACCTTCTGTCCATAAATTGTCAGCAAGAATTGCCAAATTCTTGAGGTTCTATCTCTTTGCCAGTCTGTGGATTTGAGGAATGCTTAAGAAACTGGACTATGACTTTTTGAACTAATTAACCTAAAAATAACACATCCATACATTTTATTGCAGTTGAATTACAAAGTGACCTAGCTGATTTCTAAAAATCCAGCAGTTATAAAAGCTTTAAGTGCATCTTCTTCTGTAAGATTTTGCTAGTGTCAACTTGAGTTCCTGTTTGTAAGGATGGATGTTCATGACAAGAGTGTGAGAACTGCAAATATCTAACACTTCTTGATGAACCTAAATAGAACCAGGAACATCCAGGGCATGTGCAAAGAAAACTACCGGATCTAGCTAGCTTTTTTTCCAAAATTATGCAGCTTGTCTAACTCAAACTATTTTTGTTTTAATTTGTGGGTACACACTGCATAATGAGAAGGTAAAAAAGTCGCAGGAAAGTAAGCATTTCCCCTTTGGTCTTTGTATAAGCTGTAACTTAACCTTTAAGAGGAGCAGTATGACCCTGTCACATTAGCTTCAAAGCCCTTTGTTTATGCAGCTATGTATCAGAAAGATAAGTCATCCTCGGGTATCATTTCAAGTCAGAGAAACGACTGTCAACTCTAGGAAGGCATTCTGCATATTGGAATTTTTCATTTCTTCAGATTGTTAACAAAGTCATGGTAATGTCTGTTTCTCCTGCTGAAATAAGTCTATGAAACAAGATGTGCCTATACAATTTTTAAAATGTACACACAGAAAAACACTCTTCATAGACCAGTAATAAAACATGGTTTAATTATTCAAACTGCTCCTGTGCTATTAACAAGGTGTCAAACACTGGCAAGAATGCATAAATGTTAACCTAAGTGGAGAATAATCTATTAATAAGGACTAATTTTATTTTCCATCCAAGACTCTGTTTTTTCATCCAGACTCCGTTACCAGAGAGATTTCAATCCCTCATTCTTATGTCCTTTTCCCCATAACATGTCTGGAGACTTCTCTGCCTGGGATCATAATAAGGCTCAGACCCTTATCTGTGGGTCTATTTTATTTTTCACACAGAGTTTGTGGGCATTAGTGAGCAATAGCTGTGTTGCTTTGAAAGGGAAAGAGGTCATGACGCCTGTCTGAGGAAGGAAACTTAAAAGCAGGCATACTTCAAGACTCTGGGTGATCATGGAGAATTTGATCTTTGACTTGAAGATATCACATGAAGAGAAACATGTGTTCACTTTGTTTTGGTTGCTCCATCAGTTTAGAAGGAAACGGCAGGTCTGGTAACATCCAGGGCATAGGTCAGCCACGTCTCCTCCTTGATAGCTTTACTTTGCTTCATTGGCTTCAGGCTTTATTTTCTGTTTTATAGTGTGTTCACTGAGCTCTGATACCAGCAAAAAAGAAAAAGAAAACAAAGTATAATTATGTTCTTGTGGTGGCTGATTGATGGGAAGCTTACAGATGCTCAGGTGTCTTCCCTGAGACAAGTAAGTGACAGAGCCAAGGTTCAAAACTGTCCTCAGAGGGGCAGCCCAGGTGTGTAGATGTCACAGCTCTGCTTTCTAGGCCTCCCCAGAAAGTTCTGCTCCTTGTGATGATCCATTTGGCTTTCATTAAGTTCTATTATAGGAGCATAGTTTTGAAAAAATATTATTTAGTGAAAATACTACATGTTATATAGAATTATTATGCTACATCCTAAGTTAAGAGAAATTTCTTGACTTCCAATATTTTTAACAGAGGCCTGCTACAGTAGTTTCAGATCTAAAACATATATGGTAGGTAATGGATATGGCAGTGAAATACTCACTCCATCTGTCATGACTTACATAACCTCTTATTTCTTTTAAATAATTACCCTCTTGCACTGCATGTGGATAGACCCACGTTTGGAAGGGACTGAGGCAGTTGCCCGTCCAAGATCTCCCCAACTTAAGGGTCCCATTGTTCCTTTTTGGCTATTTTGTTTCTGTCATTTCTCTTGTATCCTGATGAAATCCTCATGGTAAGAGTCTCTAGATTCTGTAGCATTGAAAGTGCAGTCTTCTTTCTCTACCCAACTGCTTGTGTCCCAGTTACGTAGCTCAAATTGTTTCTTACGCCTATGTTTCTCTGTCATTGTATTCATTTCCTATTTGCTGCTCCAAGAGAAGAATCACTATGAAGAATACTGTACCATGTTTACTTCTCTGTTGCTGTGATAAAGCACTGACCAAAAGCAAGTTCGAAAGTAAAGGGGATTATTAAGTTTACAGGTAATGGTCCATTCAGGGAAGCCAGAGCAGTATCTCCAGAAAAAAAAAAAAAAAAAAAAAAACTAGATTCAAAATTGAATTAGGGAACATGAAGAAACTCTGCTTACTGCCTTGTTCCCCATGGTTTGCTCAGTTTGTTTTCTTATATAATCCAAGACCATCCAGTCATTTGTAGCACTATTCACAGTGGGTTGTACTCTCCCACAATCAGTAATCAGGAAAACTTCCCAAATCCATCCCCACAAGCCAATCTGTTGGAGATACTTTCTGAATCTAGATTTCTTCTTCCCAGGTGTCAAATGGACAAAAACTAAAGTAGCATAGGCAGTTATACTTCCTGTCTTGTGATCCCATAGGGGAAGAGCTGTTTGTCATCATACACCCACACACTCCCCACATCACACACTTCCACCTATAGACATGAATATAAATATAGATAACACATCTCTCGCAGATCAAAATCCCAGTCTCTTTACATGTCAATTCAGTCGTTGCTCCAGGTTCCCTTTTGATTATCACATGAATCAGTGTCCCATAACCCCAGCCCCTTAAGAGACAGCAAGCATATTTTTTTTACATCACAAAAGAGTTCAGAGATCTGCCTGCCTTTGTTAAGCATAAACAGTAAGCTAGTTGGGTGGGACTCTGCCCTGAAATTATCATTCCTATCATACCTGGACCCGGACCTAAACTCCCTCTGTCTCAGGATGACCTTAAACTCAGAAATCTGCCTGCCTTTGTAAGCACAAACAAAAAAATTTAGCTGGGTGGAAATTTGCCCTGTGTTCACCACTCCCTAAACCTCTTTATTTTCTTCCTTAGTATCTTTCTGACAAGCTGGTTCATAGTGCAGCAGCCTCTATTCTTTTAGATCTGTGAAGCTCCAATATGAATGAATTCATATTGCATCCTTATATTTTGCATAGTTGAAAAATATATTTTTGAACTTCTCTTTTCAGAGTTCTTTCCCACAGCTCTAAGGGCTGTCCTGAAGGTCTCAACGTTATTTTGCTAAGATATAGACACATCCTCAACTCCTGGACTCATGCTGATTCTAATTATAATGTAGTCATTAACCTTGGCAGAGAGAATATTTTCTGGTAATCTTGGCAGGAAAAATATTTCCCATATACAAACAAGCCATCAGTGCTTGGGGAGGCCAACACCCTGATGGCTCTGTTCCAGGGGCAGGAATCATGTCACATGATCCTTGCCATAGCCAAGCTGGACTCAGCATCCATTCATCTCTGGAATGAAGCCAATTTAATCATCTTTTGATGTGTTCTTACATTTGGATTGCAAGTATTTTATTAAGAATTTCTGTATCTATGTTTAGAAAGAATGTTGATATATAATTTTCTTTTTTGAGTAGGTCTTTGTGTGGTTTTGGTATCAGAGAAATAGTGGCTTTGTAAAAAGAATTAGGAAATATGGCTTTAGTTTCTATTTTGCAGAATAATTTGAGAAGTATTGACATTAACTCTTCTTTGATGGTCTGCTATAATTCTACACGGAATCCATCTAGCCCTGGGCTTCTTTAAGTTGGGAGACTTGTAATTACTGCTTCTATTTTACTAGGGGTCATAGGTCTGTATAAGTTGCTTATTTTGTCTTGATTTAACTTCATTAAGTTGTATACATCAAGGAATTCATCCATTTCTGTTTAGTTTTCTAATTTGGTGTAATACAAAATTTTTAAAGTATATCCTTTATTTCTCTGAGTTTCTTTGGCTGTAATGTTCCAGTTCATCTCTAATCTTATTAGCATATCTTCTCTCTGTGTCTTTAAATTAATTTGACTTAGAGTTTGTTAATCTTATTGATTTTCTAAAAGAATTAACTCTTTGTTTCATTGTGTTTGTTGTTACTGTTTCATTAGTGTCAGTGCTAAACTTGATTATTTCCTTCTATCTACTCTTTTGGGTACTATTTATTCTTGTTTGTTTAGAACTTTCACATCATTAAGTTACTAATACGGTATTTCTTCAGTCTTTTTGTTGTAGGCAATTAGTGTAATGAACTTACCTTTTAAAATTATCTTCATTGTGTCTTATAGGTTCAGGTATGTTGCATGCTTACTCTTATTCAAGTCTAAAAAGTCTTTAAATTCCTTCTTGATTTTGTTTTGACCCAATTTTTATTTAGTTGTGAATTGTTCAGTTTCCATGAGTTTCCATACTTTCTAATGTTTCTATTATTGTTGATATCAGCTTTAACCCATGGTAGTCAGACTGGATACAAGGTATCATTTCAATTTTTTTTTATATCTGTTCTGATTATTTAATGTCCTAACACATGCTCTATATTAAAGAACACTCCATGAGATGCTAGTGCTAGGAAGAAAGTATATTCTTCATAAAGGTGTTTTCATGAAATATTCTGGAGATATCAGCCAAGTCCATATGATTTATGACATCATTTTGCTCTAGCATTTCTGTATTTAGTTTTTGTTTGGAGGACCTGTCTATTGGCAAGAGTAGCACACTGACGTCTCCCACTATCAGTGGAGGGTCAATGTGTGATTTTAGCTGTAATAGTTTCCTTTTATGAACTTGGATACTCTTGTGTTTGGTACATAAATGTTTAGAATTATAATATCCTCTTGGCAGATTTTTTTCCTTTAAAATGGTATGGTAATTTTTTTATAACTCCTTTGATTAGTTTTATTTGAAGTCTATTTTTCAAATATTAAAATAACTATATTTGTTTCCTAGGTCTTTTTGCTTAGAATATCTTTTTCCATAGTTTTAAGTCAAGATGATAGTGAGATGTGTTTCATGGATGCAGCAGAAAGATGTGTTTTGTTTTCTAACTTAGTGTATCACTGAGTCTTTTTATTGGGGAATTGTGACTATTAACATTGTGAGTTATTAGTAAGTAGTGGTTTATTACATTATTATAATTCCTGTTATTTGTTGCTACAATGTTCCCCTCTTTTTGACTTATTGTTTTTGAATTATTTATTCCTTGTGTCTTTATTGATCTAGCTAACCTCCTTAGACTAAAGTGTTTCTTCTAAGGCATTCTATAGAGCTAGATTTGTAAGTAGAAATTGCTTAAATTTGTTTTTATTGTTGAACATTTTCTTTTTCTGTCAAATTTGATTGCTAATTTTACGAGGTATTGTGGGCTGACATTTCTGATCTCTCAGAGCTTGTAAAACAATTGTCCAGGCTCTTCTGACTTTCAGAGTTTCCATTCCAAAGTCAGGAGTTATTCTAATAGTCCTGCCTTTATATGTGATTTGGTCTTTTCCTGTTGTAGCTTTTAGGTTTGTTTTGCTTTGGTTTGGTTTGTCTTTTTTTTTTTTCTTTTTGCCATTGTTGTTGTTATTCTATACATTTAATGCCTTCATTATTATGTGTGGTTGGAAATTTTTTTTCTGGTCTTGTCTGTTTGGTGTTATATATGCTTTATGTACCCTGATAGGTAGGTACCTGTTTCTTTAGATTGGGGAATTTTTATTCTATAATTTTGTTAAAAATATTTTCTGTGCCTTTGATGTGTGTTTCTTCTCACTTCTCTATCTCTGTTATTTGTAGGCATAGACTTTTCGCAGCACCTCAGATTTCCTGGGTGTTTTATACCTGGATTTTTTTTAGGTTTAACATTTTCAGTGAGTGAGCTAGCCATTTCTGTCTTGTTTTCAAGTTTTGAAATTCTCTCTACCATTTCTTCTGATCTATTGGTGAGGTTTTCGTTTGACATCCTGAGTTTTTTATTTCCAGTTTTATTGCAGTTTTCATTTCTTTAGAGATTCTATTTCTATGTTCATAACTTGAAACATTTTTATTATTTCATTACACTGTTTGTATTTTCATAGTCTTTCTTTAGGCATTTGTCTATATCCTCTTTAAGGAGTTCATATTTAATATTATTAATAGCAATAATAATTGTTATTATTAATACCTTATCTTGTACTTCAGCTAAATTTCATTTCTAAGGTTCTATTGCAGTAGAGTTACTGGCTTCTAGAGGTGGCATATTTTCTTTGCTGGTTATGGTTGTGTTTTGCTCTGAGGCCAAGGATTCTGGAGTTACAATGTTTGGGATATTTCCTTGGTACCAATGTCTGGTTTTGTCTTTGTTGGATTGTTGTTCCATTCTTTGGTTGTTGTTGACATTCTAGGCCAGTGTGATGATAAAGTGTGCATGTGCTTACAATGGTAGGTAAATGACATAAAGGAATGGAGATAGAGTAGGAGAAAAGGCTGAGAGGGGCAGTTGAATAAAGTTGGGCAGGGGAGGTGGAAGACTCTCTGGATCTGTACCAAGAGGTAGAGTCTTAAGGAAAAAAGGTAGAGTTGGGAGGAGGGAATCCTCTAGGCTAGCTGAAGCAGGACTGAAAGTAAGTCTGAAGAGGCCAGAATGGAAGACAGAAAGGATACCAAAATGTGATTGCCTGTATTCTAGTCCAATCTTGCCATTGGAGGTCCTGGATGGAAAGTGTGTCAAAGGAATGGAGATGTACTAGACAAGAAAGCTGAGGAGAGTAGAAGAAAAGATCTTTGGGGACCTTGGATCCAAACCATAAGACAGTCAGGTTTTATTGTCAAAGATATTTCTGCTTTATATTTCTTTATTTTTATTCTCTATAGTATCTTATCTATGAAAAATCTCACTTCTTATACCTCAGTATTTTGAAATCTCTTCATCTTTTGGACTGTATTTTTTTGTTAATGGTGATGGTCATACATTCAGTGGCATAGGTGATTAGATTGGTATAGAAAAAAGATCAGTATTGGTACACTGGTGTTGAGAAGCTGACTAATTGGGAATGGTTCCATAACTTTTATGACTCAATACTTCTCCTATAAAAAGAAGCATGCGATATCTCAAGACTTTCAAAGCATTTTGGCGACTCTAAAACACATTTAAATAAATAACCTTAGTCAGCTTTGCACTTAAATACAGTTGAAATGTATTTAAAAGCACAAGAGAAATATATTGGAAGGTTGAACAAATACTACCCAACAAAACCACTAGGATCTCATAAATAAATTGGCATTAATTGATGTTAGGGAGATACATTGCAGCACAGAGGTCAAATATGTACCAAAATTCTTCATTTGAAAAATTTGAAGAATTCATGAAGTTTTACTATCGATAACTAAGATTTTGAGAAGTCAGCTGTCCTGCTTTATTACACTTAACAAAATCCTTAAGGAATGTCTTCAAGGCCACAGACTCTAAGAGGTTATAAAGGTGAGCTGTCAACCTCATCACTGTGTGACTTCCAGTCATGAGCCCCTCACCCTGTTGCAACCTTGTTTTGGGGTTCAGTTCTGGTGCCGAAGCATTTCCAAGATGGTATATGCTCTAAAAGTAAGAATTAAATCTGGATAAGATGTCCTAAGCCTCTTCTCTTGAGAATGGCCCTATAATTAGGAATACTCATGTTTGAATCTGACCTCCTTGGGCTAAAGTACAAGAACCAGTGAGTGTACTGTCTAAAGGCAAAGTAAACAGGAAACTAGCCACTGGGACCAACTTATTCTCCATGTTTAGAAAACACAGCTGCTAAGAACTTGAAGCTGTCTAACTCACAGTACAGGCATAAAAGAACTATAGTCAACCTTTCTTCATCAGATTATCTGTGGCTACCTAGAATTGGCCTTATATGCCGAATAAACAATGGAACCATCAAAATCCTGACATCCTGGAGGAGGGCTAATTGAAGTCTCTTTGTGTGTGTACAGTCAAACAATGCTCTGCACTGGTCTTAGCTGTTTGCATTTATATGGGCACATTCAAGACATTCACACCACATGAACATAGCATATAACTGCAAGGGGAACAAACAGATTTCCTTTTTTCTCCCAGTGAGAGCCATACTAAAAAGTGCTGCAGAGGCAATGTCACATTGATCTGGGCTAGGCTTTATTATACCATCTGGCTCCTTTTCTAGGGATATCCTTAACTAACCCATCAGGGCCTTCTCCCCTATACATCCGTCCACGTGAAAACAACAAAGGGAGTCAATTGTGCTGGTTCTCTGTGTGAGCCCCCATACCAGGCTTGTTAGCAGAAGCCTCCCTCACCCAGCCTGCCTAGCCTCCCTTTCTCAGTCAGGAGTCTTCATTTAAGTCCCTTTTAATGAGAGGAGCTGAGCGCTAACTCAATAGTTCCAACCTTCCTCTTAAAGAAACTTGAAGGGTGAACTCCACCCTCCCAGCACAGATACTTCCAACAGCATTCCTAATAAGATTCTGTAATGTTTTCCTATGGTATTTATGCAGTGCCTACACAGTTTTATTTTCAGAACCACTGTTCTCCTTTCAGAATAGCTGTGTTGTGAGAAACCTATTCCATTTGAAGTAGGACCCATCACTCACTGCTTTCCCAAGATAGCTTGTGGATTTATATTATTGCAACAACCTATAAGCGATATAGACTGCTAGAAAGAGTGGTCACTCTGAGACAAATATTAGAAACGCCTTCAACCAACCAGCTTATTCTAATAAGTCCTGGACTGACTTCACTGGGTAAAACTTATTTACTGAAGAAGTATGTTTGGCAGTCAAAATGGAGGAACAGCTGTAAGAGTTAGTTCTGTTTCCATTAAACTCAGTGATTCATTTGGAGCTACATAAGCCATTTAAGCAAGAGGTGTTTAAATAAAGCATGGCCCATGATAGCTTGCTGACTTGTGGTGCTGATTCTTTTGATTTGAAAAGAATCCATATGGCTCTCAGACGAGTTGTGACATCACCAGGAAGTCTATTCTTCCTGTTCCTTTTGTCCTTGCTCCCGTCTTAGATTTTTCTTCAAATATAAAGTGTTTTGTCCAAGGATGTATGCAGGCAAATTTCACAGTGATTCATGTTGGGGCACATGAAGGTCTTCAAACTCACCATCAAGAATCTTGTCATTATTTAATGGACAAATCAAGCCAGTCCATATTCCCCACATCTTTCTTTTACTTGGCAAAGCCTAGTCAGCCATGCCTAACACTACAGTCAAACTTCTGCCTCTGCAAGACAGGGCTTAAATGCTGCTGCATCTAATTTGTTTTGTATTGAACATCTTTGATGAGTAGTCTGGGCAAAGTTGTCTCTCTCAGAAGCAGAGAGGTCCACACAGTAACTCAGTGACTTCATCATAAGCTGTAACTTTGCCATTTCTATAATGATGTCATCACTGTAATAAAACACTTCATTCAAATTTACAAATGCTGTTCTCAAAAGGATCACCAGCAGGAGCAGCTAGGGGCTTTCTAGAATTACAAACTCTTAGGCCACAGCACAGAATTTCGATTATAAACTCAGTTTGAGCTATTTACCAACCAGTTTTGACAACCTCTCTCTGTGATGGTTGGTTTAATGCCAACTTGCCCCAAAGTAGAATTACTTGAGGAGGGAGCCTCACCTAAACTGTTCTAATTGCCTTAATGGATGTAAAAAGAGCCCCTGCCTCCAAGTGTGGCAGCACCATTTGGTAGCAGTCGGAATAAAAATAAAAATCGGTACGGAAGAAGGGGGATTATTTGCCTTCTCCCCATTGCCCTTCCCTCTTGGCTGCTTGGACTTTTTTCCAACTGTTGGTTTGAATAGATTTACCTTGTTGCTGCTGCTGCTAATTCCTTTGTTCATAACAGAACCACTGTTTCAGGCTCCCATCATTGACTAAGGCAAGTGGCTTCCCAGGAACTTTTCAGTTTTTCAGTTTCATCAGGACTGGTGATGAACCCCCACCCTGACACAGTTGAGCTCTATTTTAATATAAGTTTATTTAATCAATTCTTTTAGTACAGATTTATCCTAATAGTTCTGTTTCTCTAGAGAACCCCATTTCATCATGTTAATCATAATCTTGTTTCTGGAAAGAAAGTGCTGTTGAAAGGGAGGGACCAGCTACGAAGCAGGAAGGCAGGGCTGTGTATGGCAGGCATATCATTCCTCAAGTGCTTCTCAACTTAAAACCTGTGTGTTTTAAACATTTAGTCATAAGAATGTTTACCTATGAGATTTTTTCCTTCTGCATTACTGAGCTAATGCTCTTCTTTGAATGCTATCTCGAATGGCAAAGATTCCACCGCCTCTCTAATTGACTTTGTTCTCACAATGGTTTTTGCTTCTTTTACATCCTCCAGTCACCTTGATTGAGCCTTTTGGTCCTGCATGGTCTTCAGTCTGTCCTCTAATTCACATCTCTTTGCCCTTTTCAGCCATCTGTTTATTATCTGACTATATCACTTCTCTTCTGTTAGGCAACACCCTCTAGATTCAGAGTCTAGAAGACCAGAAAGAGATGCGGGAGGAGCATTTTAAAAGGGACTCACTAGAATGGCTGACATGAGTGCCTGCATGCTAGAGAAGCTGAGGTCCCAATTACTACTCAGTCCATGAAGCTGGATGTCCAGGATCGAAATCCAGTGAGGAATGACTAGAAGATTCCTGGGTGGCCACTACTCTTCATGTTTGAATACTCAAGGTGCTAGGTGATGACTGATGTCAGCAAAGGTGGAAGTGGGAGCCACAAAAGGAGGGATAGATAACCTCGCTCAGTGGGAAGCAAAAGTCAGGCAAGCAGGAAGCACTTCTTTTCTCAGATCTCTTTGTAATTTAGACCACATAGAGGAAGGCAATGTTACCTCAAAGAACAATCCTCCTTAGGTAATCCTTTCTGTAAATGTCCCTATAGACCTGACCAGAAGTCTGGCACTTGGGTGACTCCAGATCCTGTTAGGTAGACAATCAAGATAAGTCATCACACCTCCCTCGTGGAGGAAAACCTTTAGCAAAAGCTCTCTCCATAGGATAGCATCAACTGATCAGGGCCAATTTGCTTTTAACAAACCTAAGCCATCTCCGACTATGTGTCATTGTCATCTTTGCATATATCTTCCAGTCTCTGGCACAACCCACACTTTTGTCCAAAACATTAGAAATGGATGCTCTTGGCCAGATTAATGATAAGATGACACAACTCAGAGAACAGATAGTTTTACGTAGAGAGTGTCACCTACCTACCCTTCTGGATGCATTACTATACAGAAAGAAAGATAGGTGGCCTCTTCTTAGGGAGGTTTAGCTTGTCCCTGACTGAGTATGAGGTGGACTGACCTGAAGCCCAATTCTCAAGGCACAGCCCATCCTAGTGCCTTTTCTCATGCCAAGCTCTTGTGCAAGCTTGTGATCTGCAGTGCCCTGCTGCTTTCTGCTGTATCCAAAGCTATGTCGCTTAAAGCACCATTCTTGGTCCAGTTGTACTATGAGCTAGAAACACGTTAAAACAAAAACTCTGAAACGTTGCTATCGACTTGACTCAGGAAGCAGCAGTCTGTAACCACATCCTGCAGAGGACAGTGCTGGCTGCGAGAGGGGCTTCAGGCACACGGCAGGTCCTCGGTAAATATCCATGCTTGAGTAAATAAGTGAATTCCTCCTTCAAAGAAACCAAGCTCGATTATGCTTTCCCTTTGAACAATCCCTTCACCACACGTTTGTCTCCACCCTTTACTCTGTTCACAGGGTTCTGGACTACTGCGTGATGAGATTTAACCACCGTGTAAAACCTTTAGTTTGTCTGGCTCTTTCAGTGACTCCTACGGGCACTTCCTGAGCACAGGAACTTTTTACTACACTCCATTTCTATTGACAGCAAGTAGTGCCTGAGCTACAATAGAGACTATAATTCATATGGAAGGAAACAAAGAAGGAAGATGCAGAAACAAGGAAAAAAGGCAAAGATGAGCCAACTGCCTGTCAGTTCAAAAGCCCAGGCTAAGAAAGTATCTGTGATTATTTTCCTGAAATAGGTACTGCTCCTTATTCCTTGATCACAAGTAAACCAGCACAGTATGACACAGAAGAAGAGACTAAAAACTCATGGTCATATTGACACACAGAGAAAACGCCAGATAGGTTCAACCACTGGACGATCACAGCAAACATGATTTCATGGTCCAGCTGGCCTGTTCCCTGGTTGAAAGACGGAGCTCTACAAAGCGAGTGTTCTACGAAGCAAGGTTCCCACAAGGATGGCTTCTGTTCATGACATACTGGAGGTAATGGACAAGAAAATAAATTCATTTATAAATTCAAGAAATAAAGTTATCTTGAATTGGAAGGAGAAAAGAAATATCCTTGCTTATGTAAAAACTCTAAACCCTCATCAACAGTGACACAGCATAGAACTAAAAAAATAATACAATGAAGTGGCCAAGTATGAAGTTGGGAGTATGGAAACCAGGGTATTTCTGTGTGTGAACCACAAGCCATTCAAAAGAAAGCTAAGAGAAGAATCCTACTCATAACAGAAAAGCAAGTAAGTAAGCAAGCAAGCAAAGTCAATAAATAGGGGCAGGCAAGAAGGCTCAGCAGAGTTTCTTACTAAGAAAGTCTGGACACTTGAGATCAACCTGGGAGCCCATGGAAAAGTGGGGAAAAAAAAACCTCACTTTATAGACGAATTCTTGTCTGATCTCCACATGTGTGCCACAACAGAAGACCTGACTCACAACAATAAAAATTAAAAATCAAATCCCAGCTGGGCGTCCTAAGAATTACCATTGCTGTGCTGCAATAACATGACACAAAGCAAATGGGAAAGAAAAGGATTTATTTGGCTTATGTTTCCACGTCACTGTTAACTGTTGAAGGAAGTCAGGATGGGAACTCAAACAGGGCTGGAACCTGGAGGCAGGAGCTGTTACAGAGGACATGGACGAGTGCTGCTTACTCACTCGCCTTCTCCTCATGGCTTGCTCAGGCTGTTTTCTTACCGAGCCCAGAACCACCAGCCCAGGGATGATACCACCCACAATGAGCTAAGCTCCATCAATCACTAATTAAGAAAATGTTCAGCAGCTGGATCTTATAAAGGACTTTTCTTAATTGAGCTTTCCTCCTTTGAGATGTCTACTGTAGCTTGTGTCAACTTGATATAATACTATTTAGTACACTGGACGTGCTGATTCATACCTACAATTAATTCCAGTATTTGGGAGCTGAGGCAGGAGGCCTGTGAGTTACAGGTTAACCAAAGATACACAGTGAGCGACCTTGTCTGAAAACAGCCTCTGTTCTTCAAAACAATTCAGTAAAAAATTCTAATGAATGAGACATCCGTAAAAACAAACAAACAAAAACAAAAAACCCAAAAACTGGTATTAGGGATAGAGTAAGCTTCATGGTAGAATACTTGACTAGTCTGTGTGAGGCCCGGGGATTTTATCCCCAGTACTCCCTTTGGTCTGTAGACGAGCAATTTCTTTCCATTAGCATCAATACTAAGTAGTTCTCAAAGCACATACTTAAACCACTAGATTTTCCTATGAATCAACTTGTTCTCTTCACTCCATTGTCACATCTCGGTTTTGTGCTTTGCTTTGATTTACATGTTCCTGGGGACTTTATTTCATTTGCTTACCTGGATCCCACATCACCTTCCAATTTACTAATCTGTAGCATTTCATTCTCAAAGTTCTCTTCTACCAGAATCACTTAATGAGATGTTTTCAGGATTCAGGAGTATTCATGACATAGTTTCTTTGGAACTCATATGTGGAAAGGTACTGACTAAGCCAGCTACACATTGTCCACCCCAGTGAAAGGACCAGGCTTAACTCTTGAAGCTTACAGAAAAGACCTTCAAGGACCATGTCACTAGTTAACAATGTAAGGTTGCATTTTTTGTTAGCCTGAAGATATAGGATTCTTTAGCTCATAAGCCCAAACACAGGCTAGAACTGGTCTCAAGATATAAAAAAAACCAGATGCCGTAACTTTTCCATTAAACTGAGGTGGCCCTTCTGGTCAGGGTGCAGGCTGTGACTTGAGTCATCTTTGTCTAGCAATGTAGTCAAGCAACATCATGTCTCTTTCAGTCCTTTTCATGAGAACTCAGACTGTAGATTTTAAAAGATCTGTACGATCATTTTGGTTTTGAAACAAAATAGAAGTAAATAATGATCTAACTAACCATTTGATCTTTCAGAATAGAATTAATTCTGGATCTGCTTCCTAGAACCATTCATAGAGAATTTAGCCTTTAAGTTCACAGTGGGTTAACCAAAGAAAATACCTGCCACTGCAGGGTTCTATTCTTCCACAATTCCAGTTACACTACAGGATTTCAGTCCACTTTTAAGAGAAGTCAGAGACAGCCAACATTCAACAGAATCAATACAAATTTTTCAACTGGGCTAGTAGTTTGGAATCATTGGCATGGATGTTTGAGTTAAACATCTGAACCAATGGACTGTTTCGAAGAACAGTGATTATCTGAGATGTAGTGCTTTCTTCTTTTTTTTCATTTTTATTCTTCTTCATAGTTCACTTTGGACTAGGGTCAAGTTTCAATATAAAGAGGCCTACTTGAACTACTTGGCTAAAGCACACTTCAGTGTCCACACAGTAACAGTAAACACTGCCCAAGTAAGTTATGACAAAATAATCTTGTCATGAAGTTTTTAGACAAGACACATTTTAAACAAGTTGGTTTGTTTCTGGCCACAGTCCCACTGGGCCTTTTGTGTGGTTTTGGCTCATTTTTAGTCACAAATTAGACAAATCTATACTAAGTACCAGTTTATTCCTAAATCTCTGAACCTTTTACTTATAGAAAAATCATTTTGTTTTTCGGTTAATACATTAGACTTCTATCTTGTTAATTATATATCTACTATTCTCTATGTTATTTTTCTTTAATATTGATCCCATCAAAGAGAAAACTAACATTTGGATTCAAAGGTTTGTTTGTAAGTCAAATGTCCACTAGGTGGAACTATTGTCTCAAACGAATGAGACTAGAAAAACTATTTCCAACTTTCCCTGTTGCTAGTGCATAAGATCTAAGAGGTGATTCCCTTCCCTTTCTCTGGTATCTTTTTAAATACAAGCAACATTAGCCATTGGACTGCATGCCATCTGATAGGTAATTCTCAGACCTGCACCTCTGTGAACACTTCGGCTAAGATGGCCTGATGCTCAGCCCTCCTGGGCACTATTCTGTTTCTTAGGCTTAATAATAACAGAAATATTTTGCTTAAAAATTATGCCTTAAAACTAGAATTTTGAAGACTTCCTTAATAAGCCAGTAATTCAAACCTCACAGATGTATAAATACATAAAAATACAAAGTACCAATGAAAAAGTTGAAGAAGCCATCAAGACTGGAAACATATCACAAAGAACAAGTTTTAGTCAAATTCTCACAAAATACCATTGTGCATTAATTCACACACTCTTACCCAGTGCATGCCAGTTATTTAAATAGTGCATCTTACTTTGCTGAATGCAAGTGGCGCATAGCACAGTTGCAGAGAGCATTTTGTTCTTATTTGCAGTTTCTGTCCTAAATATGAACATCTCTCCTCACTAAAATTTACCACGCTTTGTAGTAAATTAAATTGAAATACTTACAATTGTTAACATTTTAAAACTCTTATATTTAAAGGAAATATTAATTTTTAAAGTTTTGAGATATAGTCTCCTTTACAGTCAAAATAGTTTACCCAATAATCTTAGAATCTTTAAAACTAATGGGAATTCTCTAGTCTCTCTTTAAATCACTTATCAAAGTGGAATTTTGAACATCAGATTTTGATTTGTTGTTTTATACACAAAAAACAAAAGTAGTGAACACTCAGTAAATTTCTCTCTGTGCTCTGCACTTGGAAACGCCTAGAAAATCACGTTCTGGTTTGGATGTTAGTCTCCTAAGGACTCGGAGGCCAGTTTCTTGCACGTCTGAGAACACTGTTGCTGTGAATGCAGACAGCAGGCCCTGGCTGAGAGACCCCAGCACCAAGAGCATAAAGCATGCAGGCCTCTGCCCCACAGGCAGAGCAAACACTCACATTCTCACCCCTCCAGCTACTTCACCATTTATTAACCCTTTCTATCCAATTATTTATGGCTTTAGAAACACTCAAAATTTCTATGTCTTTATTTTTAGTATGCCATCATATCTTTCAAAATTTTCAAGTTATAACTTTCAAACACGGGGAAAATCATCTTCTCTGACGTTTTATTATGTTTTAGAACAAGTCTGAGCCCCTAGATCTGAGACTCACGGCTTTCTTCTATACAGCTCCAACTTATGTTCTGAGATGTAATACATATATAATACTGCACTGAAATAACTACTCATCATGCCTCAAACACTTCTTTGATGCTTTCTTTTCACTGACATTCTTCCTCTTCTACAAAATATCTTCCAAGTTTTTCACATATTTAAGACAAATCTTCTTCCTTAATCTTTCCTCTTTTTGGTTTCTTCTTTCTGTCTTTCAGACTTTCTTTCTTTCTAGTTATCTACCATCTATCTATCTATCCATCTACCATATCTATCATCTCTATCTACCCATCCATCCATAACATCACATCACCTCACATCCTGTCTGTCTGTCTGTCTGTCTGTCTGTCCATCCATCTATGCACCCATCTATTGTACCTATCTGCCTATCTATCTGCCTATCTATCTATCTGCCTATCTATCTATCTATCTATCTATCTATCTATCTATCTATCTATCTATATCTATCCATCTATTTATCATCTATCTAAGTATCTGAGATAAGGTCTTAAATCACAGGCCTGGTTTTCTTGGTATTTACCATGTAGCCAATGCTGGCCTGAAATCTGCAACCTATCAAACACTGGATTTCAGCTTCTCATCACCTTACCTGGCTAGATCTCACTTTCTTGATAAGGTTCAACTCAATTTTATTTTCAACTTGACACAAACTAGCTAGCTAGATGGAAACTCAGTTTAAGAATGACTTCCATCAGATTGGCCTCTGAGCTATCTCTGGGAATTTTTAAAATTAAAAATAGTAGGAGGGCCCAGCCAACTGTAGGTGTGTTGTGCTGTATAGAGAAGCATATTGAGTAACCCATGAAAAGCAGGCCAGTTACCAGCATTGTTTCATGCTTCTGCTTCAGTTTCTGCCTCCAGGTTCCTTCCTTTAGCCCCATCCTGACTTCCCTTGATGATAGACTGTGACAAGATGGACATGTAAGGCATGTGACTCCTTTTCTCCCCAACTTGCTTTTGGCCGTGGTATTTATCACAACAAGAGAAAGAAAACTGAGTAATATTTGCAAATGTTATTTTTTTTTAATAATCAATTTTCAACACTGAAGGAAACAAGAGCTTGATAGATACTAATCTAATTATTTTTTGATTGAATACATTAATTACTCTAATGTCTTGAAAGACCAAGTCCAAATGTCTTCAGATTGTTCTTAGAAGTGAGCACACTATGACCACTACCCATTACCCTCAGCCAGTTTTAGCTCAATATTCCTGTGCATTTAGCTTGACTTTCCTCAACTTACAGTGGCCTTTGCACCCCCAGGTCTTTACATGCATTGTCTCATCCACATTTAACCTCAGTCCTCAATGCCAAGCATGACTAAGTTCTCATTCAGAGCATTTCTGAGCCTACACATTTTCCACGGCTACCAGCATTGCATCTTTGTCCAGGATCTATCCTGTATCCTTCCAGAAGCGTCCTTCACTTTAAGAACTGTTTTTAATTGATTTTACCCCTTTCCTCCTCTATGTGCTAATAAATCAGTTTGAAGAGACTATGTCTATTTCATGTTCAGCAATTATCAAACTGTTTGGTACACAGCAAAAAAATAACATGCTTAAAAAGTTTGTGGGGATATAATGAGTATATATTACATATATACACATGTATATCATATGTAATAAATATTTTAAGTAATCAAATTTATTAGCTTTTTGGAGTAAAGGAATTCCTTGGTTGTTTAGATGGTTTTATTTTATACTGTGGTTTTTGTGAGTATACAGATGGTATATCCATGCTGGTTGCCATATCTTGACATTTAGGTCATCCTCACATAGCCAGCAGTGTTTCCTAGAAGTGATAAAATGGATAGATGCATTGTCCCAGAGAAAGCCTGTGCGTTAGCCCACATGGGTTAATATATCTTAACACTTACATTAAGAACATTATTTCTCATTGGTTATACGGAACTCCTTGGAGAAATTCTTTACTCCTGCTGAACTGCTCTCATCATTCGCCAGTTGAAGTGGTCATTGTGGTTCAGCTTAGAGATACACTTCAAATGGAACATGTTTTAACTATCCAAAATAGTTAACCACATAATAAAAATCAATAAGCAGTAGTTGTGCTTACTTACTGAAAGTGTCTGTCCTAACCTGGGCAAGAGCTAGACAGAGGGTCATTCTCTTCCATTTCCCTATTTTACACACAAGGCCAAGAGAAGCCCAAGAGAGGGAAGGAAGCACTTTAAAGGATTTCCCGCTGCAGGGGTAGATCCCCATCTAGCATGTGCTAGTCGTTTGTCACTCATACTCCCTCGTGTACTCTTCATTACACCCTGTTCCTGACCACTCCCTTCCCCAGACTGTGAGACATCCTTTGTTGGCCCCTCATGTTCCCATTTCTGTGACATCATAGGTGTTATTTTTTAATATATATTTGGTGAGGTTGTAAGCAGACAAACAGAGATAATGAAGTGTTATATGGAACTGCAATATAAAATAGAAAGTCAATGAGCAGATTTGTTTTCAGGAAATTTAAATCTTTGTTAGTATGGCTTCATCCATGTGTTTTCAAAAGTCCCAGATATTTAAGGAGAAATTTCTGAAAATCTAGAGTTAGAGAAGAGGCTACCTGGTCACAGACTTTCTAGATTTTGCCACCCAACCAGTCTAGTGCTACCATTAGACACAAAATTGGCTGATATAGCAAAACATACTTTCATTGAGGCAACCAAAATATACTTTCACTGAGGCATACTTTACCTTTTTTTTAACCTAACATACTGTTTATATGACCTTTCTGAACCTCAGTTTCTCCATCTGATATATATATATATGTATATATACATATACATATCCCAGTGCCTGCAGTGTTTGCTTCATAGGTTTCTTATTAGTCCCAGAGGGAATTATGGATATAAAAGGCTGTTAGAAACTGTAAAAAGCAACCCAAATATGAATTGAACATATGGTTTATTTTACTTTTAGTAGATAACACACTCACACACACACACAAATTAATGCTTCATAAACTTCCAGGATTGCAGAATGATACCGAATGGTAGGCAGTTCTCTCTTGTGAGTTGTGAGCAATTCAGATGGGCTCTCTTGGGGCAAGAGAAGTGATAATGTTCTTGTTTGTCCTCCCATAGGGCTACATATGTTCCAGTTACTATGAAATTCTTCACAAAACACTTCTAGTGTCCCTTCCACCTTTCTCCAGCCTGGGGCTCTTCTTCCAAATTTTGAAGGGTGACACCCATGGCTGATACCTACAGCTGGCCTTCTTGCATGGCTAATTCATTTATTATTGAGAGTCTTTCAATCAAGGAGAAGGATTCTGTCTGCAAAAGACATTATCCAATTCACATAGAATCCCCCACCCCACAGGAAACTGGGCCAAGAAAGTCCCATGTGGCGGACCTCTTCTGCTTGGAATTATAACTAAGCTATGTCCCTCTCCCCACACACTCCAGTGGTGAGTGAACCTCACTTTCCTGAGGTCAGACTCTACTTCTATATGCCCTACTTGACTTAGTTGAGCATAAAATTTTATATTTGCATTTTCTGCTATATATGCTTGAAAAAAACCCTTATTTGAAATTATATTTTAATATTGTCCGGTGAAGTGGAAACTTAAGGGTTCTTTAGAAAGTTGGTTAGAGGGTGTTTTACTGGGCAAATACGTGAAGGGACATTTAGCTGAAGTGAACACAAGTGAAAACCTTGTACAGACTCATGAAGGAATGTTTCACTGAAGCAGACACAGGAGAAAGGATGTCCTGCTTAAGCAAGTGCATGAAAGGACACATGATGAAGGATTCTTTACTAATCACATGCATGTATTGGTCTGTCTTACATTGTGTAGTTGAGCTCCATTTGTTGGGACTTCATAGAAAGAAACACACCAAACTGTGCTGCAGTTCCTTGTGGCTTTTGAGGACTTGGGCTGATAGGCAGAGTAATGTCAACTGAGACAGACACACTGAGGCAAAACTCATGGAGAACATGTGATATTTGAAGGTCGGATAAAGAGGACTTAGTGGACAGTGATGGAGGCTGAGCTAGGCTTGCTTGTAAAGTTAGCTGTGCTATGCTTGTTGTTCTTACATTTCCACTGATCTTCACTTTACTGAGAGAGGTACAGCTGAGAACTCCTGGCATTCCTGCTGGTCCCTCCTGCTGACTTGTGCTGAGGCTGAGGCCTGGCTGACTTTGCTAGGTAGTGCATTTGCATTTGCTAGGTACTGATTTGCATTTGCTACCTCAACTCTACTGAACTTGACTGCTGGTGTATCTGTGAAGTGTTTGCAAGTGGAACAAGCTGTCACTACTAACCTGTGAACTGAGCTGCCAATTTCCAGACAACACAGAGTTGTCCAAAGAACCTTTCTAAACAGGTCCACTCCCTCCCCCACCCATATACTTTCTTTTCCCCTACCTCTGGTGGGTGGTGGGATAAAAGTTATAATCTGTCTGCTTTATACAATAAAATGGGGGAGATATAGAGAGCTTTTGGGGCTGCCTGGCAGGAATCTGACATTGGCCAAGGACAAGAAAATGAGTTGGTTGGAAGGAATCTGACATAAACCAAGGACAAGGAAATAGACTATAGGTAGGAATCTGACATTAGGCTAGAACAAAGAAGTAATTTCAGGCAGAAATCTAAATTAGGCTAGAATAAAAAAGTAGGCTTCAGGCATGAAAATGACTTTGGGCTAGGACAGGGAAGTAGGCTGAGATATTATGGTCAGCCTGATAAGCCCTTAGAAACAGTGATCACAGGAGTGATCATGGGACTCTGTTAATTGTCGTGTGTGTTCTTTG
Organism: Rhabdomys pumilio; assembly: GCA_030674055.1. Taxonomy (NCBI): domain Eukaryota; kingdom Metazoa; phylum Chordata; class Mammalia; order Rodentia; family Muridae; genus Rhabdomys; species Rhabdomys pumilio. The sequence continues at coordinate 4,806,168 of JANHMN010000008.1, forward strand.
ACTACCTGGGTTTATTTTCTTGCTTGTTCCTTGACTATTTGTATGTATTGTATTGCTAGTTCCTCAACCGGTACTGACCTTAATACTTGCCTGTAATTTAATTCGTATAAAAGCAAAAAAGGAGGAGGAGGAATGGGATAGAGGATTAATTGGGGGGGAGGGGATAACATCTGAAATGTAAATAAATAAAATATGGAATTAAAATAAAAAAAGGTATAAGAACAGTCATTAAAAATAGGCATTTGAAAAAGTTAAAAAAGCCCTGGTTTATGTAATCCTATTCATCTCACATCATATTCATGAGAATAATAAGCAGATTAATCTCAAATATCAGTATTATAAAATCTACCCTTATGTGTTGTACGTGATTATAATATTACAGTGTATCTAATCATAGAACACTTTTAGAATTTCTTAGTCTCATTGCTCACCCTTTAACTAGGTATTGTCACCAAATAAAAGTGATTTATCAGAGTATAACATCAAGTTTTAATGTACTTCTAAATTATGAAATCACTACATGAGGCTCATTTCATTACACATCCATTATCTCAGATATTTTGTGTTGAGAATAAGATCTCCTATTTTAGCCCTTTTTAAGTTTGTGTATCCTCTTTTGCAATGCATGCCTAGAGCTCCAGAACAAATTCATTCCACTGAACTAAAGCTTTGTACCCTCTGCCAGTCTTTTCTCCTTCCCCACCCTCACCCCAGTCCCAGGAAGCAGCCGTTCTATTATTTTTATTAAAACTTTTCACTCATTGAAACGTTGGTGTTCTTAGATGCCCCATGTGAGTGACATCATCCAGGATGTACCTCTTATTTCAGTTACTAGAATGTCCTGGAGGGCTGTCAGAACATGGCCCATGCATGAAGCTGTGTGGGGGAAATTCTGAGAGTTTATGAGAAAACTCCAAGAAAACAAGACTAGGTTCTTGTGACCTCAGGTTCTTCAAAATGCAGAACTGTTTGTGGAACTGTTATATTACCATGCTCCTTACAAACGGAGCAGATAGGAGTTTACTCCAGCTGTAATTCATATGCCTCTATGGGGGAAAAATATTTTTGCAGCCTGTGGCTTGTCTTTGTAATTTTATACTTTATTAAGGTAACAATTATTAATCCTCAGAGTATAAATCATCTGATGCTCTGAATAAAGTCAGCGATTGCATGAGCTTTCAGTCTGTCTCATTTCTAGGCCCCATTCCACCCCCCAGGCTCACGTCACCACCTAGAGCAACAGCAGGGAATTATCCATGCTGCTGTGAATGACTGGCTAGACTTCATTTTTACAGCTGAATGGTATTTTATTGTGGCATTTGTGTGTTCATGTTTACTTTATTCATGTGCTGATGCCATGTCTTGACTATTTGCAAATAGTGATGCTACCAATGTGGAAGTACTAATTTGCATGAGGAGCCTTTATTCCATGCTTTTGCCCATAGGTCCTACTGTTTGTTTTTCATAGTAGCTATTTTAAAGAGTGTGAGTTGCTATCTTCTTGAGCTTTGGACTTCCTTTCGATGATTAATTCTGTTCAGATCTTTGTTTATCTGTTGATCATTTATAATCCCACTCTTCTGAGAATTATCAAGTCCCTTGGCCATGTTTGATAGGGTCATATATTGTCTTGCTATTGAGATTTTTGAGTTTCTGGCATATTTTGAAGATTGACTCCTTATCAGACATATGAGTTGTAAATTTTTTCTTCCTTTACACAGAATGTCTTTACTCTGTTTTGAAAATAATTTGCTACAATTCAATTTAGCTATTTTTGCCCATGTTTGGGGGTCATATCCCCCAAATCATTGATCATATCAATGTCAAAATTTGTCCCTTTATATTTTTATAGTACCATTAAAGTTTCAAGACTGGGGCATGGAGCTATGGCTGAACAGTTAAGAGCAGAGCAGTGGCTCCTCTTTTAGAAGACCCAGGTTGGATTCCTAGTACCTATATGGCAGCTAAGATCCATCTGTAACTACAGTTCCAGGGGTTCCAATGCCCTCTGTGGCCTCTATAGATACTATATACAGGTGGTATAAAGACAAACATGCAGCCAAAACACCCATACAAATAAACTGAAAATAAATATATTTAAAAATCAGTGTCAAGATTTCTATTTGTACTTTTAATCAACTTTATTACAGGTTTTCAGTATGATTTGACATATGAATCTAATCTTATTCTCCTGTATGTGTGTACCCAATACTATTTAATAAAGCGATTCTCCACCATGCAACCTTTGCATTTTTGACTAAAGATCAGTCAGATGTGTGTCTTTCTCACCTCTGCATTCTTACAAGTCTTAATGCCTTACTATGCTCTTTGGCTTACTAAGAACATTTTTCATATAGTGAATAATACATATCTGTTAGGATCAAATCTTAACGCAGAAGGCATAACTATTTTTAAAACAGGATTTTTTTAAACCATTGGTTTGTCAGAAGAACTAAAAAGGAAAAGGTGGCCACTACATAAGCACACAGGGGGCTCTTGGGAAAGCAGGTGCAACTTGTGGGATGGAAGAAAGTACCAGAATCCAGAAGCTTGGAGAGAAATATATGTAGACTCTGTGAGGTGCAGCTCTGATTTTCAAAGCTAAGGCATTATTTATCTATTTCTGTTGTCTTTGATCTTGGAAAGATCACTAGGCCTCTGGGGAGAGGGCACTCACAGATCATTTGGTACTGATGTCTCTGAGGAACTGTGATGAGGCTGGGAAGCCAACAAGTAGAAACCCAACAACTGTAGCCAACTGCAGTGTCCACAGAATATTGTTGCTGCCTGGGGAGTCGTCAATACACAGAGGCAGGTGGTAGCAGGAAGTAAAACCAGTTTCAAGAATCAAACGAAAGGACTAAGCTCCTCCTTCCCCAGCCTTGTGTTCCTCCTCCACTCACCCATCACTGGAAGAGTCTTGGAGGAAGAACAAAGTGTCTACAATCAAACCATCTTTGTGAGTTTCTTTGACCAGAAAGGGTCCAGAAGCCATCAATCCTGTCTATTCTATCCTAGACTCCATGGGCCTTTCTCTTCAGCTCCCTACCCCTGCCCCAGCTATTTCCCCACTGTAGACCCAGTACTATGTCCATAGGTCTACCGTATTTCTTACTTCCTCAAACTCTTTCAGGGACTTCTCACCAGTGCAGAAGCCAGACAGAAATTCTTCTACATTCCATTCCTCTCAGCCTATAACCATCTCACCTCTAATGCATAGAAAAAAAAAAAACAATGGCATGAGATATTTTAAGTGATTCCATTTTTTAAAATGTTTATTTTAATGTATATGGGGAAAAGAAAAAAAACCATAACTAGCCCATGACACTGATATTGCTGTTTAGGTTGTTAATTTCCTTCTAAAATAAGCTATTTTATATAGAGAGGGTCTACATCTTAAACAAATCAATCACATAAGGAATAGTAGACATGATGTTTAAATACAGAAAACCTTGGGGAAATTCTACCTTAAGGCAAATTGGCTGAAATCCCACTTGGTTCAAATCCACAATCCAATTTACTTTCCCTCTTTCCGCTGAAAAGACTCTTCTGATTTCAGAGCATCCGTGTCTCTATATTCTGAAGATCTCTTCACTTTTCTTGCCATGGTTGCCATGGCCTTGAGCTTCCATTTTGTGTTCTTGCTGCATCAGTGTGAACCTAAAAATGTTACTAGAACATTCTGGTTAAAGCTTTTACAGTGTTTTCACTTCTGCTGTGCCTCTCTGTCATGTCTGCTTTTCCCTCCCTACCCGACGTTTCCTAGTCTATGTGCCCTCTCTGCCAGGTCTGTCTTTCCCAGCCCACACTTCCTATCTATGTACCCCTTTCTGCTGCATCTGCCTTCTGCTTCTCACCCCACAATTTCTATTCTATGTACCCTCTCCGCCACGTCTGTGTTTCCCACCACACCTACACTTTCCAATCTGCATGTCCCTTTTGGCAACACTTTCTGTGGTGCTGACAAGCTTACAGCACTGTTTTCTCTTGAACTTGTTAGTTGCCATGTGCAGTTGATGATGTGTTCGGACTAGGGTGAGCTGAAATCTCAAAGCAGTTTCAATTTGCATTTTCCTGATGGCTGAGTACATTGAGCATTCTTTTATGTATTTATTAGCTGTACTTCTTTGGAGAAATGTCTGTTCAGCATTAATTTGCTCATTCGTTGATTTCATTGCATGTTATTTTGCCATTTCATTTTCATTCCTTTACATGATCTAAATATGAATCCATGTCAAATGAATAGCTGTCAAAGACTTCCTTCCATTCTGAAGACTATTTCTTTCTTTGATGAATTGTTTTCATTGCTGTGTAGAAGCTTTTTAATTTCATGAAATTCAATTTGTCAATTGTAATACTTCGGAGTTCTATTAAAAATGGTTTTTATCTATGCCAATGTCTTGAAACATTTCCCTTCGTGGTTTGAGCTGACCTTTATACCTGGTAAGAAGAGGTGGGGATGAGGCTTTATGTTTCTTCTTAAGTTTCTTTATATCTAGTTATTAAAGAGACCATCTTTGCTTCACTTCTCCACATACTCAAGAATGTCAGCTGGTCGTCCTCAGTGCTGCTAATGATTTCACCTACTGTCTCACAACTATTGTAAGTTCTTAATTACCTTCTCCTTTTCATCCCTCCTACTCCCTTTTCCCTTTGTAATCTGTTATGACCCACTGGTTATGGTTTTTTCACTATATAATGCCTTGTTATGGTTTTTTCACTATATAATGCCTTGTCTTGAAGTAAAGATGAGGGAGAAATAGATTCTCAAGTGTGTCTGCTGGTGAAAAGAGAAAGAGTCACACAGCCGTGGTTCTGAAGTTCTGTCTGTATTTGTGGCATGGCTGAACAATGTGGCCTCCTTTTTTGAGAACATCACAGCCTGTATTAAAAGCACTGGCCCAAAGTTAATTGGCTGTAGGTTTGTTTCCAGGTCGTGAGTGGCACTTGGTACTTAGCACAACTTGCTCATTGCTCATTAGGTGATTTGCTGTTCCTCACAGAGGTTAGGTGTTTAAAGTTTTCCTTCTTTCCCCTTCTTTCTCCTCTTTCTCTGTTGCTACTTTCTCCTCCTCCTCTTCCTTCTCCTCTTTTTCTTCCTTTCCAAGTCAAAATGCCTTTCCCTTGCTTTCACAGATGCACAAGTGAGTTGACGTTCCCAGTCATCTAAATCTCACACCTATGTGAATTTTCATTTTGCTATTTTCTTTTCTCAATTACTGGAAAACATCCTACCTTTACAGTCTCTTTGAACTAGAATCCCCTAGGATTTCGACTGAGCTGTTTGAGCGTGGAGGTGAGAAGTGACAGAACATCAAGACTGTCACATTACTGGGAAGTCATGGCTTCAGAAATGCAAAGACATACATGAGAACAAGACTAGGAACAGAAAGATGTTCAGGATTCACACTGGGGCAATGACAGAATTTCAGTGATTACAAACAAGAGAGCAGACCACGTAGTTAAATAAGTCAGTATGGAATATTCTGGCTGACTTAATCTAGACTTGTGGTCTGAAAGGTTGTGGCTAGCATGACACATAGCACACAACTGGCAGAAACAGCACCTCGATTCACTCTTATCAGATGCCAACAGGGAGCTTTCAAATATATTCTGTGGTAAAGTCTTTTCTTTTTAAGCCTATTTAGATGAGAAGAGCAAGAAAATAGAAATGAATCTAAAAATAGTTAATAGAGTACTTCCTGGCACCTTCCCAGGGTTGACAAAATTGGTTGAGAACCGTATTTGAAGTTATGCTGAATGAGATCCTGGCTCAACCACCGATGGCCTGAAGCCTCGGCTTCATCAGTTGAGACGTATAAATAAATATGACTTTTTTCACAACATGTCAGGGATGTGAGGTCACCTTTGTAGGGATGTAAATTTATAAAGAGCTCTTAGTGCATTTTGTCAAATCTAAAGTTATCATCTGGGTGTCCAGGTTGCCAGAGCCAAGCAAGTCTTTTCAATTATTATTATTATTATTATTATTATTATTATTATTATTATTATTATATATAATTGTTACATATAATTATTATATAATATAGTAATTATTATTCCATTACCTATTTTTTTTACTTCTGAATGAGGCAAATGTTCTTTGTATTTAATTATTTACCATATGCTTTAACTGTCAAAATAGTTTAATCCTGCTAATAACACTCTGAGGGAAATGTTACTCCCCCATTTTACAGATGAGTGAGGACAGTCTCTGAGAGAGTCAATGTTTCAAGTTCACAGAGTCTTGTAGCTATTGGAATGATGGTGTGCAAAAAGCAGTACCCAAGATTTCTCGCTCAAATGCCTATGCTTTTTCCACTTCATTAAGTCTATTCAGATATATGACATTTAAAAATAAGTAGGCTTTTTGTCTGTGTGGCCCTAAGGCAAAACGACATCACTGGGAAGTAACACTGAGAGTCTGGACCCAAATTTCTCACGTAAAAGACATTTTTTCTTCATCGTCTAAACAAAATTGATTAAATAAGGCCATCCTCACATGAATTCAATTATAGAGACATTATTTGTCACACAATCCCTGATCTTACTTGCATGTAAGGGCATGCCTCAATCCAATTCTCTTGGACCTCTTTATGCTTTAGACTGGCACTGCTTTTCTCCTCTCTTATTTGTGCGTGCATCTTTAGTGACCTCATAGACCTGCTAGCTTAGGCTCTCATGGTCTGCCTTTGTGTTAATAACACAGAGCTAGACTAGACCAGAGAGCTGGGACATCACAGGCTTCAACCCTGCCATCACAGACTCTAGAAGAGAGAAGGCTCTTGGGAAATATGATTCACATTAAAAAACTTGGATGTTTTTACCATGTAATTGATAGAGTACAATACATAAATTAACAAAAAATGTCCACAGGATATGAGATGAATGGGAAAGTTACATGCTTTGAAGTGAAACAAATAGGAATTTTATGTGTGAGAGTCCTGTTATTTGAAAATCAAAAGACTATCTCTGTTATAAGTCACCAGTGTCCTCCTTAAGTGTAGAAAGTGGTATTTGTTTCCTTGCTTTTTATATTTATGTTTTGTGCATTGCCAAGAGGATGAAGCCAAAGCTTCTAACATGGTATTTCCAGTGTGCCCAGCCTAAAGAACAATCTCTTTTGTTATTTCCCTGGACAAAATCTATTGCAGCAAAATGAGTCTATCAACTGCCTCTCAATGTGCCTTACAGCTTCCTGTCTCTGGACCTTTCCTTTATTTCGCTTCCAGGATTTACTCCCACTCTCTTCCCTACCAAGTCAAACAGTTCCCAGTGGGAACAAGTCATAGCCCATGTTCTCACTCTTCTTTGCACTTACCATTTGCTGCTGGGGGCTGTAACCAGTGGTTGGAAGCCAGCTAGCCTGTTTGTCTTATTGTGTGTTCTCTGAAGACAAAAATGACATTTATCTTTTGAAGCCTATGTTCCAGACCCTGTAAGGTAATAGACACCCAATAAACATTTATTAAGTGTCCAAAGGAAAGAAATAATAAATGTCTAATATCACTTTACATATTTCTGGGTAAAATGTTAGTTTAAGATTTCATTGCACCAAGTACTGCACATGAAGTGATGAGCTCTGTACCTTGAAAAATAAGAAGTAAAACTTTTGTAGGGACACTGAATTACCCCTGGGCTCAGTAAAAACTGTATCTGAGGTTTTAAATTAAGAAAAAAGAATCTTTCATTTTTAATAAAATGATTCTTTCTAGAAGATAATAGCATTCTGATTTAAAGTAAATATAATTGAACATACTGTAATGTTTTTAAAAACATTCTAATCAAATTAAGATTCAGTGAAATATATTATTATCCCCATATTTGATATCAGATGGTTTTCTACAGTAGCAGTTATTTCTTCCAGTTAGTGAGAGTCTGAAAGTGTCAACATCTAGGCTGTTTCTTGTTCTAATCCTTGCATCCATGGCCACTGAGCTATTGTTTTCTATCTATCTGTCTTTTCTGGGTGAGAAATTTGTTTAGTGTAGCTGGAGATCAAGCTTCTGCTTCCAACATGCTGTGCTAGGCTGGTGCTTTCCCACTGGGCTACTCTTGCGCCCCCCCCACCCAATTGTTACTTTCTCTAACAATCCTTCCAGGATTTCATCCTCCCAAGCTTCCGCTAGATTTGTAGAGCACCTCATTATTCCCCTATGCCACATGCGAATCATATATTTCTCTGCAAAACTCAGTAAGGACTAGTCTCTTTAACCTGATCATTGTAGATTACAAAGCCACAAAGCTGCTTCACTTAGCTTCTAATGCTGTGTTATGTTCAAGCCCAGTGGTTTATTTTGCACTTTGAACATACTCTTTAACTCAGGGTTTATTCTAGAATGCATCATTTAGAAAATACTGGCTCCCTGTTTATGCAAATCTCACAAACAGTGATCTTGTCATAGAAAACCAGCTCAATTGCTGTACAGAGAGCTATTAAGTTCACTGGACTCAAGTTCTCTAAACGTTCAGAGTTTGTTTTCACTGAAAATAGATTCTGCTGCTTATTACCTTGTAGAAACAGGCACTTTATTAGAAAGAAGTCCATCAGTATACAAACCAAAATAGCACAGAATGTTTACCAGTTATTCTTAAAGTCTATATTTCATGCAAAAAGCAGCTAGTGCAGTTCACAACTCAATTATTCAAACATGTCATTTTAGGATAGACGCTGTGTGCAGTGGAAGAACTTATATGCATTGCCTGTTTTGCCACAGGGAATAATATTAAAAAGAAACAGAGCTGAAATTTCAATAAGTGAATAATTTTTGTTATTTCATCAAAGGCAATCTTAACTATAACTGACATTTTGACAATAAAACTGAAATAATCATGAAAAATGTTTCAAGGCATTGCTTCGTTTACTTGTGTGCTCTCATAGGTTTCCCCACCAGAGTCTTGGTGTGGTTAGTACCAACATCACTACATGACAAAAGGCAAATCAATACCTTACAACTGACTTGAAAATAGTCTCCCCTGAAAAGATCCAAAGACACATTTGAGGCACTGTACCTAAGACACAGGCTTAAACTAGTTGGTTCTCCCAAATGACCTTAGTGTCAACTCTGAATTTTCCAATTCACTGATTACGAATTTTGTAGTTTTACAGTAAATTGGGGTAAAAATAAGCAAATAGCCATCAAGTGATTTAATATGTAATACTATTCCAAGAGACATATGTTATAAATTGTTCTGTTTTTATATTCTAAAAACATTAATGTTCAGAAAATTATTTTCTCTAGAATGAAAAGTTTTCAAGACTAGAATTAAATGTGACTCTTGGGCTAAATAATGTATATTGTATCTAATATAACTCTCTTTAAACATAAAAGACTACATAAATGTGAAAACACAATACAGTGGTTTCACTTATGATACATTTTTTGAGAAAATAAATATATTGGTAAGTACAAATTCTAAATTTCATAATGGATACTTGTATGAATTTCTACTAAAAACATCTTTACAGAGTACTTCCAGAGTTTCTCACATGAACCCTAGCCTGTCTTTAAGAGACAGAATGAATAGATAACTTTAATGCCATTTAGACTTTCTTCCTACTGGAAATTTAGAATAATTCCTGGGCTATGGACTCATTGGGCACTGTATCCATCTTATGAAGCTGATCAGGCAGAACGTCTGCCTACCTGCTACTGAAGTGGGAACTGACTCTCAGAGAACTAGCATGTAATCCAGACAAGGTAACTCACATAAGATGAACAAAATGACAAATGTTGCAGAAACATATTCTCCTCTTCCTCCTCTTCCTCCTCCCCCTCCTCTTCCTTCTCCTCCTCTTCCTCCTCCTCCTCCTCTTCATCCTCCTCCTCCTCCTCCTCATCCTCATCCTTCTTCTTCTTTTTCTCTTTTCCTTCCTTCTTTCTTTCCTTCTTTTTTCTTTTTCTTTCTTTCTTTTTTTTGCTTTTATACCATCTTAATTACATGCAAGTATTAAGGTCAGTTCTAGGTTGAGGAACTAGCAATACAATAGATGCACATAGTTAAGGAATAAGCAAGACAATAAATACTAACACTCAAAGAGCAAGCAAGGCAATAAACAAAGTCCTGTGATCACTTCCATGATCACTGTTTCTAAGGACATATCAGGATGACCAAAATATTTGAGCCTACTTCCATGTCCTAGCCCAAAGTCATTTTTATGACTGAAGCCTACGTCTTTGTTCTAGCCTAAAATTTAGATTGCTGCCTGAAATTACTTCTTTGTTCTGGACTAATGTCAGATTTCTTTCTGAAGCTTATTTCCTTGTCCTAGGCCAATGGCAGATTCCTGCCAATCAGCCCATTTCCTTGCCTTTAGCCAATGTTAGATTCTTTCCCAGCAACCCCTAAAGCTCTCCACTCCTCCTCATCATGTTAAAGCTTATCTTTAACAACATCAACATGTTGGCAGCCAAAGTACATGACTTGAAACTGAAAATGGACCCTCAGACAGAGTTATTAATTTAACGGGCTGGGAAGCCAAGGATGGGTCAGATTCTGCGCAGAGCCTTACCAACCTAAGACAGAAGTGCGTTGCTTTTCATAATATGTATTCCATGATGGCTAAGGAAGGCACTCTCATCAAAATGACCTAAGACAAACTCAGTCTTGTTTATGAAATAAAAAAGGGAGAGATGTGGAGAAACATATTTTTCCTATCTCTCTTTCCTCTAATGGTCAGACAGGGAAACAATTGATACCAAAGGTTCTGTTCTGAGGACTCTTCAGTCTGGATATTATCTATCATCTTGATATTATTCGCACATTGACAACACAAAAAGAGATGTCAAGGTCATCCTGACACTTTATAAACAATAAATCAGGACTATAATAGAGCATGTATTATAAGTTCACATAGCCAAGGCCACTGATGATAATGGCATACACTGGAGAAAAGACAGCTTTAAGTTATTGTCCTGAAAAACTACGTTGCACATGGAAATGAATGAGACTAGATCCACATCTCTCACCCTGCACAAAATTCAATTCAAAATAAGGTAAAAGGCTTAATGTAATGCTTCAAATTTTAAAAGTCCTAGAAAGAATTTCCAAAAGGAATTCAAACAGCACAGAAAATTATTCCAAGAAAAACAAACGGGATTAAATAAAATCTTCAGTACAATAGAAACTTATGAGCAAAGTATACAGCCTGTAGAATAGTAAACAACTTTCCAAGTTTCATATCAGACAGAGGACTAACCTAGAATATACTAAAAAACTGTAAAATCCAAACTACACACACACACACACACACACACATACACACACACACCCTCTAAATGCAAAGATTAAAAGCACATGACTTAATATATAAATGGGCTAATAAAATCAACATACAGTTTTCAAAAGAAGAACTATAAATGATAATATTTTTTGAAAGATGTTCAACATTCTCAAACATCGGGGAAATGCAAATTAAAACTGGTTTGAGTTTCCACCTCACCTAACTAGAATGTCTATGATCAAGAAAAGCAAATGACAGCAAATGATGGTGAGTTTAGGAAAGAAGAACTCTATTCATCACTGATGGGAATGTAAAAATTTAGAGCAGCCATGGAAGCCTATGTGGAGCTTAAGGAAAAAAGTGAACATAGTTGGGCCCGGATAAATGGCTGAGTGGTTAAGAGCACTGGCTGCTCTTCTATAGGACCTGGGTTCAATTCTCAGCACAGACATGGTGGCTAACAATTACATGTAACTCCAATTCCAGGAGATCCGATGACCACTTCTGGTATCTGCATTCATCAGTGGAGATTCCAAGCCAGATAAGGGACAGTAGAGTGTTACTAAGGCCTGGGGCATCTCTCAGAGAGCAAAGCAGTAGTGAGGCCACTCCCTAACTAGCCTTGGGCCTACTCAACTCCACAGGGACATAGGCCATGTCAAGAGAAAGCCAGTTAGGCTTCTGCTTCCTTACCAGAAAACTGGCTTCTCAGAAATCATGTGATTGGGAGTCTGCTAATCTAGCTGATATACTTAGGAGTCCCCTGACTCCACTGCAGTACTTCCTTCCTTGACCTTTTTTCTCCCCTCCCCTCTGACCTGAGCTATATATGCTAGCCCTCCTATTTCAATAAAGAAACTGTTCTCTGAAACAGTCTCTTGGGTTGTTCATACCTGCAGCACTCACTAGGTTCTGAGACCCTGCTCCCCAGCAGCCCCCAACTAGTTTACAATGGCAGATAGGTTCGGGGACCCACAATCAGGAATACATGTGATGCCTAGACTGTGCTTGTAGACAAAACACCCATACACATTAAAAAATAAGTAAATTAAAAATAAAATAAGCCCAAAATAGACTTATCCAGTTATACCACTCTTGACTATGTACCCAAAGGACCCTAAGTCAACATACCACAGACACTTGCATATCTGTGTTGATTGATACACTAATCACAACAGATGTGAGAATAAAATGTGATATGTATACACAATGGAATTTTATGCAGCCATAAAGAAAAATGAAATCATGACACAGGAAAATAGATACAACTGGAAATCATTATGCTAAGCGAAACGAGGAGACTGGAAAAGATAAGTACTCTGTTTTTACTCATATGTGGAACCTAGACTTGACATAGTTTATATGTATGCAGATACATATGTGTTTATATATTCATATGTATATGGGTGACAAGACTAGAAAAGAAACCATAAGAGAGCAGGAAGAGCTCTTAGTGAGAAATAGAAAAGCTGGTAGACAAACTGAAAGAATGGAGGAGTGGCCAGGAAAGAAAGGGAAGACGGACAGCAGTGGGAAGACACATGAGAGCTCAGTGAAACAGCTTTGGGACTGTTGCCGTAGACCCTTTCCCTTGGGGTCTGAAGAGGTGTCTCAGTGTTTAACAGGGCTTGCTACTTTGGCAGTGGACTTGGTGTTCAGTCCCAGCATCCACACTGGGCATGCCCTAACCGCCAGTAACTCCAGCTCCAGAAGACTGTACATCCTTTTCTGGCCTTCTCGAGGACTATTCTTATGTCACACACACACACACACACACACACACACACACACACACACCATTATTAAACATTTTACAAACTTTTAAAAAGTTACTCATCCCGTTAGGCTAATTTTTAAAAATGAAATTACATTTTAGTCGGATTGTACTGATTTGTCTGTCACATCCTAGAACAATCACGAGCACCTAACTCCTTTGGCTTTACCAGTTTTGTTCCCTCCTTGTTTGGCTTTCTTTATGGTCTTTATCCTTCCCAGGCTTTCTTTCCTCTTCCTGTTTCTATAACACTGATTGTCGTGGCCAGTCCCCTGGCTTTTTACCCTTGATGCCTTCCTTCTTCCTCTCAGATTAATAAAACACCTGAATGCTGGTGACACCTAATTACAGCCTGACCTCTCTCAGAAGCCCTCCTCCCTCTCCAGCTGCCAACACAATGCTGAATTCAGACATCACCAGCACCCTTACTCCAGGCACATAAAGCAGAATACATTATCATGTATGTACACAAACATATATGCATATGTTTATATCTATCTGTATCTCTCTCTGCCATCTCTATATCTATATATTTTCTTGTATTGTTTCTCCTTTCAAATGGCACCATGGCTTGTCTTGAGCCACTCAGAAAACTTAGAATTGACTGTCTTCTTCCACCTTCCTATAGGGTCTTACTAACCTCTGTCTGCAAATTCTAAATGTATCTGAATTGACCCCAGCCTCTCAGCTTCATTGGTTGAGACCTACTTTTGTTTCCACCTTGTAGAAGTCGTCTCACTATTAGGTCACTCCTATCTGTCTTCCTAAGCGATATCAGAATGACCTTTCTAAATGTGTGCCCGATGGCACTTACAACCCTTATGATCCGCTTCCTGTTAACAGCTTTAATCATTTTCCAAACAGCAGTGACCTTCAGGAGTTCTGCCTCCCGGAGCCTGGAGCCTGGTGTGGGAGGCCTTGCTCACTGCACCTGCAAAGCAGCCACACCTAACTTCTCTCTGTTCCCAGGGCACCATGTACTCTACACATTCGTTCCTGGCCTCTTCATTTACTTCTCTGTGGAATGAATGCTCTTCTTCTTCTTCCCCTCCCTCACCCTTATTTGCCTGGACTCCTTCATCTTCCAGAGTTCTGCACTGAAATGTATACCCTGAGCACCTTCTAAGCCTTTTATGGCTTTTACAAAGCTATGTCACAGCATGGAAGCATTTAACAAATCCACCTAGGGTAGTAGTTTCCCTAGCCACAGAACTTTGCAAAGTAGCCTGAACTGCCTTCTGCAAGATGCTTGCTTTTCAAAGGCGTTTAAGCAGAAAGCCCACCATCCTAAATGAGGGTTCAGTAAGGTTGAATTTCATCGTATGTTTGCTCTGGTGACAACGGAAATAGATAAATGTTTTTATGTTTTCAGTACTGACACTATTAATAAATCCTGCATATTATATCCTTAGAACTTGATACCCTGAAAGCCAGAGTCTGAAGAAATAAAGAGCAGAAGGAAGGAAGATAGGAAAAGAAAGAAAAGAGACTTGCTAGTGTAAGTTCTCAGCCACGAAGAGATTTCTAAATATAACTCCATACCCCTACACACACCCAGGCTCAGGCCAGGTTGCTAATTAAGTAAGTTCTTACCATAATTACCTAGTCAGACTTAATGGCTTTCCAAGTTCTGCTGGGCCTCACTGGTCCTGTAGGGTCATTTTTTTTTTTCAATTGTTAAAACAGCTGCTGAGTTTCAAGCCCCAGAGGCTAGATTTGCAGAGGCAAAATCTCCCCGAGTGAAGGCTGGGACAGGCGGTCTGCGAAGAGTTGAAGAGTTGCTTTCTGCTCTAGCTTCTTCCAACCCCCAGTCTTCAGCTGAACCCTCTCGATCACTAAGCAAGCCCAGAGTTCCCCTCCATTGTGCTCCCTTGGCTTCTGGACAGTGAGATGGTCCCGCGTGCGCGTCTGGTCGTGCACCATTGTTGGGGGTTTCAAAGGCGCCCTCCCACCCCTCTACCCAACCCCCCGGTGGCAGGGACCTAAAGAAAGCAATGTGTCCTGTGACACTCCCCACCCCTAACCCACCGCAGATGGGCCTCCGAGTGTGAGGAGCACTTGGTCGCTGAATCGGAATGTATGCGAGAGAGAAGCATCAAAGGAACGTGTGAGTGAGTGTGTGAGGAGAGAGAGAGAGAGAGAGAGAGAGAGAGAGAGAGAGAGAGAGAGAGAAAGAGAGGAGTTGCTGGCGCGCAGCGGGAGAGGGGGCGCGAGGCACTAAGGGGGAGCGGCGGGCAGAGGAAGGCGGGGCAGCGGGCAGCGGCGGGCGGGCTGGGAGGGGCAGAGGCTCGAGCTCTGCAGTGACACTAGGAGCCAGCGCACACTCCTTGCCCGGAGCGGCGAGAGAGCAGAGCTTAGCGAGCCGCGTCCGAGCCGCCGCCTCTGTCGCCCGCGCACCGGGCTCTGCCGCTGCAGCCGGCGCCGGCGTTCAGCAAGCCAGCCGGTCCGGCTGTGCCAGCTCTACGGGCGCATTCAGTGTCCTCCCGCCACCCAGCGCTTGCATCTGCCAGCTCTGTCCCGCGACCCCCGGCCCGGCGCCGCTGTCTGCGCCACTTCGCAGCAACTACTGTGGCCGCGTGTCGCCGGCCGTCTGCCCTCCTTGGAAGTTTGCAGCGCCCGCTACAAAGTTGGGACACTTGGGCAGTAAATTTTGCCCTAGCGTGCAGGTCCCCTCGGTTCGTGGATCCTGGTACTTGACATCTTGGTGGGATCCCGGGACCTGGGATTTTTCTTCACACCACACCCCCAGGGAGAAAAAAAAAACCAACCAAACTTTCCTCTTCCCGCTAGAAAAAAACAAATTCTCTAAGGTAAGGAACAAGATCGAATCAATCGTTGCCTCCCCGGCGCTTTGGTGAGCCGGTGCGGACCTGACCCGACTGCGTTTGCACCTACGGTCTAGTTTCTGGTCTGGGTTGAGGTGCATCCTCACACTGGGAAGGGAGCGATCAGAGGCTCTCCTGAACACCGACATGGGCAGCGCTCACTGGGCTTGTCTGCTCGGTCTGTGACTGGGTCACAGATGTATTAGGTGAGCAGACAGCGCCAGTGCTGGGGAGATGGACACGCTGCGTGGGGCTGGGGTGGGTCCCAGGAATCACCAGCTTTATCCTAGCCCTGCCTAGACACTGACTTTGACCTGCTGGCGGTGGGCTCTTGCTTCTCTCCCCGGGTTCGAAGTCCTCCTCCACATATATTAGTTCTGCGGGACTCCGTGTTGGAGCGGGAGGTTTTCGGGGGCACTAGCACGGGTCTGCGAAGCTTGCAGGACTCACGGAGTGGAGCACGGAGGTGGACTCCCTGCAGACGCTGGCTGCGAGGCGGTGGCAGGAATCTTCTGGGACTAGCCCAGCGAGCCCGCGCTCTCCCCATTTGTCCTCTGCCACACAGACTAGCATCCTTATAGAAACTTCCCTAAGCTGGGTGGTCTAGGTCTGGCTCATACTTTCCGCAGCTTAGCAGAGTAGCTACGGAGGTCGGGACACCGTCCCGCCGCCGCAGCGGCCACCCTGTGTGGTGACCTCTCTAGCGTGTATGCCAGGCGGAGCTCTCTAGTCCCAGCCACCTTTCTCCTTGTCGCGCCGGCAGGGAGCCTTCGGAGTTAAAGAGCTCCGCTCTTCCCGGGAGCTTCCTAACTGTGGTTTGGGTGCTCTTTCATTTTGTCGCTCAAGCCTCATTCTCATTCTTTCTCTCTTCTCCGTCCCAAGCCGAGGTGTGAGAATTCTTGAAGTCGGTCGCTTCTGCTGAAGTAGGGTGGCTGGAAGCTGGCTCACCCCAATCCTTCACAGGTCACCATCCTCCTCCTTGTCCCTGCAGAGCACAATCCATTATCTGCTCTGGGGGCCGGACCGTTAGGTCCCTGAAAGCAAGAACCTTTAAGAGTCTCTGGTTTTGATATATGTTTTGTATTTTTAAACATTTGATATGTTTTGTATTTTTAAACAGAGTTCTTTTAAGTAACTTGGGGTGGTGGTTTGTTTACTTCTTGTCTTTTAGTCCAGCTAAATCACAAGGAATGCTTTATTTGTTTATTTGCCTTGAGCTGGGGTCTCCTACACTTTACCTTCTCATTCTCTTTCTACCCCTCCCCCTACATGCCTTGTATCCCTCTTTTTCAGGTTTTTTTTTTTCTTAGAAGAGGGTCTCCACTCCTCCTCATTTCTTCCCACCGGGTTTCTGAGTGTCTGTGAGAACTTGGGGAGGGGGTCATCAACGGTAAAAAACAGGACCCCCACACCATTCCCTGCCCCTTTCAAGCAAGTAAAACCCTCCGTGAGCTCAGAGGAGTGGAGATAAAACATCCCTCCCTCCGGAGAGAGCAGTTGCTGAGGATTGGATGCTGC
Source organism: Rhabdomys pumilio (assembly GCA_030674055.1). NCBI lineage: Eukaryota > Metazoa > Chordata > Mammalia > Rodentia > Muridae > Rhabdomys > Rhabdomys pumilio. The sequence continues at coordinate 4,823,509 of JANHMN010000008.1, forward strand.
ATTTGAATTGTTTTATTATCCTGAAAGAGTGATGGATGTGTGGATGCAAGAGGCAATGTGCATTCGGAGCAGAGTGTGCTGGGGGTGGTCGGTATTTATTATTATTCATTATTAAGTATTAAGAGTGCTAATAAGACCATCACACCAGCTGAAGTCTGTGTTTACACTCACTTGGTTTTATGTCAGTCTCTTATTTCAGTGGTTTCCGAAAGGGCCAACACCACAACTGTATTCATTCCTCACACTCATTCCTCATATGGAATTAATCAAACTGTCAAAAAAAGATACTGCCATTTTACCAGTTTTAGCTCTGGAAGTTGTAGAGAGTTGCAACCTTATGAAATGTCATTTTCACCGCTTTTGACTTTTCAGAGTTTAAAAAACTTAGCAACATAATTAATTATGGTCCCAATTCCCATTTTCAATCTAAACCTATATTCAGGATTATATTAAAATATCCTATCACTCATTCTCTAAAAGCGACCCTTGTGAAATTACATTCCAATTTGGGGGGTGGTAGGACAACTGGGAATGTCCCTCCCCCCCACCCAAGTTAGAGATTAGTACTGTTCCAAATTTCCGACAAAAACTCTTCTTGCAGGGGTTGGAGTGATGTCTTAGAGGTTAAAAGGTTTTAATGCTCTTGCAAAAGACATCAGTTCTGTTCCAGCACCCACAGAGATCAACTCACAACCCCTGCAAATCCAGCTGTGGCTGGCACCTGCACTTCAGTGTCTGCACACTCATGCACATGGGGCACGTGCACACACACACACACACACACACACACAGAGAGAGAGAGAGAGAGAGAGAGAGAGAGAGAGAGAGAGAGAGAGAAAGAGAGAGAAATAAAACTTTAAATCTCCTTTCACTTAGAGCCATTGCCCAGTTCTTCTCTGCACCGCTTTTTCCGTGACTGTCTTTAACACACACCTTCACCACACGCCTGAAACTCATCAGCGTGCAACTTTGTCTCCCTATTTCATGTTTATATCAGAACCTTCTATTCATTAAACTTTTATGTCAAAGAATCAAGCAGCAATACTCTTTTAATTAGTAACCATCATAAAAAAGAAACTAGAACTCTGTAATAGGCCTAAAATGTTATGAATTATATGTGGCTTAGTATGCATTTATTTCAGCAGAAATAAAAGCATCTTTTAATCACTTGCATACACAGCTTTTATCTCTGAAGATGTAACAAAACGTGTAATTGCAAACCATCCTTGTATGAACAAGGAATACCTGGCTTTTAGTTTATTTGTCCTGGGTCTTAGCATCCCTGTGCTAAACTATGACTCTTAGAGAGAAGAAAAACCTCACATTATAATTTTGTCATATGGTGCAAGGGAATTTTACATCCCAAGCAGCTAAAACATGTCATCTTCATGTAATTTAGGGACTTTCCATTGACATCATACATTTGGCCTTTCTGACTTTAGGCTTTCTCATATGGACTTACGAAGCAGACTCTGCTTGTAGTGGAGAAAACTGTATTTTAAAGCTCTAACAAAATATTTGCAATGAAAGAAAGGTCTCGGTGTTGTTTTCTTAGCAGTTCTATTGTGCCTAACCAGAGGTCAGAATGCTCTATCTGTTTTAAAGCTGGCTGCATTACTCCTCCAACCCCCAATGACTTTGGTGAGAACGAAAGCTTTTCAGGGTAACATAAGAACAGATTTTGAATAGATATCAGAAAGCAGGAATGCCATGCAAATCTCACATAATTGCACAGATTCTATTATTTTAGTGTCTCAGCCTTGGTTTCCCTGTGATGAGATGCTTTATGCTCTCTCATAAGTATTCATTTTCTCTCTGTTTTCTTGTCATGTCTTAATGGAGGAACTGTAACCCACAGCTTCTGCACACACAGAATAGTCCCTGCTGATCACTAGGAAGAACATATCTGCACCGTTCCTTATGCTACTTCAAAGGCACAGTCATTCTCCTGATTCATTTCTATGTTCTCTAAGTTATTTTTGGAGTGATTATTCTGAAAAATATAATTTGTCCATCCTCTGTTGGCTCATTCCCTGGTTGGTAGACACAACACAGATGAGTCGTTTAAAAATTAACAATACAAAACACTGGCTTCAAAACAGACTTTAAAGCAACATTCTTCTAGTGTTTAAATATTGCCTTAAAAAACACTCGATATTAAGACAAGAGCGATGACTCAGCGACTGAGAACACTTGTTGCTCTGGCAGAGGACCTGGCTCAGTTTCCAGAACCCACCTAGTGGCTCACAACTGTTAGGATTCCGTGTCCATGGAATCAAATGCCTTCTTCTGACCTCTCAGGACACAGGACACGAGGTACATATGTGTGGGCAAAGCTCTCATACTTATAAAATAAATACTCATAAAAATACTTTGTGTTTTTATGCCCTGGGTCCAGATAGTTTTTATTTCTTCCTTATATATTAAAAGTGGTGAAAAAAAAAAAGACAACTAAAATGGCAAGATGTATAGAGTCAAACTTCTTTGTTGATTTCCATCTAGGAAGAAAACTAAGTTCAGGAAATATAGTAGTTTGCTGTATTGCACAGTAGCACATAGACCATAATCTCAGAGTGTGGGGCATAGTATTGCAGTGTATCTGTGCATGTTCACATACTGATTGGCACATCGAAGATGTCACCTGGCACTTGCAAAGAGCTTCTCTGTAAGCTGTTCACCTCTTCATACCAAATTCAGAGAGGCCAGGCCCATATCTTTTCTCTCCCTTTACAGTCTAATAATAATAATAATAATAATAATAATAATAATAATAATAATAAACCTGCAAAGTCCAACTCGGCAAATCTCACTCTTCTGAAAGATTTGAAAAGCATAAATTGTATACAATAACATAGATATCACAAATACGTTTTGCTTCTTTTTTCCCTTCAGAAATTAGGAATACAACATTTGATGAGTGCAGAGAAAGAGGAAGCATAGCTGTGTCCTCATCCTGTTAGGATGAAGGAACAGGTCTGACGACAGCATAGCTGAACACTGGGCCCTGCACCAATGCCATTGTTGCCAAGGAACTCATAAAGCAAGGCTCTATCTAAGCTTCACTTTAAATCCTGTGGTCCTCTGCGCTATAACAAAAGCATGGAGAGTTCGGGATTAAATCTTGTTATTCTTTCAACCTTTGGAAATAGATTTTAGGTCATTGGTGAATAATTTGAGTTTTTATTTGTCAAGTTTTATTCCTACTGCAAATCTGAATGACACGTATTTACCATTTTACATATTTCTCTGAAGTGTATTAGAGTCACATGTAAAAACTCTGAAACAAGTATCTCCTTTATTTTTATTTTATTTTATTAAGTTATTTATTTACTTTACATCCTAATGGCAAGAAACATGTTACAGTCCCCAAAGTACTAAAATGTATATAGTTAACTTATTAAACATCTGCTTTACTTTTCCTTGAAATAATATGCAGCCCTTTTGTTGGTTGAGAATGGTATAAGACTTTTAAAAATAACAGGTTAATAAAGTTTGGAAGACCTTCAAAATTTGATTATGCATGATTAGAAATCAACTCACTAAGGTGAAATTCTTTGACACTGTGCAGTATGGGAACTTTTAAACATGAGCAAATTACAGCCCTGTAGTTAAAATTACAACATGACCAAATTACAGCCCTGTAGTTAAAAGCTGCGCAGGCACAGATAGCTGCTCCTAACTGCAACAGTGTCCGCTGCTGGCACAGACAGTGAAGATCTTGCCATTTACTCCAAGAGGACTCCAGGTGAATGCTGTCTTCCAGCTGCCGTGTCTGAAACACAGACTACATTTAAAGTCACAGTAAAAATAACATAGATGTATTTAAGTGTACATTTTATCCATAAGTAGAAGTCAGTATTTCTGGTAACTTCCCTAAATGGCCTTGTGGCCTTATCTACAAACATGGAAATAAAATGAAACAATAAATTAACATTTTCTTCTTTTTCTTTCCCATTTTTTTGTTGTTGTTACTTTTGTTTGTTTTGTTTCGTTTTGTTTTATTTTTGAGACAAAGTTTTATTATGTTTCCCTTACTGGCCTAAATTTGCTATATAGACCAGACTGTTTAAGAAACTCACAAGGATCCATCTGATTTCCTCAGAAGTACTGAGATATAAAGGCCTCTACTGCCACGCCATGCCTGGCTGAAGTTTTCTTTTTATAAAATGAACAGTAATCTCTGAGCTCATAATGATAACAAACTGTAGAGTACTACTGTACCTTGTTTTAACAAGGACCATTCCCACTTTTAAATTATAACACAATAACTGAACAAAGTATTACACTTAAGAGTGATATTCAGATCATTGGTAAGGATAGTAAGTGTTTTTCTATTTCCTGGCAGTAGATATGTTTGAGAAAGAGTACTAACTTTAAAAGGCCTATTTGTTTAGGATTGGTGGTCTCTCCAGCCTAGAAGCAGCAAGTGTCAAGACACTGTTGAAAACTAAACAGTTACAGTGTTTAGAATATTGCGGTAAAATGCAATCCACAACCCACTTACACATCTTGGGATACTGATGACCCCTGAGTTGAGCTCACATTATTATACAAGTCAGTTTGCACAGTATAACCATACACGATCTATCTTTGCTTAAAATTCATTTAAAAACCCATATAGTAAGTGCCGTTTCAATCGTAGGGATGCAGCAGTGTGTATGTCTTCCCATAGCTCTAATTGCCACCTGCTGGTCAGTGTCATTCCGTGTAAACATTCAGACTTCATTATCAAAAGCTTTGGGTTGGAATAGATTCTGACCTCTGTGGACCAACTAATTAAAGAGACATTTATTGCCACAATGATGACAAAGACCAGGGGCAGGAGGTTGGCGCCCTGCTGGTCAACTGATTGTTTTTGTTTTTGTTTTTTATTGTAATTCCTTTGCTTCCTTCTATAAGCATTATTGCTGACCATTCAAAGTTTGTGGAAATCTGCTATGAAAATTTAATGTTTTTATTATGGAAAAATGAAACTGCTTCTTAAGTAGCTATCAACACCATTGGTAGCAGGATTCGCCCTTAACAAGTGAGCTAAATGGTACTGATATGAGGGAAGTATCCCTACACAGCTGTTACCTAGGTGGAGCTGACAGGAAAAGGGGTTTTTACTAATTTAAAAGGAAATTTATTTTTCAAGGCCTTCTATAAAAGCAAAAATGCCCCAGCAGTAACAATAAAATTATATCATAATTATAATTATAAAAATTATAACCTAAGATCTTAAAAGATAAAACCAAATAGAAAAGAGACCAATATAACACTGAAATTTAGGGAAATGAACATATACGAATATGTGTATATATATTATATCCAATACATATACATGCATGCATATCCTAAGATTTTCCTCTCTCTTTCTTTCTTTCTTTCTTTCTTTCTTTCTTTCTTTCTTTCTTCCTCTCTTTCTTGAGCAATGTATCTTTCCTGTAGTTTCCTTTTCTAATAATTTTTTCTCTTGTTTATTAACTTTATATTAAAGTTATAGCTAAGGCTATCTTCATGGGTCACACATACAAATACAATGGCCTCATGCTTGGTTGATGCTCTCATTAAATTAATGATGCCTTCATTCTGATCACAGTTTGTCTTCTCTCATCTCTTCCCAGATCTTCCTCACCTCTCCACCTATCCAACTCTCTGTTTTTAGAAGACAAACAGGCAAAAAAAATAATAATAAAAACCAGAGTAAAACAAAACAAGCAAACAAATAGGAAAAAAGCATGAAACACACACATACACACACACCATTAAAACGCAAAATTGGAAATCATAGTATATAAGATATATATATCAGTTTAAAATTACTTTCTACTTTCTCATGGAGACAGTGTTGAATTTCTAACTGTTTCTTGAAAATTTGGTTTCCACAAAGTTGTCAGTTATTCACTGATATTACAGTTTTTCCTGTATTTTGAATTTTAAAAATAGATGACAATGTTTTTACTTATTAACATTATTAGTGTTCTAGATAAAATTTGATTGTTTACCAAACATTTTTACATCCCTTGATTTCCATAACGTCTTCCTGCTAATACGAAGTCTGAAGCATCAGCTCAATAAAGACACATAAACTGATGGGAACTTTTAAACATAGCACTAATTTTTTGGTTCAAGAACAAAGTTGATTTTTAAAATTCTACAACATTTGTGTTAAAATTAATGAGCAGTTTAAGGTTGCATGGATCAAATGTGCTTTATTTTTCTATACTTATTGACTCAGGAATGTTATTTTCTTATAAAGTCTGAGGATCTGGGTGCTAATTCTTGGACTGTACATAGAGAAAGGAGAGGATGAAGTTTAGCAAAGTGTTCTCTACCTTCATGTATGTTAGTGACATGTGTACATCCCCTACACAGAAATAAATAAAAGTAAAATATTTAAAAATATATTCTCAATTTAGTTTGCAAGGTCACAGTGGTGTGCTGTGTATTAAATGTTTTTATTTGCTTTAGGAGATGATTTATTAAGTATTTTTAAGGAAAAATCTTAACTGTTTATGTTTAAATTATTTTTTAGTTTGAAAGTAAAAAGCCGCCATTCTAGTTCCAAATAGCACAAAAGTTATATATATAAAATGTTGGTCCACACTTGTGTTTCTAGAAAGTTAGCCATTTTTTGATAGGGAAAATCAATTGAAAGTAAAATGGGGTACAAACCTCCAAGCATGTGCATCTTGACATAATCTGCAACATCCCCGACCCAACATTGAAACAAATGAGTCTTCGCATATGCTGCTCCGTCGTGGAAGACACAGCAAGTTTCAGTTGCTGTTAATCCACTCGTGTTTGAGGAACTGATTCTTGCAGGCACGCTGCTCCTTTGTTTCTTCTTTCTCCTCTTCGCTCTCCCTGACCAGCTTTGGAAGTCTCTGGGTATTGAGTACTGCCAGTTGCGATTTTTTGAGTCTCTCCTCTGTGTTGCTTTATGAAAACGTGTACATGAGTACTGCCAGGTATGCTATTTTTGAATCTGTCCTCTGTGCTTCTTTATGTAAATTCATATGTATGTATTTATGTATAATTGACAAAGATACTCAAATACCTTAGACTTGATCAAGGAGGAAAGAAATAAAATGTTTTTTTTAAGTAAGTAGAAAGTAATAAAAAATAGAAAAATGAGCTAGACATTTACTTGAGACATATAATCTACAAAACTGAAATATTTAAGTTATGTGTAATAATTTTATCACTGAAAAGCGAAAATACAACCTCTTCCAAACTAATTGAATTTAATAGTTTAGCACTTATTTTATTCTGTTAACATTAGTGTTCTTGAAACATAAGTTTACTTATACGATTGTTATACTATTGAAAAAAAAGAAATTATATTTAAAAACATGGATGAAATTGTGCATAGACAAGTACATAGACTTTAAAGAAGAGTTTGAATAAAGTGATGCTGTCTGAGAGGATAACACCTCTCCCAGATGTCAGATGCTGGCAAACAAGAAGCCCAGTGTTATATATCATTTCCTTCCCTTCCAGTTGTTAACCAGTGAGCAGACCTCCAAAACCAATATAGACAGATTATTAAGTTGCTCTTGGTTACTATCCTGTACTTAATAGTAAAACCTATTGTTGAAGACACCACAGAGTTGAGTCATTGGACACAGAAAAATAAGGCTGTCATTGACCTAGGAGTGTTAGGGTGACTAGATATATTTTCTGAAAGGTGCTACTGCAGGAGAAAAGTTTTCAGTTAACTGTGATCTATGCAAGCTCTGATAATAAGTAGACTTGGCAAGATATTCCTATTGATAAAATAGTGTCACAAGTAAAAGAGTAACCTACCACTTTCCAACTAGATTTAAAGTTTGCTGCAGAAAAAGGAGCCCATGAATGTATTTTAAGTAGGCCAAAAACCTGTGCCTGGATAGATGATAGACACAGAAAAGAACTTACTACCTATTATTTAGCTAAATGAACACAGTATTCAACTCTATCCTAAATATTTATCTTCCTACCTATCAAGTAGTGCAGCTCTCAGTCTTCACCACAGACGCTTCCTTTTACAGTAGATGGTACTTGACTGAGAGACCTACATACAATTGGTCAAAATGCAGAGAATACAAGATTGTGAAGTGCTCATCCCTAAATGGAGCATTTATAACACTTGTTCCACCCTCAAGGATTAGGGATGTTACAGACAAAAAAAAAGGTAGAATATTGTAAGAGCCAGGAATAACAGAGGACCTTTGTGACACAGTGTCTTCTGGTCAGGACAGGAATGTTGCAAGACCCAAACTCACATCAGGTGGACTGAATGCCCTAAAACTCCACAAGATCAAGGCAGCCAAAACTCCAGCACCAGTGGTGGTGGCAGGGCACTCACACAGCCCCTCCCCAGTATGAAAATCTATTGGTAGTTAATAGTTGCTGGGGTAGGAAAAATTGTTTCAGATGTGGCCTCCTGACAGACAACCCATATTCAAGCAGATGTCTCTACACCAATACACATACTGATAACATGAATGGACTCAGTAGACTTAAAGTGTACATGAATGTGGGAGTGAAGAGTTGGGGAAGAGAATGGGAAGACTTGGAAGGGAGAGATGGAGGGGTGGGTTTGACAAAATCTAATAGTTTCATGTATGAAATTCTCAAACAATGGATTTTTCAAATTAAATTTAAAAGTATCTTTTAAGCACATAAAAGCATTTTAATCCAAATTACTAATACATAGGGGAATTTACTTTTTCCTTTGGAAAAATAAAGAAGTGCTTCCCTTTCATTCTGTAGGGTGTGTGAGAGCATAAGCTGTATGAATTAAAACACAGGTGAAGATACAGTGAAGAGCTCTTGTGAAAACTGAGCTTTTTTAGCCTCCTACTATGTACAGTTTTGTCATATTTCATGGGGAGGAAGAAGTATGCCCATGGTTACACACACACACACACACACACACACATTTAGTATCTTGGCCCTTCTGCTTCTATATCGGTTCTAACTGAATAGAGACCTAGCCATTTACCTGACAGGTAAGCCAGTAAAGATAGATCAGTTATCCTCTGAAAGTCCTTCCCCATCTGTGTTTTTAAAAGTATGTTATAGACTCGTCTTTTATTATTTAATCCAGTTTGACACTGACTGTAGCTCAGTGGTATCAGTAAAGCCCTGGGTTTCTTCCCCAGTCCCCAGTGTGTGAAGAAAGAATGCATTTGTGCAGCTACTTTACATGGAGGGTTACCAGCTCTTCTGCACCTTGGATCTTTTACCATACGTTCAGTCCCCTTGCTTTCTTTTTTTCACTTTGCTTCGACAGTCTTTGAGCTCTCCAAACATGAATGAACAGTATAAATTGCATGGTAGAGAAGGATGGAAAAGAACACAGAACAGGCCTAGACTTAAATCAGCGATCTGTTGGAGATTTTGGTCTTGAATTGTTGGGAAAACAAGATGTGGAAGGAGTTCCCATGCGATGTGGAGACATGAGCTAGATGGGAGAGCTAAGTAGAGAAAGTAAAGGAGAGCTGTGTTCGCACTAAATGACTAGAGGCCTGGAACTTCGTCCTCGGGGCCCATTAGCTCATCTTTCCAAAATGTGTCTTTGTTTGGAGAAAGGGCCTGTACTTCTATAAAAGAAAAAAAATAAACAATTATTACTTTTAAATTCCTTTTTCTACAGTAACAAGACACATTTACATATCCTCTCCTTTATTTCTAGAAACAAGAATAATTTAGAATTTCACCAATTTTAACTAAGGCCTCCATTCCTTTATTCAGTCACCTATGGCATTCATTATCTTGATTTTACTTACTTTAGAAAGATGATAGATATTAATGTTTTGAAAGTTTCAAAATAAAAATTCATGAAAAATCCAAAGATTCCGAGGGACAAATCCACCTATAACCTGAATAGCTAATGCAGTCCCGGACTTACCGAGGGACAAATCCATCTATAACCTGAATAGTTAATGCAGTCCCGGACTTACCAGCACCCTTTTGTTACAGGGCCAGTCTGAGGACACACCCTAGACCAGCTGAACCAAGCTGATTTGTGTCTGTGAGTTTGAAATATGACACTTCTTTCCTCAGATCAGAATGTATTCCAATACATTTTCAAAGGAAACTAATAGCTCCTTCCCAAGTAAATAGTGCTCTATTTACTACCAGAATATTTCTATGTTCTTTAGGAGGAAAGACACAACTTTCTAGCACATATCTGGGTCATCTTCCTCATGCCCCCCCCCTGGCCACAGCAGCCTTGCCAGTTGCTACCATTTTGATAGTACCTCAAAATACTAAGGATATGCTTCCAAGCTACTTAAGTTTCATATAACAATCTGTTAAACCTTTGGCAATTTTAGAATTGTCAGAAGCACAAATTCTTTTTTTCTCTTTCAGCTCATGTTATTACTTGGTGAAATAATTCTATTTAATAAGGAGCCCATTTCAGTATTGTCATTTTCATTAATTTATGTATTCCTACAAAATGCTATGAGCATCAGCTTGATGCTATGCTCTGTGTTAGCATTAACTGCTGAACACTTGGGGATCTCATGTGTACAAACAGAACTCAAGATGGTTGTCAGTAAAAATACATGAGTGGACTATTTTCCTGTTGTTATCAATGCTTCAGTCTTAAAGAAGGCACAGAATTTTGCCTCCAGAGAAATAACTAAAAGTGTTTCAGCACAGGACTGGCTTGTACTGGGAGTACAAAGCAGAGGGGAAAAAGATTGAAGAAATGAGTTTTTCAGAGGGAATAGGAGCTAGAGGATTAGATGCTCACACAACCAGAATTTTAGATTCACATTATTTGAAAACTATCTGACACACCCATTTTGTTTTCCAGAAAAACAGGCAAACAGATTTTTTAAAATGGTTATTATGTGATTATTGTGAAAAGTATAAAGGCAGGCCAGAGTAGTGCAGTATGTCAATAATTTTTGGCCTTGGCAGTTTGGACAGGAGATATGACACATGCTGCAGGTAGGTTGGCAGGATTCAATGGTTAGCAGAGTATGGATATTATCAGTGTTCTTCATCGAGAGCTTCAAGGACTGATCCATTATTGTGAGTGAGACACACTCTTCCCTTAACACAACATCTCAGTCCTCCAGCTGCCTAATCAGGACCTCCATAATCAAACACTGGACTCGGAGGCTGAGAGCAGGGCCACGCACTCCCTACACTCATAATGGCACAAGAGTGCTCTGCCAGAAGAAGGAAATTCAAGTTTGACTCTAGGAGAGGTCACTGCTATGCCATTTTCCACTGCTGTATGATCAGAATGAATGTGGATCTAAAGCTCACATTGAGCTAACAGGCTGTAGCAAGCTGTCATCCCTAAGTTTGTCTTGCATGCTAGAAACTTTTGGGATTTTTCTGATAGAAGACAGTCTAGATTGTTTTGGTCTTTGATATTAGCATTTCAGAAACTGACACTATAATTCAGAAAATATTTATTCCATGACAATTTGGGGAAACAAACTAAAAATAACTGCCTAAGGATGTCAAGATTAATAAAAATAAATTTATACTCATAAACTTGTGTCCTTAAGTCTCATAAAGAGCTCTTTTTTAGGGGCAAAATACATATAAAATGCATACAGTTCCAAGGAGATGGGATAGGACAATAAGAATCAAATTTCGCTTTCTGCAAAAGACTGTGATTCTGCCTTATCTATTTCTCTAGCACCCTCCCCCTGGGGTGGGGGACTTATAATAATAGGAACCTAACAAACACAAACTGGTTTACTGACCCTGTACAGAAAGGACTAGGATAAGAAACCATACAAGTGAGCAGCACCTTGCTGCCATCCTAAGAGACTCCTGGAGTCTATAGAGCTCTGTTTTTGTGTTTGGCTCCAGAAGGTTGGAAGGCATCCTTGTACTGTTGTAATAGCTCTGCCATTTTAAATGACTTCTTTAAGTAGAATGCCCTTGCCAGCATATCTTGATGTTACTACACTATAGTCTCAGATGCATTTCCTTTTGGTTATTGGGATGAGTTGGGAGGTCCTTCTGCTTCTAATATGTATGATAATAGACCCTGAGGCCACTATGTCTACTCTCGATTTGGCTCCAGCACATCTCCTCTCCTGACCTGAGCCAGGACCTGTTTTCCTGGCCCTGTTACCTACTGTAACAGTTATGAAACTATTTCCTCCAAGACTGAAACATTCCATCATGCAGGAAAGCTCCTTAAGCCAGAAGGTAAGTAACTCAAAATTGCTCCAGGAAGTCCCTAAAACTGAGCAGATTTAGTAGGCTCCTTCCTGCCACAGGAAGCAATAAAGGCCGAGAGTCCCATTTAGATGGATGGAAGCTGAGCTGCAAAGAAGATTCTCAGAGAAGCTAAACTATTAAGGAGTCTCTGAGACTGACCAGATGCCTGAAAGAAGGAGAAACCATCCAAGCTGCCTGCAATAGGTTGAGACAACCAAGGCACCTAGAAAGGATACTCTATCCTTGCAGGAGCTGCCTGCAAGCTGTGCAGTATGTTCCAGGCTCCCAGTGTTGCTGGGTGTCATTCACGCTGGGATGGGCTTTGATGATGAAATTGTTCTTGAGTAATTTCAGCTCCTGTAAGTAACCCCTCACCCATATTCCCATAAGAAACCCCAATAAAACTCATTGGATCACCAAGTTGGATTTTGGTTGTATCTGAACTTAGGTCTGTCATGGTTCCCTCTCTGGAGAAAGTTCATGTGTGTGTAGTGTCTCCCTGAGAAAATTTTTGTCACATAGTATCCTTCTTTCTTGGCTTGTAGTTTCAATTAACACAAATATGGACAGATCCCTAAACATAAGGCCTGAGAGACCATCGTGGTGCCCGTATTCCTCAGGGTCTGCTCTGTCCCTTCCAATTCCAACATCCCCAGCTCTGCATAGCTTCCTCTTTATTCTAGCCTTTATTAAGGCCCCTGCTGAGATGTTCTTCCTCACAGCTGTCCTCTCTAACCTCAGAGCCTGGAAGATCCACCAACCCTATGTTCTCTAGCCTCTTTGGTCCATTTTCTCTTCAGGCCCCATTGTTCTCTGGAATAGGCATATTAAGCCAATCTAATTCTTTACTTGTTCTTTGTCTCTCTCAGCACAGTGTGAGCTTGACAGGTGCAAACACTTCACAAGAATTGCTTATTGCTGTTTCAGGGTTCCTCAGCCAGATCTTAGCAAAGACTCTGTACCCAAGCAGTGCTTGGCCTACTGCCCACTGAGCACTGTGGTTCCACCATGCTTGCTGTTCTAAAGCAGCTTCTTCTTGTCGGTGGGGCTTGCTTTTAATTACACCACTAGGAGCTGGATTATAAAAGCTTTCTTTGATCAAAGCATTATGGAAGATGTGGCCCATGTGTTTAGCAGACACAGCTGGAGAATCACCAAAGCAATTTTCAAAACCAGGTTTGTCATACAAACAGGAATATCTTTGAAGTTGAATAATTTAAATACCTTCTTTTTTTGGAGAATAGAATGTTTATGATCTTTTGAGAAAGTGACACAGATTACCTGAATTTGACAGAAAGTAGGAGAAGATTTAAGGTTGTTATTTATGGATGAAAAGAGAGAAGAGTCCATGTGTTTTTGTAGACTCTTCTTTCCTGCTATAGTTTTTCTATTATTCTAACTGTCATTGTGTTCTCACTCACAAACAAAACTAGTATTTTGTGCGTCTCAATGCAGAGGATCCAGTATTCAGTCACGAAGCCCAGCAATACCAGTATATCTCAGTATAGAGGGATCAGTAGTTATCCTATTAGGCTACTCAGTCAGGTAGAGTTTAGTAAGCACCTGGCTCTACTGCAAAGTATACAAAGGGACTCCTAATTTCCCACCTGGAACTGTCCATTCCCTCAGTGCTTGCCATTCCATGACAAAGCTCCTTTTCTGTCTCTGGCCCTGTTAGCACTTGATTCCTTCTACTCTATATGAGGTAGCCATCTGCTTCCTCAGTGAAAATAGAGGCCTAGAAAGTCCCATGGATCCCTGTCTCATCACACAGCTTGTACTATGTGATTCCTCAAGCTGGAAGTGCTTCATCAAAAAAAAAAAAATGCTGCTAAGTACAAGTTAAGTGACTTGGGCAAATGTTGATTTGAAGTTGGGGTCCTAATTTTTTCTAGCTATATCTGTTAAGACACAGCTCAGGAAGAGAGCTGGTCTGTTATATGTTTCAAGACAATTTTCTTCAAAACATCTGTGTCTATTTTTCTTATTTTGTCTTCTGCTCCCTTGTAATATACTAAGCTAAGATACAGCTTCAGGATTCTTAGTTCTCTGTGTACTTTTGATAAATTTGATAAATTAGTGCACCTGAAATATTTTGCATCCTTCACTTGAAATATAATTTTATTAGGTACAACTCTGTGTGTGTGTGTGTGTGTGTGTGTGTGTGTGTGTGTGCTCTCTCAATCTGTCTCAACCGCCTTTTCTATTTCTGGATCCTATTTTGCATTATGACAACTGAAGTCAAGACTTTTACTTTTTAAGATCACACATGTCACCACTGCATACTTGAGATTTTCTTTACTGAATAAAATTTTTGTCATGTAAAGAGAGTGTTTTTCTTAAATATTTTATTTGTCATAAGAATTATTTAGACTGGGCAAGATGGCTTAGTGGGTAAAGGTAATAACTGCCAAAGCTGACCATCTAAGTTGATCCCTGGAAGGAGAGTAGAAGAATAGAATTGATCCCTGCAATTTTTCCTCTGACCCCTCCACATGCACACTGCGGCATGCACAAATAAAAAAATAGATGTAGAAAACTAAGAAAAGAATTAGATCAAAAAGTTGCATCTTAGGTAGTAATTCATTATGACATTATATCAGTTCTACCTAATTCAAATTCTTATTTCTTATGTTTTATCCTAGTATATTATTCTTGATTCTTCACCATAATTCTGTCTTCATCTCCTCTGTATTCTCTGTAATCTAGTTTATAAAATATATCCCAAAGCTGCTCCATTATTTTTTATCTTTGCCTCCAAGTTAACTACACTCTGCCACTGGCATCTGCCAGAGCCTTCCTCTATCTTTTTAAGAGACTAGATTGAATTTTTTATTTCTTTAATCATCCTCTCTTTAAAATTGGTTACCTATACAATACAGAGTTATTGCTTATATGGAGAGATGGATGACTAAACAGACAGGTAGGTAGGTAGGTAGGTAGGTAGGTAGGTAGGTAGTTACATGGGTAGGTAGATGATAGATAGATGAAGGATGAATGGATAGATAGATAGATAGATAGATAGATAGATAGATAGATAGATAGACAGATAGACAGATAGCATGGATTAGCCCGGGGTCTTGTTCTGTTTACAGAGCTTTTCATCATGTTCAGAATAGAATACAAAGTCTTTGATATGGTTGCAAAGTTCATGTGACCTGCACTTACTTTGCATCTCTCTCTCTCTCTCTTCCTCGTTTTTTCTTTCTGTCTTCCTCTATGCTCCACCAATGACCTTTTCCTTTGTCAATTCCCCAAGCATTTCTTTGTACAGGATGCTCTTTCCTTTGTCCTTTGCTTCTCTGGCATTCTCTTTCTGTTTAAATTTCAACCTAAATGTCATTTTCCCCATGAAACACTAATTACTCAGCCTGAAGTTGCTTCATCATGTGTTCTTTAATTCAGGCCTATTCTAGTTTTTTGCATGGCAATGAATAGCTGCCAACATTTTTTTTAACACTTACATTTGTGTATTTTCATTCTGGAATAATGATTTTTTATTTGATATTTTATTTATTTACATTTCAGATGCCATCCCCCTTCTGCATTCCCCCCACCCATTAGTCCTCTCTCCCATACCTCCTTCTCCTTTTTTGCCTTTACACTGTTTAAATTACATGCAAATATTAAGGTCAGTTCTAGGTTGAGGAACTAGTAATATAATAGATGCAAATAGCCCAGGAAAGAGGAAGACAACAAACCCAGATAATCAAAGAACATGCACAACAATAAACAAAGTCCTGTAATCACTCCTGCGATCACTATTTCTAAGGGCTTATCAGGATGATCAAACTATCTAAGCATACTTCCCT
Organism: Rhabdomys pumilio; assembly: GCA_030674055.1. Taxonomy (NCBI): domain Eukaryota; kingdom Metazoa; phylum Chordata; class Mammalia; order Rodentia; family Muridae; genus Rhabdomys; species Rhabdomys pumilio. Next base: position 4,839,492 of record JANHMN010000008.1, read on the forward strand.
GTCCTAGCCCAAAGTCATTTTCATGCCTGAAGTCTACTTCTTTGTTCTAGCCTAAGATTTAGATTCCTGCCTAAAATTTCTTTTTTGTTCTAGCCTAGGATTTAGATTTCTGCCTAAAATTACTTCTTTGTTCCAGCCCAATGTCAGATTTCTGCCTGCAGTCCATTTCCTAGTCCTTGGCCTATGTCAGATTCCTTCCAAGTAGCCCATTTTCTTGTCCTTGGCCAATGACAGATTCCTGCCAGGCAGCCCCAAAAGCTCTCCACATCTCCCCATTTTATTGCGTAAACCAGACTGAGCCTGTTGTAGGTCATCCCAACAAGAAAGCCTTCCTTACCCACCGTGGAATATGCATTATCATAAGCAATGCACTTCTGTCTTAGTTTGGTAAGGCTCTGTGTAGAATCTTACCTGTTCTTGGCTTGCCAGCCTGTTAAATTAATAACTCTGTCTGGGGTCCATTATCAGTTTCAAGTCATGTACTTTGGCTGTCAGCCTGTTGATGTAGTTAGAGACAAGCTTTAACATGATGGGCAGGAATAAAAATATTCCCAAGACAACAAGGGCTAGCCTGATCAAGCTATATATGCCATTCTTGAGGTTTAACTAAAATGGAAATACTGACCTCAGGCCATGCTGCCAACATTGTTATCCTGTTTATATTTGTGTGCTATTTATCACTCTGACTACAATATGCACTTTATGATATGTCCTCCAAATGAGTTTTTGATGTACATCAAGCATATATTACAAAGACTTTGAATTAAAAATAATGATTGAATACCAATGCTATTGTCTTTGTTAGTAGCTTTTGCATTTGTAGGATATTTTATTATCATTGCTGAGTCCCTACATCACCTAGCTCAGTTTGGAATACTAAGTAAGCAATTGGCAAGTCACTTATTAGCAACTTGGCTTTTTAATATTAGCTGTTTGATCATATGTCAGTTTTGATAACTTCACATCTCAGCTAAAGTAACTATAAAGTCTAATTGAGGATGTGTGTTACTGTCTCCACTTCGCTGCTGACATGTGCTGAGGCTAATGGCCTCTGCTCCATCTCTGCTTCATCTCTGCAGAGAATGTGGTGTGAAAGGAATGGGCTGCTTGGGAACATTGCACAGGAAGTCACTTTCATTCTGCTGCAAACCAACAGGAAAAAAACAGTTTAACTGTCAAACTTAAGCAAGCAAAGCAATCAAGGATTTTCTCCCTCCCCACAGGCTCTCTTCAGTCTAGGAGCTATTAGCTGTTCCCAAGATAGCAGGATCTCTCCCAGTTATCTCGTATCCAGAGGACATTTTGATAGGAAGAAAGCATCGTCCCTTTTGTGTCAGTGTTACTTTTTATTATCCTGTGCATCGCTCTTGGACTTGGCTGTATCTTGTGGTCACCCATCTACTGCAGTTTAAATCTTCTTTCATTTGGTAAATTAAGTCTGGTTTCCCACATCAAAGACTATGGCTATTTATGGTGCATTTATTTTGGCCATTTCTGTTGTTACTGTGCTTTTTTTGACCTTAAGAACAGTGAGAAGACAGGGTCAATTACTTTAAAATAAGTTCTTCTCTCAAGTTGTTCTGACTCTGTACACTTGGTCATTTAAAATTAGAATGCCCTTGACTTTGGCCCTGTCACGAACTGCACACCAGGAGGATATGAGTGGATGGGTGACAGCATGGAAACTTTATTTGAATCTCTAGAAGGTTTTAATTTTACAGTGCTTTTTTTTTTTATATTAATTCAATTTCCCTTCAGGATGAAAGTTGGCAGTCATTGGGGGAAGTGCTTGAGAATGTTGGAATCACTAGTGTAATGAACTCTAAAGCCCTTCATAATTATAGTACTATGGAGTGACAGCAGATTCTGTTAATAGGGGTGTCTCCACAAGGGACAGTCTTTGCAAGGCAGCACGGTTCTCACCTGCTGAGACCACACCACAGGACACACTAGGAGTCTCCTACTGTAGTTCTTTCTTTTTATATATGGAAATTCCAAACTACAGTGCATTGATTTTCTTTAATATTCAACCAAAGCTGGAAATATTTTTTCATTTTTTTTAAACAATCAACTAACTTCAGTCAACATTTTTCTTCTTTGAAAAAACAACAAAATCAAACTACTTCTAGGAATTTAAATTATTTTTTCTCATTCATGCCTTGACGAGACTTTTGCATTTAAAGGTTAAGCTCTGATACTAGGGTACCCAGCACAGCCTCCTTGTGCACTGCCAGAATGTTGGTGCAGAGACAAGGACCAGTCCTTAGACCAACACCACATTTTCCTTGCAGCTAGATCAATCACTTAACTATATTATCACATGTGCTTGGATGATGTAAATAAAAATAAATGCCCTCAAGTTTAATAATAGAAATTTAAAGGACTAAATATTTGCATGAAAAGAAAATAACAGAAATCTTTGTGGCATACCATTCCTTAAATTATCCTCACTAAATTATAATCATGCACTTTCTACTCTCTGTAATTAAACATTAAATTTCATTTATTCCAGATGCATGTTCTTCAAATTATTCAGAAGATTCTCCCCTTTGTAGGGCTTGGGGGTTGCTTTAAATTTATTTCAAGTAATATAAAGTAAATCTTGATGTGGGTGTTTTAAAACTGTATCCTATGTACAGCATGTTTACACCAGGAATTTGATCTCAGGTTTTATAGCACAGAACGGCTATCACCACTTGATGCTGTTCTTTACAAATATGTTCACATATCTGCAAAGATACTGCAGACTTTGCTTATGAGTGAGGGAGATTGGACGTGTTGACTTTGATTCTAGTAACACCACTGTAGAGAGTTGTTGGTGGCAGTTCCGGGGGTTCTGCAAGGTTGAGGAAATTTTGTGTCTTCATTTACGTCATGTCTGTCCTTTAGTCAGAAATTCTTGGTCAGATATATTACAAATCACACAGTTTTTATTTACCAGACTTACAGATTACCCCCAACAACAAGCTAACTAACTGTAGGTCTACTGATTAGTTTGTGGCCAATTTAACCTAGCTGAAATTATCTTGGAAGAAGGGAGCTCAATTGAGACAATACCTCTATCTGATCAACCTATAGGCAAGCATTTGGAAGCATTTTGTTGATTAATGATTGATTGGTGGAAAGCCCACTTTGGAGAGTGCCACTCCAGGGTGGGATGTCCTAGGTTATAGAAGAAAGCAAACTGAGTGAGTCATGAGAGACTAGCCAGTAAGGAGCATTCATTTCCTCTCTGGCCTCTACTTCAGTTACTGCTTTCTGGTTTCTGTCTTGAGTTCCTGTCCATACTTCCCTTCATGATGGAGTACGACTTAGAGTTTTTAGTCAGAGGAACCCTTTCTTTCACAAGTTGCCTTTGGTGTGGGTGCTAACTGCAGCACCAGACAGCAAACTAGGACAGTAGACTACAAATTCTAAAGGCAAGATTTCTAGTCCTGAAATGGTTTCTACTCAAGATTGTTGTTAAAAATTGTTGTTAAAATCTATAACCTCATCCAGTTGATTTGCTTTCTATCACTGTTTAAACAGGTTAAGTAGTAAATAGTGTTCACCAAGCAAGCCAGTGGTTTGCTCAGGACTGGCATAATGAGTCCATCTTACATAACAGCCATTGGATTGCATGAACGGGCTGTATGGAGATGTTCTAGGTGTCTGGCTGCAGGTTTCATGCGGGTTTTGGCTTATACAGTGTACTTTAAGGTTTTGTTTTGCTTACTTATTTCTGACCATTTAGCATTTCTCCAAGTTTGTAGGAAAGAAGGATCCTAGGTCAGTTTGACTTGATTTTAACTACAGTAAAAGATCTGTAGGATAAAAATTTAAAAGTCAGAAAGATAGGTAAGTTGGTAAAAGCTCTTGCTGCCATGCTGGACAATTTGGCTGGAATTACCGGGAACAAGATGTTAGAAAGAGAAAACTAACTCCCAAACGCTGTCCTCTGGTCTCCACACTCATGCAACAGTGCACATGCACCAAGCCATACCTACCCGTACACAAAGACAGCCCCCACATACAAAAATAAATGACTGAATAAATATTAATAAATGAAAACTATAAAAAGATTAAGAATTAAAAATTAATGCTGAATGTCTTAAGCTATGCATCTTCAGTTTCCCATTAGTTGGCCTACTTATTAGTTTTTGTAATGAAAGTAGCTCCTATTATTTTTTCTTTGTCTGTAGCTGGAGAGATGTCCCAGCAGTTAAGAGTGTGTACTGTTCTCCCAGGGAGCCTAGCTTTGAATCTCAGAACTGACGTTAGATGACTCACATCTGCCTATAGCTGTAGTACTAGTGGATCTGGCGGTGAGTCCTAACGGGCCTCTGAGGGTGCCTGTACTTACATGCACATACCCATTACACAGACACACATATCCCAACAACTGAAAATAAAGCATCTATTTATTCTTAGTCTTTAAAACTGGTCTTCACTTCATACTGAGCAATCTGCACTCCTCAGAGTCCAGCAAAGGTGAAGAAAATGAGTTAGATGCGAGTCTGCACTGAAGTTCTAAAGCAAACTGTTGTCACATTGGCCTCCATGTAGTGTTTACCTTCTCACCACACAGAGATGCAGCACTTTATATTGAGCAGACTCTTTAGAGCTACTCCTCATTGATTTTCACTCATACATCAGCTGACTGCACTCTAATGCATGTCTGCATACTTTGACCTGAAGAATATGTGCACGGACATACAGTACACAACTAAAGATAGATCCTAGTGTACATTATTATTGTACGTCCTCATCTTTGTCAGTACAGAATGCACGGTAATCATGAGATGATGTTCCAGAAACAACTCATCTCCTCTCTTCAGTTCCTAAGAAAGTGAGAGAGATGTAGATAGTAGACATGGTGGAGATGAAGATGGAGATGAAGGAGATGGAACAGACATAGAGACAGTGATAGAAATAGAGGTGAAATCCGAGATAGAGAAGAACTAGAGATAGAGACATAGATGGAGTGAAGAAGGTGGAGATGACAGTGGGAAGGAGAGAAAAATAAACCTTTTTCTTTGTAACTTTTAACCTGACACATATTGTCCTTCCAAACAATAAAATAATCTCATGTGTCTATGGCCTGTAATTCCAAAGACTTTGGGACATCCAGACACCAGATTCTTCCTTCTTCAGTCTCCACAGGATTTAAAGGCAGGTGCTATTTAAGAGAGGCTTTCGACAACATAAGCACTGGCAGAGATTTGTTAGTATCTCTATGATCCAAGCAACAGAAACTTCTAGTCCAAGGCATGTCAGTGACCCTACTTGGTACTTAGAACAGCAGCATGCTGTTTTCCTGGATTGTCAACAGTCATAGAGCCATGTCAACTGACTTTCCCAGTGCAGTTGTGCTCATGCATAGTTGCATATGTATTTGTATTTGCATACATACATGATGTAGGTGTGACACCATCCTGGCAACTTCTTACATCTGATTGAGCTACACACACGCTGCGGGAGAAGGATAACAAGATTCCTTGCCACACATGGGCACAGTCCCCACATTATCCACCAGATGGCCATGTAAGAAGTCATTCTGAAAGTGAAATTCTGACAAGTGGGTTTTTAATTATTGTTGCTTGGGGGCTTGTGGTGTTTTATTTGGGGGAGGGGATGGATGCTATTTTTGTTTCTGTGAGACAAAAAGTCTCATTGTAGCTTAGGCTAGCCATAAACTGGTTCTGTAGTTGGGGGTGACCTTGCAGTCCTGACTCTCCTACTTCTGTCTCCCAAGAGTTGCGATTATATGTATATGTCACCTTGCCTGGCCTGATCAGTGTTACTGAATTCAAACTGTAAAGCTGTGACTGTGAAGACATAACAGAGAAGCAAAAGAGGTTATGCCATTAGAGGGCACTTTTGTAATTCTAGAACTCTGTTCTAAAATTACAAGACTGACTTATCCAGGCTTCCTCTGAAGAGGAATGCAATTCCAACTGTTTACCTGAAGTAGCCAATTCCTCACATGTGACATGAGAGCAGGAGGACTCTTTGGACTAAGAAAAGGGGCCAGAAGGATGGGAGAAGAGAGTGAGGAGGCCTTGAATGATGGAAAAATGTAATAAGACATGTAAGTGAGAACCAGGCAATGAAACCTGTTACTTTGTGCACTTTTTAAAAAAAAATAAATAAATTGAAGTGACTAATTCTTAGAATGAAAGTTTTAGAGAGAACACTTAGATTAAAGAACTATAAAACTTTAAGACTTCCATTTAAACAATCTCTAAGTCCATTTTTGATCACTGAGTATAAATTACGAATTGAATTCTATTCTTTATGCTTGCAAAGTAATGTTTGATTATCTCTGGTGCTTTCTTAAAATGAATTTTGTTAAAAATAAATCCTGTCTATAATATGATAAAATTGAACAAATTACTAACGTTCATCAGGGGAACTTTCCACTACTCAATTATTTTGTGTTAAAATGTTGGATAATCAGTGAGTTGAACAACATGAGTTAATTCTCTAGAACACAAATGGTAGAAACTTCCACACAAAATAAATAAATGTATGCTTAAAATACTGAATGTTGAACCATAGTGTGTGATATAACATAAATTTCTGTGTTTTGCGGTTATGTTCATTTTAAACTCTTCTCTGGAAAACCTGTCTGCCATGATCATCATAATTGAGCTGACAATTATGATGGTTGTCAGAAACCAAAAGCATACTTGATGGAACTATAGTAAGAAAATATGACATTTTGATAAATAAAAGAAGAAACTAGATCTAGATAAAGGTTGAACATCAAATCGCAGATAGAAGAAACAGTACTGCAGTGTTCATGGCAGAGCAAAGTGGCTCTGTGTTGAAATATTTCAGTAAATGCATCCTAAGAACTAGAAGAAAGGCTAAAAATTCCCAACATAAAGACATAATAAATGTTTAAGAAAACTGAAATGCTAATTATTCTGATTTGATCACTGTATGTTACATATATGCATTAAATTGTCATATTATTTGATATAATCTAACACATATAATTGTTACATGCCAATTTATTTTCTAATTTTAAAAAGTTAACTCTTTTCTCTTGGTTGGAGTCTTTCAATATTCATGCTAATACTTGGTTTGTCATAGTTATGTGGGTATCTAAAGAAGGTACAAGATTCTTAGGTCAGAGAGAGTGAATCCCTCAGAGATACAGCCTCAGTTATGGTACCATTTTCTTCAAGTGGCTTCCTGAACCCTGACCTCCACAGACAATGAAAGAGACAACTAAATTTAGGGGCTCCTCATCCCTGACAATTGATAGTGATTATTCTCACTTTTGTATCCCAAGGCTTTATCCTCCAAGATTGTTAGGTTAACAAGCCAATCATCCTTAATCAAAACAAACAGACAAAAAACTTTGAAATGCTTCTAAAATATAGAAGTTTTTGAGGCCCAACATGACCTCACTCATCAAAAATTCAACATAAAAAAACTTTACTTCATGTATAAAATCATTACTTAATCATATAAATTTACCATTTATAAATTTGCGCTGTTTCTAATAGTCATGGAATGCTGTTTCTCTTCATCTGGGGCTTTCCTAAATACCCAGTCAGCCTAGTGGGGCTGAGTCACTTAATGAAACTGTACAATTGACAGCTTCATGGGCGAGGCTACTGGGGTGTGCTGCCATGAAACAGCCAAATCCTCAGCATTCCGAAGAGACTTAAACAATTACCTGAAATCTCCTCTCAGGAGACAAAGTTGGGGGACTGTACTACTCTAAAAGGAATGACCAAGTATGTTTTATTTGGCTAAAATAGGCAGTCTTCGTAAGGACAAAGGAAAGTTTAGGTTCAGCAGCCAATTCTACCTGAAATTGGCTCCCTCTCTGGCAGTGTTAGTGAGCTTCCATTTGAATGACAGCAGCACCTCCTTCATCCTATATAACGATTCTGATTCGTGTTGTAACCCAGTGTAGGCAAAACTTTCATAACATTCGCCTAATATAGGAAAGAAAACACCAAACAGGGTGTTGCATGTAGTAACTCCGTCACTGCAGATATTTTGATTGGGAAAATATATACAAAGTAAAAACATGTAGAAGAAGTTAAAAGAACTATTTGAGCAAAATGACTGTGAAAAATGACTATTCACACCCTCGTTATAAAGGCTACTACTTTCAAAAACCATTTTTAGATATCTAAAAATTTTTAAATGTTTATGTGCATATGTCTGTGTGTGTATGTATGTGTGTGTGTTTGTGTGTCTGCAAGTGAATGCCACATATGTGTCACAGAAAACCAGAACTGTTATATTCCCTTGAACTGGAGTTACAGGCTGTTATGAGTTGCCCTATGTGAGTGCTGGGAACAGAACTTGGAGTCTCTAGAAGAACTGTTAACCATTGACACATCCTTTTTTTTTTTTTCTCCAAAAACAAAGGTCAAAGTTAAAGTCAAATTATGCCGAATTTATAGTAATACTTTAATTTTGTACCAGGATCCACTTCACTTCATTTCAAATTACTTCAAACATGTACATTTGAAACATATATATTTTTCACTATGAGAAGTACTTAAGTGAAAAAAAAACCTTTATATTTGTCTAATACTTGCATTCCTGAGAAATAATTCTTTACAAATCTTTGTAAGAAAAAATATCGAGCAGTTAACCAGAGGAACAAAACCTCACTTACCATGTCAACACTTGTTCCTGTCCATCCTACAGAAAACTAAGTCATAAGAAAGACAGTGGCCTGCCATACATGTGTGGGCAGTGGGGAGTGAGCCCCTTCTACTAACAGGGAGCCAGTAATAAACACCACAATATAACTCAGTTGGAAAGATCCCTCAAGAAGTTAAGACCAATGACTTAAAGGTCTGAGTGACTTGTTCTTGAAATCTAAGGCCTGGTTTTTGACATGCAAATTTGCATGCAAATGTGCTTCTGTTAGTCATAACAATAACACACCAATAGAACCACTGTGTGACTTTGAACAAATTGTTTTACAGAGAGAGCTGAGCATTTGTTTCAATCTTTTAAAAACTATTCCTAATTTATGAAGCTCTAATGCTTAGTAAAATATTATAAAAATTCTGAGTCAAATTTTTAGCAAGAATTTTTAAAATGTGTAAAATAGTTCTGCTTTTCGGTGGGATCAGTGATCAGTGACTGGGCTACTGAGCACGGTTTCTGGCCAACCTTGGGCAGACATTTTGTAAAACTTGAAAGGCCTGACCCTTGGTGATCCTCCAAACTTCTGGACACTGACAGGGCGTCTTCAGTAAGAATCACATTGGCTTCTGTCAACAATGAAGTGCAGACTTTCTAAGGACTCCAGAAGTTAATGCACTAAAAGTCCTTCCATTTTAAAACATTTAGTTTAATGTCTGAGATTCTATTAAATTTATTCTCAACATTGTGCACTAGTTTAAATGAAACACAAGAGAATTGCTTCAAAATTGTGTGTGTATATCCAAGACATGTGCTCCATCACTGATTTTGTGTAAACGAAGAATTCTGACTTGTCAGGAAGTTTTCTACCAGCCCCAGTATCTGCTTGCAGAACAAATTGAAGCTTGTTTTTGTTACCCAGGATGGAGCTGCTGTACTGGTGTTTGCTGTGCCTCCTGTTACCACTCACCTCAAGGACCCAGAAGCTGCCCACCCGAGATGAGGAACTTTTTCAGATGCAGATCCGGGATAAGGCAGTTTTTCACGATTCATCTGTGATTCCAGACGGAGCTGAAATCAGCAGTTACCTCTTTAGAGATACACCTAGAAGGTACTGTCCTTGTAGTGCTTGCTGATCAGTGTCATAAAAGAGGCTGCATAGAAGACAGTAAGCTTTCAAATGGAGTTCTGGCAGTCAGCTTATGAACAGCATTGAGTATTTTCTCTCAGTAAGACAAACATAGGGGCCATGCAATTTCTGCTCACTGGGTGAGGCTCGCTGGGTCTTTGTTGTGCTCTCCTTTTAGGTGCAAGAGGCAACACTGGTAGTAGAATTTTGAAATAATTGCTTTCTAATTTCTAGGAGAGTAAAGGATTCTAAGACAAGCTCTGCAAGATTAAACTGAAATTACTTCAACAAGGAGATAGGATGAAATCCTGAGAAACTCAAATACTGAAAAATTGACAACGATCATGTCTTCAATTCTATCATAAGCAACTGGGCTTCTGTTCTGTTTCTAACTATGTCTATCTTTGAAAGTTAGACACCTATATCATATACACCTATATGATATACTTGAAATTATTATATTTGAAGTTATCAAACTGCCATGGTATAACATGTTTGCCTTTCATTGTTAATCTTTTGAATTAAAAAAAAAATGTCCATTTAACCTGAGATGGGTTGGCATTCCAAAACATAGAATTGTCCCACATCTCGAGCCCACTTTCCAAAGACTGAGTGAGGGAAGGCATCTTTCTATCTATTTTCAGCTTCATGGAGGGAGAATGGTACTCTATACCTCTTCTATTTAGTGGCCCCACTATTTCTTCCTCTGATCAAGAATGAGCACAGATGACCTCTTTGCAGAGGTGACTTGGGCATTGTTTCAACCCTGCAATAAGTAACTTGTGTGAAGGGATGCAGCAGAGTAAGAACTGGCTCGAAGTATAAATAATTATGAAGCTTTAAATGGTACTCGTGAAACTGAAGACATAAGATGAAATGCTCACATAGTACATGAAGGAGCTGGCTGCCCTGGTCCTCACAGAGGCTCAGTCTGTGAGAATAAGGAAAGATACACAAAGCCACGTATGACTTCAGAGGAATCCACAGTAGTAACTGAATTGTCACTGTTAGATTGGAATTGCACAGTTAGATTTGTGTCCTTGAAATATTTTAGTGAAAAAGACCAAACCAAACACATTCTTTACGTGTGTCTTTCATTTCTCAAATACACTTGGGTTCTGCTCTCTTTGTAGTACTATTTAAATGCAGCTTACCAATTATATAATAGCATCATTTAATCAAATAAATAGTGTACCACCTGATCTTCTGAAGATTAAATAAGTTGTAGTTCCAAGGGTGGTATTAAAATGACTTTTTTCAGAATATGTGTTGTAACATTACAACACTGTCAATACTTCTTCCTTCTCCTTCTTTCTTCCATTTACTAATTTTTTATTTTTGTCTTTCTCCCAACAAAACATTTTGAAGGCCCTTTGTATCTACACCCGAGTGAACTGTTTGCTTGTCCTAGTTAGGTAGAGTTGCAGCTCCAAGAAGCGATGTGACTTCGGAGTTGGGGTAGGCAGTGGCCTGTGCACACAGCCTTCTTGATGATCTACCTCGGATGGTTGTCTAGAGGAGCAGAAAAAGACACCAAATGTACAGGTTGTTCTCACGTTTACATATACACTGCAAGGACGGGTGGCTTGTGTCGTTTGTCCCGCCTCGTCTATGGCTTTCACCCATTTACTCCACGTCTGCCAACCTTACTAGGGATTACATGTCTGAACACACAGACCGTATCCTATCACTTCTTATTGTACCTCTGTTCTACATGTGTTTGTGCATGCATAATAATGAATGCATCACATATTACTGGTTCTTGCTTGTCCCTAAGTTGCAAGCTTTCAGGTGGAAGTGTTACCTTAGGGATGTCCTGATGTATGTGCATAAGGATCACCTTGAGCAATGCACACATCCTCCTGTTTGTTAATAGGTAGTCTGTCATCACGTTACTAACACACCATAAGGAAAGAAACTGCTCTCTGAAAGGGAGAGAGCAGCAAACAGATCAGCTTGGTTTTTGCTTCTGGCATTGCTATCCTGTGCTGCTCAAAATCTAAGAAACAAACCATAAAATTCCACACACTATTTGATATTGTGTCTCCTTTTCTGTGTAATATGGAAAGGCTCAGCTTAATATCCTCTCTGCTAAAGTATTAAAAAAAAAGGTTCTTTTCAGAAAGTAGTCAGAATTAAATGACAAATATTTTGACATGTGTATTGGTGACCATGGTAAGTGGTATATCAGACTTCACATGGTAAACAGTTCAATTATTCAGCTGTCTTTGTAGACAATCGTCCAGTATTATTTTTAAGACATTGCATGTGTTTAATATATCCTTCACTCTGTCCTTTCTTGCTCCACATCACCTGACATCTCTAAATATATCTCTGAATAGAGAAGAGAAAAACTTCTATTTTTGTTCAGCTTCTGAACAAAAATTCAAATAGAAACAGATTCTGATGTAATATCCTTGGGCTAAACTAACCAGATTGTGGTTAAGATTTCCACATTATCTCATTGACTTAGTGTTCATTCATTCGAAAATGCCCAGCAAGTACTTGCTCTATGCAGAAATCTGTGCTAGCATGCTGAGCACAGGACATATTACAGTGACAGGGAAAATGAGCCCTAAGTGAGCCTTGGGGAATGTGGGATCAAATCATCGCACAGACACGTGTAGGCACAAGTTGCAGTAAATGTGACAAGTGGAGGCCACAGGCCCTGAGAGAGAAGCTGCAAACCTCTTCTGTGATGAGTAAGAAAAACCATTTCTGAAGAAGTAGCATCGAAATATGAAGAGAGCATAGAGGGAGTTCTCAAAAACCACATCTCAAAGACCCAGGACTGACTGGGAAGTGTTTCAGAGGACACAGAAGTCCAGTGTGGTTACAGTACAAGAAAAGTGAAGAGATGGAGACAAAGGCAGAGCCTGGTGAGGAGGGCAGGACCTCCCTGACCATGAGATCAGTTAAAGACTGACCCAAAGCTAAAATCTAAGGTTTTGAAGAGGCTCAAAGCTGAAAAAGAAAACCTGTGTGGTTTATACGAGTACAATGCAAGGTCTGTAGAGGGGCATGACAATGGTTTCCCTCCTTCTAGGGAAACCTTAGCTTAAACATAAGGGCCTCACAACTGCTCGGGTGCAAAGGATGCTTATGAGTTGTGCCTGGGGAGTGGCGTGGATGGAGTACCTGTGAGAGACATTGAGGCTTAGACGTAGGAAAGGAACTCCTAACGTCATCAGTGATCTGTTGATTGAGTTTTTCTATTCCATTGGGAATGAGAAATTCTACATACTTCGTTTTCATCCTGTGGTAAAAGTTGGAAAAGGGTGGTTCTTGTTCTGGTCACCCAGTGTTTCATCAGGTTTAGAAACTTGGAATAGGGCTTTGACTAGAGATTGCTCCTGTTTTAATGGAAAGAATAGTTGGAAGTAGTAAAATGACTTAACAGTGGAAATCACAATTGGTTAATTAATTCAACAAATTTTTCTAAAATTATTTCAGAGTCTGAGTATTTATCAATGAAATAAATGGCTACCCTCTTGTAGCTGTCTGTCTAGTTGAAAGAGATAGAAAATTTTAAAAGGACTAAATGAAACATAATATGTTAGGTGCCAATAAATACATTAAAAATAAAATGAAAGGGGCACTCATTAGCAACAGGGAAATAGTTTACATATGGAGTCCAAGTGGATTCACAATGGTGCTGGAGCAGAGGACTAAAGGAACACTTGAGCACATCCAGGCCTCTGTCTTAAGGAGCTCTGTTAGGTGGAGGAGGTACAGAGTACACAGGCAGGAGCTGACATACATGATCCACAGACGACAGAGCTCAGAGTGAAACGGTGGCAAGGCACATGCCGTTGAGGTTGAGCATGGAGGGACTTGAGAGATAGCATCAGCTCTGTGGCTCTTACACTGCAGCACACAGGTCTCCAAGGGTTTTGAGCCAAGGGAAGCACTGTGTTTGAGATCTACAAAATCAGGAACCTGATCACGAAGCTACAGGAAGTTTCAGGCAAGAGGGACTGAAGATTTAGAGCAGCCAGGAGAAAGCAGTAGTGTCTGCATGTATTCACAGGCAAAGTAAAACAAACCAAAACAAAAACAAAACACCAAGAGGGAGTCTAAAATGTTCATATGGAGTGACCAGAAGTTGACCTACTGAAAGGGGAGGGGCTGCAGGAATTCAGATTAGGTTTGAAATGCTACTGTCTTATTGAAAACGGAAAGAGTTCAGGCTGAAGATTTAAACCTGAGAGTTGTTACCACGTAAGAGGTAAATTCAGGTGTCAGAGGTGATATGGGAGCAAGTACAGGTAGAGAAGGGACATTCATGTGAAGGCCCAGGTTCACTAGAGGGTCTGGATGGAGGAGAAGTGATCAGAGAGAGAAGAGTAAAAGCTGGGAACTGTGGTCAGCCTGGCATGCGTGTTGGTGGTGAGCATGTGGAGAAGAAGGACTCAACGGATGTTGAGCTAAAACAGCGTAAAAGAAATGAAGCCCACCTATCTCCTTCACCATAGATCCTGTAAGCTAGCCAGTACCTACAGCAGTTCCCCTCATTTACAAGGTTACAGCCTGTGCAAGATAATTAAGTAAAATTATAAAAGGAATTTAGAGTTAGAATATGACCATTTCTTATAAGTTACTGATATTTTTATTATCCATGAAATAGCTTCTGAGGTACCATGAAAAATGTCTGAGGTAAAAACAAAGAACAGAATATTTTGTTTTAAAATTTTGAACATATTTAACTCGACAAGGCATGTTGGTAACAAATAAATAATAAATATATTGTGCTATGTTATCTTGCAAACCAAGGGTATTATTATGATTTTCGGACTATAATGTTGGAAACTGATCTTTTGACATAGTAGGTGACATGTTACAGTACCATCAAGGTAACACAAACAATTGTCAAAGCACAGTGCTATAGGGCACATAGGGAATGCTTAGTGACTGTGACTTATTTCGTGGTGGGGGCCCCTACAGATGGACAAGAGTCCATCTTGAACTCAGAACAGTTGGCTGAATCTCCTTTTGTTACCTTCACTGTAGTTGTTGATATTAAGTTTGCTGCCTATTTGCATTTGGGCTTTAAACTCATGGACTTTTACACATTTATGTTTTCTCTGAAAAGTGTTAAATGAGTCAAGCTGAAAACCAAGTGGCTTTTCTGGTAAGTCTTGATTGTTGTTATTAGAATCATCACAGCGTCTGAACTTTCTCATAGGTATTTCTTCATGGTTGAGGAAGATAACACCCCACTGTCAGTCATAGTGACACCTTGTGATGCACCTTTGGAATGGAAACTTAGCCTCCAGGAGCTGCCTGAGGAGTCCAGTGCAGATGGGTCAGGTAAGCAACAGGATCCACCTAGCCTCAGAGCTCTGAAAGATGGTCGAATGCCCTCTGAAACACACAGCCTTCTGCAAGTAAGAAAAACAACCCAGTTACACATGTGTACCTGGAGCCTGAAGTGGAGAAACAGCATGACAGGATGCTGACCTAAGTAAAGAAAAAGAGGCAAATGGGGATGTGGAGGTGAGCGGTTTGGACAGCCTCTGTGTCTGGTAGTCTCTTCAGGCCTGTCTGCTTACTTGCAGCATCTGAAACCCTAGGTGCTTGAGATGAGCCTCAGATGTTCATTCTGGCTTAGTGGTTGTGGGGTTTAAAATCTCTACATAATTGGTGTTGAGGCTCAGCCAAGGTGAAGAATGTCTCATCTCTAGGGAATAACGGGTGCATGCAAGAAAGTAGAGAGACATTTAGTAGTGTTTAATAGCCACAGTGAAAAGCAAGTTAGTAGAAAAAAAGGATTAGTCACCTAAAAACAATGGAGAGGATGAATCGTAAGTAGAAGACATTGGATGAAAAACAGCTATGGCCCCTTCTAAGGCCATCTTAACTGAAAGATAAAGGCCTGCTAGATGCACCTATTAGAAGGATGTTTGTGAATTATAGTACTTGGGCAATCTTGCAAGAGTCCATGGGCAAGCAATAAGACTTATAGTACAGGATTTCTGACATTAACAGACGTGGTAGTACTTTTCTTCCCAGAATTGTAGAATAAGTTAATTTTTCACACTTTTAACTTGTGATAGTAAGCTGGGAAACAGTTGTTCACTCTGCTCACCCAGTGTTCCACCAGATTCTAGAAAGTGTATGCTTATATCCGTGTCGTGTTGATGTTAACAATAGCAGAATACTTTGTCAATGGAAAAAAATAGACGTCCTTTGTATAATCTTGGGAACCAATTCTGAACAGTGGCCCTTAAACACCCTAGTACTGGTGCTTTATACCCTATATTTTAATTAGGTCATCCAGTTCTAACAGTCATGAAATTAGAATAATAGATGACCATCTGCAGGTAACATACTTGAATCATTTTGATTCACATAAGATTAACAGTCTCTAAAATATTTAGTCTTTGACCTAACTTTTCCTCTAACTGGATTCTGTACCAAAGAAGAAAATTCTTGCTCATATACGGGCATCATTTACAATAATAAAAGATAAACCAATAGTATTATTTTGTGACATAAGCAAAAATAGGGTTCTAAAACTAGAGAGTTGTCTAGAGTCATATATGAATGTCATATATGTATGACAATATATTTTATTAAGTTATTATTTGCCCCCAAAAAATGTGTAAGAGAAAAGACTGAAAAGACAGGAGCAAGAAGCGACTCTGTGGTGAGTAGTCAGTGATCGCATGTTCATCTTGCTTCCACTGGTGCCATTGTTTCTGTTAGAAATATGTCATCCCTGAGATGTTTAAAAACACAGTCTAAGGCTGGCAATCCACAGTAACATGCCACTTACACTTCTCCCTTGTTCTCCAGGGGACCCAGAACCACTTGACCAACAAAAGCAGCAGATGACTGATGTGGAGGGCACAGAGCTGTTCTCCTACAAGGGCAATGATGTAGAGTATTTTCTGTCCTCAAGTTCCCCATCTGGTTTGTATCAGTTGGAGCTTCTTTCAACAGAGAAAGACACACATTTCAAAGTATATGCCACCACCACTCCAGAATCTGATCAGCCATACCCTGACTTACCATATGACCCCAGAGTTGATGTGACCTCCATTGGACGTACCACAGTCACTTTGGTCTGGAAGCCAAGCCCCACAGCCTCTGTGTTGAAACAACCCATAGAGTACTGTGTGGTCATCAACAAGGAGCACAATTTCAAAAGCCTCTGTGCAGTGGAAACAAAGATGAGTGCAGATGATGCTTTCATGGTGGCACCCAAACCTGGCCTAGACTTTAGCCCCTTTGACTTTGCTCATTTCGGATTTCCAACAGATAATTTGGGTAAAGATCGCAGCTTCCTGGCAAAGCCTTCTCCCAAAGTGGGGCGCCATGTCTACTGGAGGCCTAAGGTTGACATTCAAAAAATCTGCATAGGAAATAAAAATATTTACACAGTCTCTGACCTGAAGCCCGATACCCAGTACTACTTTGATGTCTTCATGGTCAATACCAACACCAATATGAGCACAGCTTATGTGGGTGCCTTTGCCAGGACCAAGGAGGAGGCAAAACAGAAGACAGTGGAGCTCAAAGACGGGAGAGTCACAGATGTGTTTGTTAAAAGGAAGGGGAAAAAGTTTCTACGGTTTGCTCCAGTCTCCTCTCACCAGAAAGTCACCTTCTTTATTCACTCTTGTCTGGATGCCGTTCAAGTCCAAGTGAGAAGAGATGGGAAGCTGCTTCTGTCACAGAATGTGGAAGGCATTCGGCAGTTCCAGTTAAGAGGAAAACCCAAAGGAAAATACCTCATTCGACTGAAAGGCAACAAGAAAGGAGCATCGATGTTGAAAATACTGGCTACCACCAGGCCCAGTAAGCATGCATTCCCCTCTCTTCCTGAAGACACAAGAATCAAAGCCTTTGACAAGCTACGCACCTGCTCTTCAGTTACAGTGGCTTGGCTTGGCACCCAAGAAAGGAGAAAGTTTTGTATCTACAGAAAGGAAGTGAGTGGAAATTACAGTGTAGATCAGAAGAGAAGAGAACAAAACCAGTGCCTAGGACCAGACACCAGAAAGAAGTCAGAGAAGGTCCTTTGCAAATACTTCCACAGCCAAAACCTGAAGAAAGCGGTGACTACAGAGACAATCAGAGATCTGCAGCCTGGCAAGTCTTACCTGCTGGATGTTTATGTCGTAGGACATGGGGGACACTCTGTGAAGTATCAGAGTAAACTTGTGAAAACAAGGAAGGTTTGTTAGTTATCTTGAGTGAAGATCGGTAGAACTCCAGGAGAGATATGGAATCACACTGCCTGTAACTGACTACTCATGATGAACGGAAGTTGTTCTTGAAAGAAAGGGTAACAACATGTGTACATTGATGTCTGGCTAATGTAACATGGAGACTTGTATTCACGCACACCTGTGGTACTTAGGGTCCATCTGTCTAGTGCTGATTAATGTCAAATGAAAAAGGTATCTCGATGGATACTACCCCTTGTCTTGACCATTGCATGAACTGCTTCTAAATTATTTTATTACCTAAAAATTTTAAAATATGCCATTCATTGCACACATTCACAAATGCAAATAATTTCTCTCTATAGATGTTAAGGGAAATTTATATATAAATATATAAATATAAATTATTTTATGAAGTCGGTGTTAAATGTTGATGTTTCTATTATTCTTAAGCTATTAAGTTTTTTCTCTGTTAAAGTACAGATCTAATCTAAGATCATATCATCCTCTAAGCAGTAATATTGTTGTTGTAAATTCTTATTTGTTCAGTAAAGTGTTTAAATGCTGTCTGTCTGTATCTCATGTAAAAAATTTGATATGCAGTATATTCATGTACATAAAATTAAGAATATTAGATTGTTACACTGTTCGTTTTCTCAAGCAGTACTGTGGTATATTTAATTGCTTATCTGTCTTTAAAGCTGTGCTTTTCTGTAAGTTGGCACCAAAATGCAGTCTTATTTAGTAGCTAGGAAGGAATGTTGCCTCTCTTGACCTTTACTAGAGTCAAGAGCCAGTTATTCGAGTCTGGATTTAGGAGTTCAGTGGGAGCTGAAGAGCGGTAACAGGCTTGTTCGAGCATGGCACAAGCCAAACACTATCAACCTGCTAAGCAATCATTTTAAACATTTATTTTCCATTTGCTTAAATTTTGGCAAATCTTTTCAGCGCTAGCTGAAGCAAGTGAGAAACCTTGATTAGGACTTTCGTCAGTCACAGCACAACACTACATCTGCTGCTTAAAGATTTACAAAGCACTGCTACAGGTAATTGTGAGTTTTCAACTGTTTTTAAAGGTAATCTTAGTGTAAGAAACAAGTCTAACAGATAACGTCTACAGGCTCTACCATGGAAGCTGAGAGCATGTTCATCCTCAACAGATTTTACTTGGAAATCCCAAGGTGTCATGTGCACAAGAGCAAGATTCAGAAATACTTGTAATTTTTGATCACCTAAAACAGTGTGACCTTAGGAGGATGTTACTATCCACTATCCCCTTCCCACTGATAAAGCTGAGAAAGTAGTAGAAGTGAATGCAGTGATTCTGTGAAATACCTTCTGTCATAAGAAGTTGCCATTTGCAAAATCCTGACTCTAAACCCTTACGTTCTATGGCCACAGTGGGGACAGGCACACTGGTCCCTCTCTTTGCTATCCACAGCATGCTGACACAGCCTTTGATGGTGAGAGTTTACCAGCAGCATTGCTGTGGAGTATAGGACTACTGTGGCTGAGACAGGGCTACTTAAAGCTCCCTATGGCATGTACTCTGCTTACCTTAAGAGAAAATATGACTGTTTTGACACATCCGCTAACGCCTTGGCAGTAACTTTCAGCCTATTGATTCATCCATGCAATGCGAGAACAACATCTGAAATAACTTTTTGAAAGCTGATGACTATATACCCAATGCTTTATTTAAGCAGCTTCCATAAAAGGAGAGACTGACAAATTAACACCCAGAGAAATTATATTCAGCTATAAATGTGGGAAAAATATCTTCCTAATGTTGCTGAGCAACTTGTAAGTGAGACCACAGTGAATCAGATTACTGTTGCTTTGAAGTTCTGAGATCTTGGATATTGCTTAACTCTCAGCATCCGGGAACTAGGGAGAGCTGATGTAATCAAGCTTTGAGTTTTCTGCTAGGTGTGATGATGGTTTCTTCATATTGTGGACAAATACAAGAATCCTCTAATGACCCTAGAGGAATACTTGCCTTTTAAACTTAAGGAAAATTAAACACACATCATGAAATGTTTACTGCTCCTAACAAAAAGAAAACCCATGAAAATCAAGCCTTGCTACTCATTGAAGCACTAAGATTTCAAGAACATCCAGGAAGATTAGGGACAAGAAAGAAAGAATCATTCATTCACATGTCAGAAATAGCTACAAGCTTGCAAAGCCTGGCCTATTCTAATCTCTGAGTGAACAATAGATGCCGAGGGAGATGATGTCCAATGTCGGGTGTAGATAGATATTGAGAAGAGAAGGTTTTGAGATATTTAGCTCATTATCTTTCCTTTCCAAGCACAATGACAGAGAAAGAACAAAATATATTTAAAACAAGAGAAATAAAAATAAAAACGCTTTGCCCAAATGTGTACCAGGGGACAGAGGCAGACAGAATTTTGTGAGTTTGAGTTCATCCTGGCCTACTTAATGAGTTCCAGGCCCACTATAGGCTACAAGGTGAGACTTCGTCCACAAAAATGAAACAAATCAAAACAAACAAACAAATGGTTTTATAGTTGAAAGAGTTAATCAAGTTACTATGGAGACTCTAAAATACTTTCCAAATAAAAACCGTCAATGTTTGGTTGGAAGAAATGTTCATTTGTAGGTTAGTTTTTAAAGTAGTCTTTTAATGCAAATATTCTTAAGTTTCTTAAGAACTGTGACATCTATAACTGATCACTTCAAAGTTGTAAGTGAAGAATTTTGAAGACAAAAAAATTATAATGTATGTTTGCATACACAAAGTTAAGATTAGAAGCTTATTAGTCTATTTATTAATGTGTATGCAAACATACATTAAAAATACTTTGTCTCCAAAGCATGTAACAGAATCTTTAAAATTAATTTGTAATCAGTATGCAGATTTTTTATGTGAATGAATTCTGCATGTATATTTCTGTACCAGATGTGTGCCTGACGCCTATGGAGGCCAGAACTGGGTGTGAATCCCCGAAGACTTTGGATATAGATGATTGTGAGCCACCATGTGGGTGCTAGGAAATGAACCTCAATTCTCTGGAAGAGCAGCCAGAGCTCTTAATCACTGAGCCATCTCTCCAGTCTCTAAATCAGTTTTTAAACATGCATTCAGAGATTAGATAGATTTAATAGGACATATTCAATGCTTGGTTTGTTGCCCAAAACACATCTGCAGTTACTAATATTTCTATGTCCTGAATAGTCAAGTGGAATGATGAGAGTTCAGTTTAAACTGATGAATTTTAGAATTCAAGGTACACTTAATTCTTCTTTAAAACGTTTAAAAACGATTTTTTGTATATGTGTAGATGTTCTATGTGCATACATGTTTCTTGTGTCTGCAGAAGTTTGAAGAGGGCATTGGAACCCTTGGAACTGGAGTTGGAGATGGATGTGAACTGACATGAGGATTTGGGGAATTGAACTTGAGTCTTCTTGGAAGAGCAGCAAGTGCTCATATCCATGAAGCCATTTCACCAACCTGATAACTTAATTTTTATTGATTACTTTGTGAGGCTTGAGGGTGGGTACACTCAGTGAAATCATACAGGAATACATTTTGACATACAGTTTAGTGATTAGATGGCGTTTAATCCAGGATCCCTTCCAGCACTTTGCTAGGTAAAGCAGCCCTGCTATCTGCCTTACAATGTGGCCTAGTCAGGACACTCACCAGGGTTTTTAAACTCTCTTCCAACACCTTGTCAACAGTTCTACAGATATCTAGCAATGATATCACACTTTACAAGGAGGAAAGTGAAGTCTCCCCAGGACTGGAAGCCAGGTTCCTGTATTCCCAACTTACTGCTTCCTTGGGAATTGGTTTTAAGCATGAGTTTGCTTTAGGAAGTATACAATGGCTTACTAAGTTTATTTCTACAGACTAGCTGGCTGAACAGCAAAACAAAACAAAAAAACCTTGCTGGCTGACTTGAACTAACTCATTGGGAAATCACCATGGTCACTTCCTTTCCCACCTTAATAAGATGTTGTAGAGATAAAATCTGCTGAGAACTGGCCCTCAGTTTCTCTCCCCAGGACCAAGCTGATGTGACCCCTTGCAGATGTCAGCTGTCATCTATTTCTCATTTTCTGGGTGGCCTGGGAAGCACCAGGGCACTTTCACCACTGGCTTTCCCCAGGGAGTTTTGCTCAGAGGAATATACTGTGTGTTATCTCAGCCTTTGTTCTTGGCTTGAAAACAGGAAATACCAGAGAGAAGAACAGCCCAAACAATAGAGAACAGAAAGAAGGGCAGGTTTATCCAATTTCTTTCTCTCAGAGGCCCAGGAGATGAAGAGAAGTGAACGCTGTAAGATAATTCTGGTTTATTAAGATTTTACATACTGTCCTACATGCAACTCACACTGCAAAGTCTGACCCAAATCACCATCTTCTGTTAAAACTGTTTCTTACTGACAGAAACTTTTCATTTTCTAGGTGTGCCCAATGTGTGTGTAAACGTGATTGGCTTAAGTTCTCTTGACACCTTTCCTTTCCTTTCCAATCATAAAAAATATTCTTATCTATTTAGGTCATTCAGAACAGCCTTTCACAGCCAGCCTATATTTCTTTCACAGATAGTTTTGTAATAGTCTTCTCACTTGCAAATGGGAAAGGTTGTTGATGCACTGCCTAGAAAAATAATTGGTCCAAAATTGAAGAACTGAGTCATAGGCATACCAACACTACTTCACTGTCCCTATTCAGGTCTCAATAGAGACAGGAAGGAACCCGCTTTGGTGAAGAAAAGGATCCTGGGACCCTGCCAAATCAGAGGATCTTTATACTACTCTGCATTACACTACCAGGTTTTCACAGTTGTAGGGATTACATCCAGAGGCATTGCAGACAAGAATGTTACTGGAACTTAGCCATTATGCACTATGCTGCCCAGGAGAACTTTACTGGAATATAGGTGTTCCTGAAACTTATTAGGAACGTGTTTTGAGACTAAGCCAAGGGCAGACATATAAGGCCTCTCAGAACAGAGTTTTGCCCCAAGAGATTAGATGAGAGAATTATATTTGAGTAAATACGAAGTTGTAAATCAGAGAGATTGGAGGAGATCAATGCTGATTGAGGGTGATGGGATGCAGATAGTGTGGCCTAAAAACCAAGACCAAACTAAAAAAGCAACTGGAATGAGCCTGCTGTTTCAGGTTGGCCCTAGCATAAAACTGGGCTTTTTAAGCAGTAGTTCCAAATCATAGTCTCAGGGTTGATTTGTGTTTGCCCGATGAAGAAGGATGCTGAACTTTTCTTTAAATGCTTCTCCATCATTCAAGATTCCTCTGTTGAGAATTCTCTGATTAGCCCTCTACCCCATTCTTTAATTAGGTTATTTGGTTTGTTGGTGTCTAACTTCTTGAGTTCTTCATATATTTTGAATGTTACCCCTTTTTTCTTTTACCCAGTCTGTAGGTTGCCATTTTGTCCTATTGACAGTGTCCTTTGCCTTACAGAAGCTTTCCAGTTTCATGAGGTCCCATTTATCAATTGTTGATCTTAGAGCCTGAGCCATTGGTGTTCTGTTCAGGAAAAAAAAAATCCCTATGACAATGCATTCGAGGCTATTTCCCATTTTTTTTCTTCTATTGGATACAATGTATCTGGTTTTATGTTGAAGTCTTTGATCCTCTTG
The DNA here is from genome assembly GCA_030674055.1 of Rhabdomys pumilio. NCBI lineage: Eukaryota > Metazoa > Chordata > Mammalia > Rodentia > Muridae > Rhabdomys > Rhabdomys pumilio. The sequence goes on from JANHMN010000008.1 coordinate 4,863,049, forward strand.
GACTCTCTACTTCTCTCTTTCTTGCTTCCCTCCCTTGCTCTCTCTCCCCCTCCCTTCCTTTAATTCTCTTTCTCCCCTTTCTCCCTCTTCCTCTCTTTTTATTCTTCTCCTCCTCACTCCACCTTTTCACAAACTGCCTAAAATTAGTATCTATTCAAATTATCATGATTTGGAAATAAGAAAATATGTAGTTCTATTATTTAATTGCCTCTTGGTAAAATCTCTCCAACTGTGAAAGCATGGCAGCACAGGATAATATAAGCAGTCTGCAGGGTGAACTTTACAAAGCCCCAAGGTATACAAAATTAATCATTATTCTAACAAGTTTTTGCTTCTGAGAAAAATTATCTATACTAAGCAGAGCCAAACATATAGTACTTGGAACACAGAAGGCTGATTGAGGTGTTCCAGAAAATGCACCCTGAACTGTCAAGGAAGTCAGACACCCCAAGAAGAAGGGGAAGGTCTTTTCTGAATATTCTCTGTACCTGGATCTGGAGAAGCAGCTCTGAGGCTAAGAACACTGGCTGTTCTTCTAAAGTACCTGAGTTCAGTTTCCAGCACCTACATGGCAATTCACAACCATTTGTAACTTCGGTCTCATATCTAACACTCTTCTCCAGTCTTTGCAGTCACCAGGCATGAACATGGTGCACCGACATTATGCAGACATAACATTCATATGCATAAAATATATTAATTTAAAAATTGTCAATGCAAAATAACTACATTATGACTTAACCATTCCCATAGTAATGACAATAGGCACAGATAGCTACAAGCAATTAATAGCACCTCTGTAGCCCAATGCTTGGTTTCCATGTCGGTCAACAATAGCTAAACTTTAGAGCAAACTTTTTTGCATTTTCTGGATAAGATAAGAGCTTTAAGTAGGACAAACAAGCACACATACATTTGCTTAAATATAGAAATAACATTCCAGCCATTTTATCATGACAAGTGTTTTATAAGCCATTTAAATTAGTAGCATTAACTATCTATCTCCTTACGGGTATAAAGCTTGCTATTTCTGTCTCCCAGCTGAAAGGTACAGGCTAATGAACTTCTCAGCCTTTCACCAACACAGAACTCAGTGCTTGGGTACAGGGAAATGACAGAAATGTGAAAGAAAGGTACCGAGTCACAACACAAACAATTCATTGCTGCACGTGTCTGAGTCACTAATGATAGACTGGAGCGTCCGTGCAGCTGCACACCGCACATACAGAGCTGCTATAAACGTCAAACACTAGCCCATTAGTCACTCCCGTGGACAGGCATTCCAGGAGGCCCAACTTGAAGTGGGCAAACGTGTACTGAGTTCTACAGATCTGGGTACCAAAACATACAGAACGTTCATGTTCTGCTGTGAAAACCTGGGAGGAGCAGAACTACTGTTTTTAAGAGTTCTCAGATTGCTGATTGTCCTTTGTAATGCTCACTCTGACTTTCACAGTCTTCATGGCTTACCCATATCAAAAGAGGAAAATATTCCTTTATTCTGCTGAGCTTTCTCTTTCTTGTTAAAGTTATGTTTCTTAATAAGAGAAAGGAAAGTGGTAGAAACGAAATTTGGGGTTGTTTTTTTTTTTTTAAACTTCTGAGAGTTAAACTTCATTATTTGTAAAATGAGGACAGTGATGGGTCATCATGTCTCCTTCTGGGAAAAGCAGCAGAAATAAAGTTCATACTGAGTGCTGAACATTTGAATCACAGTAGTTCAGTGCTCATGGCAATGGTCAGATGACCAGATGGGGCCAGGGTTGCATTCTTATTTACCAAAAGGAAAGAACAAAGACATGGTAGGATGTGCCCAAGGCCACAGGTTAAGATACAGTAGTATCAGGATGTGTGAGATTCTTCTGGCTCTGAGCATGTGCATCTCTCTGTCCACCTCTATGGTTATGAGTGTTAGTACTTATTCATGAGTCAGAGTTTCATTAGGATAGGATGCTGAGAAGTCATATGAAAGAAGAACAAATTAGCATGCTTGAAGTTTGCCCTGCACATTGACACAACATCTGTGAGATGAATAAATGTGGGCAACCTTAAACAGAAGAGAAACCATTGACAAATGGTTGCTGAGTTCTTCATATTGTGTAGAATTTTATTATCTTATATTGTGTCATATGCTACCAAAATAAAATTGTTTGGTCCTTGATTTTGTCTATTAATCTACAGAATTTGCTGTGATTCTCATATATAGTGTGAATGTGATATGTATAAATAAAGGTTTCATTAATACTCCTGTTCAGTACACAAACAGATGTCTGCGGTTGTTCTTGCTTCTGTCTCACTGTGTGCATATTGCTGTTCTGTTGCTGCTTTCTTTAACAGAAGGCATTTGAGGGCTTTTTACTACATAGCTACCAAGCCTTGTGTTGAGGGCTTAATCTTGAGCTGAAGCATTGTATCTATGATCCATGTGACAAACTTCTGAAGTAGATTCTACTCTATCCTATCCTATCCTATCCTATCCTATCCTATCCTATCCTATCCTATCCTATCCTATATTTTACTGCTAAAGAAACTGAGATCAGAGCAGAAAGGATTTGTAGCCTCATGGGAAAAGCAACAACACCAACCAACTAGAGCTCCCAGCGTCTAAACCACCAGCCTGGGAGCACATAGGGAGGGACCCATGGCTTTAGCTGTATATGTAGGGGAGGATGGCCTTGTCGGGCATAAGTGAGAGAGGAGATCCTCAGTCCCATGAAGGCTCAACACCGAGTGGGGGGAAATTCGAGGGTGGGGAAGTGGGAATGGGGGGTAGGTGGGACCATGTCCTCATAGAAGTATGAGGAGGGGGAATGGAATAGGAGGTTCTTGGGTGGTGGGGGGAATGGGGGTAAGGGGATACAATCTGAAATGTAAATATAATATCCAATAAAAAAAGAAAGAAAGAAACTGAGATCAGAGTGGTTGTGTAACTTCCCAAGTGCCTGCTGTGAATAAGAGGGTTGGCCATAGTCAAACCCTATAATTGGTTACAAAGCCAACACTGGATGAACTGATTTTGATTCGCTTCCTTGGGAAATGATCATCCAACTGCCTACCATGAAACTACTAGGTCTGTTTGTTAGGCCACTTACTTTTCTACAGGGCTTTCTTGGATGACCCATCCTGATCTTGCTGGTGATATTCTCATTTGCTTTATTGTACCTTTGTCCCCACATACATTCCTCCATGCTTGATCATGCTCGATTAAAGGAGCTATCACACACAAACACTGCCTTTGATCTAGGCTGAACTTTCTGGCTTGCATGGAAAAGAAAAAGGCTGGAGACAGAATTTAAGCACAGCCTTTGTGGCTTCTGAGTCAGTCACTGTGGTTTAACGGGTTACTTTTTCTGGAAAATGATAAAGAGTGGGCGCCGACACACTGCTGCCTCTCCCTCCCCTATTGTAAACCATTTTTGATTGCTGATGTGTGGATTCCAGTATGCACCGGAGCACTGAGCAGATCCTGGGCAGCAGTTCTGCACCCAATCTCACAAAACCCAGAGGAAGTGGGGCAAACAGAAGCTCTAAATCGGCCAGTATCTTAGGTAAGAAGACAGCAACACACACCTCAAACAGGGAGTAACTGGGACCCACTAGGAGCCAGGAAGTCACTTCTGGCCTGGAGCACTGTTTCCTTCCAGTCAGCAACCGAGTACTGAGCAGATCTTGGGCCCCAGCTCTATCCCCAGTAGTAACACTCACCCCACACAGTTCTGATAAAACCAAGATAATAGAAATGACAGGCTCCAGTCAGAGACAGGGCAGGTAGCACTAAGGAGATCCAGATGGCGAAAGGCAAGCACAAGAACATAAGCATCAGCAACCCAGGGTACTTGACATCATCAGAACCTAGTTCTCCCACATCAGAAAGTCCTGAATTCCCCATATCAGGAAAGCAAGATTCAGATTTAAAATCACTTCTAATGATGATAATAGAGGACTTTAAGAAGGACATAAATAACACTCTCAAAAAAATTGAGGAGAAAACAGGTAAACTGGTAGAAGCCCTTAAAGAGGAAACACAAAAATTCCTTAAAGAATTACAAGGAAACACAACCAAACAGGTGAAGGAATTGAATGCTGATGTGTTTGTAGTAGATATGTCCAACGACATCACTGCCACTAGAGTCATAAAACTTGAGTCTTTACTCTCATTCTTCTCCAAAAAGAAATTTATTTTAACAGTTCAACTAGAATTCTGATACTTTTCCCTTCTACACACACACACACACACACACACACACACACACACACACATTGCAATTTTAACATATACAAAATTATACTAATTAGATAGTTCTTCCTCTGAATTTTCCATTTTTACATGATATTTTAACCCATAGTCTATTCCAGTTCGATTTCATCTTTAAACAGCTTTTTTTCTGCCTGCTATTCTCATTCTCGAAGGTGTGTGTTATGTGATCACATGGTGGCGGCGTGAATCAGTCACACTTTTAACCAATCTCTTCTATGCTCAGTTTGGTACAGAAACTTCTTCTGCAGAGAATTAAACTACTTCTAGAACCTGCTTTTGTTTTCAGTCTTTTAGCATCTTGGTGATTCTTAAAATCAGACTTCTATGCTCAGATGCCAAATCTAAGAAAATTACTTGAAAGCCCTACTTCAGCCATTTTTACCTTAACATTTTCATTACATTTTTGACTGGGGTGATCCTGTGTCTGGTTCATACTAATAACGTTGGCAATTGGAATGTAAAGCTGACACTCTAGGTTCCAATATCTCCTATATGCATGTGACTTAGAAGTTGAGGTAAAGCAGGCCATCCCCTGGCCTCTCATTTACCATTCACAAGGCCTCTACATTACACCCAAATACATTTTAGTAAGAGCAAAACCATTGTATTTTTCCATTTTATTTCACTGTGGTAAAACACTCAATGTGAGATCTAGACTCTTAATTTTTTTTGAGGCTACCAGTGAATTATTGTTAACTATTTGTACAGTTTTGAGCAGCAAACCTCTAGAATTGAATCTATCTTGCCCACTGATGAGTGTCCTTTAGTGTTCTATCTCCACAGTCCCTCCATTATACTTTGCATTTTGTGAATACTCCTACTTTAGCTACCTTATAAGTAGAATCAATCATATAACCACCTTTTAGGGGAGAGGCTGGCTTTTTTTTAGCTTAATAGAATTTTCATAAAGCTCATTCATGTTACTATATATTGAAGAATTTACTTGTTTTTCCGAATTTGAATCATGCTTCATGACACACACTTGTTATAGCGTGTTTATCAGGTCATCTCTTCATCAACACTCAGGTTGTCTCAGTGACTCATGTATTTTAGTATCTTAAATGACCATGAGTCTATGGTCTCATTAACATCTTTTCTTTCCTTTTGTAAATTTAAAATTATATTTATTCATTGGGGGATAATGCCATGTCAGAAGCCGGAAGACAACCTGCAGTTCTTTCCTTCTACTATGTGGGCAGTGGGGGATCAAACTCAGGTCAGCAAGCATGATAGGAATCTCCCTTCCCTTAACAAACATCCTTTCAAAGCCCTAATTTTAATTGGATAAAAACATCACAGTAGGATTGCTGGGCTACCTAGTACTTTAAAGTATTTTAATAGAACTTGCATAGTTCTCCACACTAGCTAAATTGTTTTGCATTTTCACCAGGTATGCTAGGGTTTCCGTTTCTTCAATTCCTCACACATTTTTACTATCACTTTTAATTTCCCCGTTAGCCATGTGGGCTGGCTTGCATCTCAATGATGATTAGCAATGCAAGCATATTTTCAGAGCCTTCTAGGGAGAAAGGTGTATTCAAGTCCTGAGCTCATCTTTAACCATAGCGTTTGCCTGCTGTGTTGGAGTTCTGGGAGTATTTTAGAGGATGCAACTTCATCCGTGCATGGCCTGCATTAGGAACCCTGTAGGTCACCTTTGGCTTCTGATAGCATCCTCTGCTGTAGAGAAGTTCTGCTTCCTTTTCCTGTGATCTTAGTGTTCACATCCAACTTTGCTTCCTGAGCTTATGGTGTGGTACTATAACTCTTCTAAGGCAACTCTGCAAACACTGGAACCATATTCAGACAACCTGAAGTGTTTGAACACGTTCTGTTTCGGTTGCAGATTGTAGAAAAGAAAAAGAGATTTAGTGTTGCGCTCTTCGCTGGCAAGTAATACTGTCATCAGTGAAAATGTCTGTATCTTCATGTCACCTTGAAGCTCTATCCTCTACGTGCTAGTCTCTAGAATGTTCAGGTGGGAGGCTGACATTTGTACACACACAGCCTCACTCACACTTTTGTGGAGGTTAAATGACATAAATGTCATGAGTTTTGTCTCTGTCAAGAGCTTAGATGAAATGCTAGCCTCCTTTGCTTTCTATCGTTGTACATCATGACCAAAACAACTTGGGACGAAGGAAAGAGTGTAGTTCACTTTAGCTATCAGTCCACCATAAATGGAAATGAAGGCAAAAAACTCAAGGCAAGGACTAAAGCAGATCCTGCAGAGAACCACTACTTGGTTCTTACCCCCCATAGCTTGTTGAGCTTGCTTTTCCTGTGCTATCCAAGACTACTTGCCTAGAGGTAGCATTGCCCCAGTGGGCTGGACTCTTCCCACATCAGTCATTAAGCAAGAGAGCACAAGGCAGAGCTGCCTACTGGTCAGTGTGATGGAGGGAGGGGCCAGTCTGATGGAGGGAGGGGCCAGTCTGATGGAGGGGCTAGTCTGATGGAGGGGCCAGTCTGATGGAGGGAGGGGCCAGTCTAATGGAGGGAGGGGTCAGTCTGATGGAGGCACTTTTAAGGTGTCAAGTTGATAAACAACCAATAGAGCAAATTCCCGTAAACCTCTCGTTTCACCATCCTTCTAAAGTCTGGTTATGGAAAGGAACAATGACAAAGTAAACAAAAGTGCTCTTGAGGAAAACCCAGAGAAGTAAAGTAAATCTGAAGAGTTGCTTAAGGAGCGTCTATTGTAAACATTTCATTCATTTTGAATAACATAAAATATAGGCTTAATACTAACATCTAATTTGTTAACAAGTTTGTAAAAAGTACTTTTTACGTAAGCAGAGGATTAAAAAGTCAGTCATAAACATCTGACATGGAATACGTTAGTCACTATATCATTGACTTGGACTTGCTTTTTCCTGGCTCAGGATTATGATGTCTGTTGGGTTTGTTTCTGATAGTTCCTTTATTGATCATTTTTAAAACGCTCTTGTCTCAGAAAACGAGTGGAAGCCAGTCTCCCAAGAATCCCTTAGTTTTACTAAAATATGCTGTGAAATGGCTTATATTCTCATACTTTGAGATATTATCACTATTTATTATTAATATTATTTTTATTTTTGAGATGCTATGGCTACTTTGTTATATTATTTTGATTCTTTTTGATACAAGTTTTCCATTTTTAACTGAAAATTTCAATTCATATTTTCTTTAAATTTCATCACTTGCAAATTCATTATGCCACAGTTATTCTTATTACCATCCTCTAGTCTTTATGTGTGTTCTCTATTCATGGTTTTCTTTCTTTCTTTTATTGCTTTCTGTCTTTTTAAAAGCTTTTTATTGGTTCTTTGTGAATTTCACATCATGCACCCCAATCCCATTCATCTCCCTCTCCCCTTGTATTAACCTCCACCCTTACAATCTTCCCCCTGACAAAAGAGAAAAAAGTCTTGCTCTGAAGGCTGTCATGTGTCACACTGTGTTCCACAGTATACCCTGTGTCCCCATATTTTGCTTGTTTATCTTCATTTTAATGACTCGTCGGTCTGGTAGGAGGTCTCTGGCTTCTGCTACTCAATCAATGTTGGAACCTCACCGGGACTCCTCTTGGATATCCTGTTGTTGCCTTGTGTCATGGAGTTGAACCTGCAGCACCAACTTCTTCATGCACTCCAGCAATTCATCAATTGGATAGTTGTGAGGTAGGACAATTCAAAACCCTGGGTCTGGGCCTGAGACATATCTGAGCTGGTCAGCCCACTGGATATCCAGCTCTCTAGGCTGGTTCACCAGCAACCCTGAAACCAGAGTCAGCTCTAGCCTGCTGTTCATACCATTGCAGGGCTTGCTCTCCCAAATGTTGCAACTGGTGAGGTACAGGGCCAGTTCTCCCACTCTCTTCTCTCCCTCATCCAAGCTTCCACACAGCAGAAAAGAGGCAGGGTTGGCTTTTCTATGTCCATGCCCTCAGGGGTGACTCACCCCTCAACCCATACATTCAGGGCCATTTCTACTGTTCTGCCCAGGGCCCGCAGAGTTCTGCAGAAGATGACAGGCAAAGCCAGCTCTCCCTCGTTGATGACTTTAGGTCCTGCTCTCCTGCTTATTGCAGGTGGCAAGAATCAGGTGGGGTGTGGGGGGGAGGTAGATATCTTTCTCTCAATCATGTCACCACATGGCAGATAAATAGTGAGGCCAGCTTTCCCACCATGTTCCTGCTGCCAGGGACCACTCTGGAGTGCTGTAGCCGGTGAAGAGCAGGACCTGCTCTCCTGTGCTCATGACCCCAGCACCAGGTCTCCTACCTGCTGCAGTGTCTCCCTCATTCATGCCACCACATAGGAGACCAATGGTAAGGCCTTCTCTCTCATGCTCATACCATCTGGGCCAGCTCACACCTCCATGACCAGCTCCCCCACAATGCCTAGGCAAGGAGTGGAACAAGGTTTGCATAGCCCTCAGACATCAACATGTTCCTGGGTGGCAGGTAGCCCAGACTAGGGACATCTACCTGGCCTTTGGTGGTAACAGTCCCCTGTGGTATCAAAAGCCAGGACCCCATGGTCTTAGGTGGCATCACCAGCTACTCACACCAGGCTGTTCCTCACTACCTTTAAGTCTCCAGCTCTGTCCCTCTTCATTGTGCCCACATCCTTCTGTTTCTCATTCTCTTCCATTTCTTCACCAATTACTTGCTCCTCTTAGTGGTACCTGGGGTCAGAGTGTCTGGTGTCATCCTCCAAATAACTCTCTCTCCCTGCTTTCATCACACACACACCCCACACACACTGAGTGTGGCAGGCATCATTCATAAGCTGAGTCAAGTGAAACGAGGGAAGAGAGCTGAGCAGCACCATTTATGTCTCTGCCTGCTTCTTGACTTGGATGCAGTAGGACCCTCCTTTTGTCACACACACACACACACACACACACTATTCTAGATTCTACTACGAGATAAAACATTATGCTTGTCTTTTTCAGTCTAACTTATTTTGCTCAATAAATGATCACTAACTACTTCCACCTATTTTTCCTGCTACTATCATTATTTCATTTTATTTTACATTTTTACAACAAAAACCGATGGTATGTATGTACCATACTTTCTTTATCCATTTGTCAGTTGATGGACGTATTGATAGGTTTCACACTGTGACTATTGAGAATAAGGAGGAAATAAACCAAAGATAGTGATATCCATCATCGTTCTGAAAGGGGATTCATATTTCCTGGAGACAATAATTCTTTTTTTCTTTTTTATTGAATATTTTATTTACAGTTCAGATGTGAACCCCTTTCCTCATTCCCCCAACCTAGAAACCCCATCCCATCCGCCATCCTCTTGCTTCTATGAGAATATACCCCTACTCACTCAACCACGCCCATATCCCCACCCTCTAATTTCCCCACACTGGGGCATCCAGTTTTCATAGGACCAAGTACCTTCTCTCCCACCTATGCCCAACAAGGTCATTCACCCCTACATATACAGCTTGAGCCGTGGGTCCCTCCCTGTGTGCTCCCAGGCTGAAGGTTTAGACTCTGGAATCTCTGGTTGGTTGCTCTCCCTATGGGGTAACAAACCCTTTCAGCTCCTTCAGTCTTCTCTCTAACTCTTCCATTGGGAACCTTATGATCAGTTCAATGGTTAGCTATGAGCATCACCTCTGTATATTTCAGGCTCTGGCAGACCTCCAGGGAGACAGCTATATCAGGCTCCTGTCAGCATGCACTTCCTGGTATCCACATCAGTGTCTACCTTTGATGACTGCACATGGGATGGATACTAAGGTGGAGTAGTCTGCAGACAACCCCTCCTTCAGTTTCTGTCCCACACTTGGAGACAATAATTCTAATGACTGACACAAGAGAAAAAAAATAAAAAAGACAAGAAAGAATCATCTTATACTACCACAAAATAAGTGTGTCTTAAACTGTGAGGGAGTTAAAACTTCACCATGGTGATGGCATACCAAAGAAGCATAGTGGAGAGACAAAAAGTATTCAATGACAGAACTTCTTAGTGATTACTAAGAAGCTTTGGATTATACACCAGAGTATAAGCAAAGAGCACAAAATCCATACTGATATGAGTAAAGGGCCAAATTAATTACTAGGCTGGGATAAGAGACAATTCTTCCAGGAAGAATCTTAAATAATTTATGTGAATAGTTTTCTTTTAGAAGATGAAGACACTGTCCTACTCAAGTGTGTACTGTATGCGGTGGCTTCCTTTCAAAAATACTGGATGGAAAATGAGGGGAAAGCAGTCATTTCCCTGTCTCGGACCACTCTGCCCCATGCTTGGGGACCAAAATGTTGGGGACTGCTCTATCAATGTTGAAACCTGCACTGCCAAAAGCCTTGGGGTCTAAATTGTTACAACCCGCACTGCCCCAAGCTGTTGTGATCTGGGTTCAGGAAGAGAGAGAGTGAGGACAGATGCAAAGAATGAAGACCAGACAAAGTGTGATTCAATCCCATTTATTCTTCCGTCTCTCTTCTTCTCTCCAAGTCCCTAGTTCCAAATCCCTAGTTCCTAGAATCAAGTCTCAGGTTCTAATTCCTAGTCCTAAATTGCTAGTCTCTTTCCTAGTTCCAAGTTCTTCTCCAAGTTCCAAGTCTCAAGTACCAAGTTCTAGTGTCTATCTTTTGTTTGCCTCTCACCTTTTATATGTCTCACTTCTAAATCACACTTTTAAGTCTCAGACCTTTAAGTCTCACACACCCAAGGGAAAATCCTGGGTATCTAAAACAAGATGTTATCAGAGTGTGCTCAGCTGTTGTAGGCTGTTGTAAACAAGTCTCTTGTCAGGGTATATGGCTCAAGTTGGCTGCAAGGATGATAGCCACCTTCTGTCAGCTCCCCATATTTCCCAGTAGAAAGACTGACAAGCCTACCATGGTTGGGTGAGGAAGATCAATATTCAAGGTGCAAAAAAGCTTTGAGAAAATTTCCTGATGCATGAAAAGAGAGAAAACAACATTTCTTCTGTGCTCTTCCTAGGGCCAATCAGCTAATATTTCCTTGCTATTCATTTGTTTGTTTATTTATATGTTTATATACATGTATAAAGGCCAAAGAACTATTTGTGGGAATTGTTTCTCCCATCTCAGAAGGTTCATTTCAGGGGAATCCGACTCAGTCATCAAGCATGGCAGCAAGCACCTTTGTCTGCTGAACCCCCATCTGCCAATGTAATCATGAAAAAAATTCCAATTACAACTGAAAGACTGTAAAATCTCTGACTATAATTTTCAAGGTCGTTCAGTATAGGACAAACTACCTGATGAAAGCAATTGAGGGAAGGGAGGGAAAAGGGAAAGAGGCAGGGATAGAGCATTTAGCTTGATATACAGCTAGAGGATATATCATGATGGAGAAGTTTTGACAGCAGGAAGATGAAGCAGCATATGAATGATACTTCCCATATGCAGACTAGATATCCCCCACAAGTTAAACTTTTCTATAAATGCCCTCACATACATGAGGGTTATTCCTAGGACACTAAATAATCATCACAAGAAAGCTGGAGAAAGTATCATAAGCAATAGAAGTGTAGGAGACAGAACTACTGACTGTCATGTGGGACTCCTCAAAGAGATCACACAACAGAGTGAACACTGGGCACTAATTAAGCAAACCTTCGTAAAGTGAGGGCTTTGACCAATGATAAGGTATAAACAAGGACTCACTATTGCAGCAAACACATGGCACTAGTATACTTGCTAGTAAAAGAGATTGAGTGTGAAGTGCATGGAAACCCATTGTTCTATCTTCAAAGGGCTAAGAACCCTTCAACTCAATACAGGAAAGTGGACACTCTGATAACATGTTCTGTGGGAAATTTGGATCCAGGAAGGTCTTGAAAAGACCAAACACATCAACTTCCTGTTGGTGTTTACAACTTTCAGAGGGTAGGGATATAGCTCTGAAGGTGGGATCTTCACTCCCAGAATTCACTTTTCTGCCCAGTAAAACCTCCACTCCTCCCGTGCTTGAGTGCTTTGTCTCCAGGCTCATGGAGAGCCCACTGCCTTCAGTGCTGTGATTGAAGAACAATCTGCTTCCATGAAGTCAGTCTTCTCTTTCTTTTAGTTCCACGTCCTTTCATCAATCTCAATCTAACACTCTTTATAAAGTTATTACTAAGAATAAATAAATAAAGTCGAAAGTAAACTTTAAAAATGCACTATTTTCTATATGTACATGTATTCTTAGAAAAACCTCACAAATATTAGTTAACATGTCTAAGATTAAAAATACACATTTTTTAGTGAATTCACCAGAAAGTTTTACCTATAAATATACTAAGCATTTGAATATATATATATATATATACATATAAATAACCTCAGCTGACAAATTGCTTCTCTCAGATTTGCCTATGGGCAGGTCAGTAAGGCATCTTCTTACTTGCTAATTGATGGGAGGGCCTAGTCTATTCTGGGCAGAGTCATCCTTAGGCAAGTGGGCCTGCACTGTATAAGGAGGTTAGCGGAGCAAGTCAGAGGAGAAAACCAGTAAGTAGACTCATCCTCTTCCTCTGTGATCTCTGCCTCAGTTCTTGTACCCAGGTTCCAATCTTGAATGTCTGTCTCTATTTTTCCTCTGTGATGAACTGTAACCTGTAATCAGAAATAAACTCCTCTCTATTTGCATTTGGTCAGGATGTTTATAACAGCAAATGCAAGCAAACTATGAAATATTAGCTGAGTGCCTCCAAGAACTGAGTCCCATGCCAGCTACTGAGTGCCTAACAGGCAATGGGCATAGCCACTCCCTTCAATATGTGTCTCCACTCAAGTGGAGATAAGTGCCTAATGAGGTGGCCTAGCGATTGCAACCCATAACAGAGAAACTCCTCACAGTTAGGAAAGGAGGAGGTACCCAAGTCTTTAGAAACAGTTTCAATCATTGACAAAAGATGTGAGCTGAGGTTAGAACAGAACATTCAGCACAGTTCTGTCTTTCATAGACACACCATTTCTGAGGTTCTCTTACCTTAGCTTCAGGAGACTCTTTCACTGCTTGGATTCTTGCATCAGCAAGCTTACAGCATGGCCTGGGTCACAGGAGTAGATAAGAAGTACAGACAGGCCACAGCCGCAGGTGGTAGAGGTCAGAAGCAGGAGTGATTTTCTTGGTGAGATGTGAGAAGCAGACAGCTTTTTGAGAAGCATTTAAGAGAGAAGTAGAGCCTTCTGGTGAAATCAGTCTTCTAGCCAAGAATTCTATATGAGTCACACATGTTCCCCAATAAAATAAAAGCTAAATTGGAACAGACTCAAAGTCAGATAGACTGAAGGTTCACAGTAGATGCTTCTGCATACTAACCATGTCACGTCAGGTAAGTTGCTTTATTAAAAAAAAAAAAATCAAGACTCAAAGGTTAAGACAAACTGCAGAGAGCACACAGAAAAGCTGAACTTTGAACTCAAGTGGACCTCCAATCCCAGGCTCATTCAGCTTCCCAAACTTCCTTCCTGAGCAGGGTGCCAAGGGTCTGAGCTGTCACTCCCTAGGACAGGATTTCTTCCTTGTCTCCAGGAGAAGAATGCTGAGAGTGGGAATAAAGGGCTGCATCTTGGTGACATTGTTACCTTAGCACAAGGATGTGGTGATTGTGCACTGAGAGCCACTCTCAAGTCATGAGTACCTCACACTACTTTAAAAAAAAAAAAAAAAAAGCAAAACAAGAGTCAGGTCCCAAGGTTATTTTCCAGTCACCATACTCCCTTGCTTTAGATTTTCCATTATTTTACTATCCTGAATTCACTAGAAACTGGCTCTTGGTTGTCTTTATTGGCCAATATGATAATATTGTAGATAACTAAGCATATATTTAAATCTACTATTGAGCTGGTTAATAAAAGCATATTTTAGATTCTTGAACCATAATCTTCACAGAGAAAGAAATAGCAAGATTAAAAAAAAATTCTAGAGAAAAGGGAAAAATATTTGCTAGAAATATTCTGTATAAAGTAAGATATAAGAAAAGGAATAATAAATGATAGTTTATTTCTGTAATAGGTCATAGTTTCAAGGGTTTGTTTCATTTCAGATGTGAAAAAATATATGAATTTCTAGGGTAGACATCATCTTGATATCTCAAATCATGACTGGCAGGTCATGGCAAACCTACTTCTTATTTAATTAAAGATCTGAAGTATCTACACACACAAATTACAGACACACAGATACAAGCATACGTGGACACAGAAACACGCATTATCACACACAGAGAGACATATTCTCACACACATGTACATGCATGTATACACATGTACCCACACATACTTTCTCATACACACATGCATACGTACATGCATTCCACTCACACACATGACACATGCCCACTGGGTTCGAATGCTATAGAACAGTTTGGGATCAGCACTATTACCAAAGTGAAGGGCCCTGTGTTCTCTCTCATGTGTTGTTGATTGCTTGGAAAGCCAATATTTCCAGTCCATTTACTCCAAATTCATTCCACTCCAAGGTGTCATTTTGCATGGCCAGCACTCTTGTGTTACCCCTGGCACATCTGTTGATTTCTCTGTAATTAAAAGCTTTCTGGAAAGGCAGAAATCTGGCCTTTACATCATTTTCTCATTAGTTAGATTTTTTCATTCCCATTGGTTTATTGTTCAGGCTTGTCACAGCAAAACCTTCATTAGAGTCTTTTGGCTGCAACAATGTTGTTTTAACCGAACAAAGAGAATTTGGAAACCCAAACAAGTAAATACCTTTTTATCATTTTCCATGGATAAAGAAAAGATGGGACTACCAAGACAGTCTTAATTGCTAGGATATGTGTCTTCACAATTAGGAGAACTATCATTTAAGAAATTTCCATTAGTGTTAAATCAGACTTTAATGAGTCAGTTGAGTTTAATTGCTAAGTGTAGATTTTAAGTTGTCAGAAGCTCAAGAAGGCACAGACTCTAGCAGTGCAGATGACTTCCATCCGTCAGTTAATGAGTGTCAGCATGGAGAGTAGGGCTAAAGCTACAGCCACAGTTGCCGTGTGGAAGAACCCTGCAATCCTTGTCTTTACTGTTTTGATTTCAGAGCTTTCCTTAGGGCTCTTCAGACGTCAGCTTCGGTTTCCATGGGAATGACTAGGAAAGACAACTTTGCATGTCTACATCCACAGCTTCTCTTTTCTGGAGTCTGGTGATTGCTAAGCCATTCTGGAGTAAGGAAACTAGCTACATCTCTTCACAGTTCTCCGGGTTGCCCCTTAGCAGGGAAGTATCTAGGGAAGCCTTGTTCCAGGCCTCAGCACATAGCTCATCATAGGCACAGGCCATAAATAAACTCAAGGTTGCTAACATTGTTGCAGAGAGCAGGATCAAACGAAAAAATATTCCATTAAAAAGAAACCCGATTTAAGATAAAAAGCCATCTTCAGCCTCCAAGGTCGTTCCTTTATGTTGATGTTATTCTTCAAGCTTCCTCTTACATTGGCTTTGCTTAATTATAAACCATAATGGATTCTGGGAAACACAGCTGTAGCTGTGAATCTGAGGAAATACAAGCATCCTAAAATTGTCCAAGTTCAATGACTTTCCTTGACTACATAGCAATGCAGTTGTGGAGAATGTTATCACATTGATTTAAAGAGAGAGAGAAAGTGCGTACTAACAGAGCTGCCCAGGCACCAGGAGCCAGCAGGTTCTGCCCTTCTCATTGTTATCCAAGTATTACATCTGCCATGGAGAATGCCTCTTTTCAACGACATGTATATACCACTCTTTCGATTCTGCTTAGTCTAACTTGCACTTCTGTGGTTAGTGTCTTTAACACGTACTGTTCTGGAATGCTTATGTAATGCTCCATTACTTCAGTCTTAATGCATTAAAAATGTTCTGTGACCATGCACATTTGCAATACAGATAACACCAATGCTTTTGGAACTGGCTATAAATCTGTATCATTATGAAACAGATGGGTTCAAATGATGAAATGAATAAGATGACTCCTTTTTTACAGAAGCAGAATGGAAACACTCTTACCCGCCACACTTAGTAGTTCCTGGAAAGTCATAAAACCATAGACATTGAATATTTTAGATAAGTAACCATGGGAAACCCTTGCTTCTAGTCCAGTCTAACACCTTCAATCCCACTAAGGCTGGAAGCAGTTATAGACCTTGTCTCTACATACATTTCTACTCGAAAGTCTCATGTTTCCTTTGGCACTTCCTTCTACTGACACAATAAAAGTAGTCAATAAACTGTGGCCCAACAGTCATCATTAGGTTTTCAAAGGTGTCTTTAATTATTAAAACCTCATGCAAATTTAAACTTCAGACTTAATCGTTAGAAGTAGTAGAAGTAAATCCTTACACTCCTCTGGATTGTTCCAGCTTACAGTACCGTTCATCATTGGAAATGCATACATGGGGTTTGATTTTAGAAATACCAGATGGAAGAAACAGGGAAATGGCTTGATTGTCCAAATGACAGCTGCACAAGGCTTGAGTCTGGATTGCCCTATGGAAAGCTGGGTATGGCAACATCCATCCATCTATAATCCCACTGATGAGGAAACAGAGACAGCAGAATTGCTGGAGCTTACTGGCCAAACTGTTTTGAAAACTCTGGTAAAATGATCCATAAAGACAGACAATGTTGATCTCTGGCCTCGATATGCATGGGCACACACACACACACACACACACACACACACACACACACACGACATTCATCAATAAGAAGCAGTAATGTAAAAAAACGGCCTGTAAATCAGGTGTTTAGTGATGGTAAACATTGCCCACGCCTGACCAAAGTCCAATTTCTTTCACTAAGCATGCCTACTGAGATGCTGAGGGGCTGCTTTTCCAACGCCACACTGCAAGGGGTGGTCAAGGCCTTCATGAAAAACCCCACTCTTGGAGAATGTGATCTGGGTCTCCTATAATGCAGCCAGAGCTGGAGAGAAGCTGAAAGAAGCTGAGCCACAGATACTTTGCTGCTCTGCTCCTGAGTTCACGTTGAACTGCAGATTCTGGGTGTTCAAACATTCTGGAACCACTGAAGTGACAATTACTGCACCTGGAAGCAAGAGCAAGCTACGAAACAGACTTGGAAAAACTAAGCTGAGAAATGCCACTATTCTAAGGAGCAAATAATGCTAATGTCACCTTAATGAACTATGACTTCCTTCATCACAACATGCCCTGCCCCAATGCATCCTGCGGACTTGATAAAGGGGAATAAATGCCTAAAAGGCAGATTAATGAATGGGAGCTAAACTGGTATTGAGGGTTAAATATCAAGGGCCAGATACTGTGTGTGCTTGTGTGTGTGTGTGTGTGTGTGTGTGTGTGTGTGTGTGTGTGAGAGAGAGAGAGAGAGAGAGAGAGAGAGAGAGAGACAGAGAGAGAGACACAGAGACACAGAGACACAGAGACAGAGACACAGAGAGATAGACAGAGAGATAGACAGAGAGAGACAGAGGGAGAGGGAAGGGGAGGTGGAGGGGGAGGGAGAGGGAGAGGAAGGGAGAGAGAGAGAGAGAGAGAGAGAGAGAGAGAGAGAGAGAGAGAGAGGAGTCCTTGATTGTACAAAGACTTGGACTGGAGAATGGTTGACATTCCTTGGGAAAGTAAACTGATTCAGAGTGACAGCAAGTTTTTTTATTTCAGTAAAAACACTAACAAATAATATTTGAGAAATGGTTTATATATTGAACAAGGTTTAATTCAAGATTTCAGTGTACTTCATATTTAACAGAATATTTAGTATATCTGTCAGAATTTAAGAAACCTGCTTTTAATGATTAGAATCTAATACCTTCCTGAGAAAATAACCTTCTGAGCTTTATCAGAAAACCCTTTAATGTTCTCATTTACAGACCACAGAGCACTATTGGACAGTGCAGCCTAATATAATGAGTAAAAGGCAGGTCTGCCGTCATATCACTCTGCATACTTAAAGGATTCTGACAGCAGGGAAGTGAATAAACCAGTCTCTGGTTCTTCTATGGACACAGACATGGTTTGTCATAAAACAGTTTAGCGATGTTACCTTTTTATTTGAGGACCTTACATTTAATGAGTGACTTTTCACCTCACTTACACACTTACAGTGAGTGACCTTGCACCTCACTTACACACTTACAACGAGTGTCCTTGCTTCTCACTTATACACTTACAATGAGTGACCTTGCATCTCGCTTACACA